>CM032449.1:129337557-129402557 GCA_019049505.1 Pachyrhynchus sulphureomaculatus | reverse complement strand
TGGCCTCTGTATTTTGGGATGCGCATGGAATAATTTTCATCGACTATGCTCAGAAAGGAAAAAACATTAATAGCGAATATTATATAAAGTTATTGGTGCGTTTGAAGGCAGAAATCGCAAAGAAACGGCGTCAAATGAACAAGAAAAAAGTGCTGTTTCATCAAGATAATGCACCGTATCACAAGTCGATGGTTGCGATGGCAAAATTGCATGAATTGAACTTCGAATTGCTTCCTCATCTACCGTATTCTCCAGATTTGGGCCCCAGCGACTATTATCTATTCGCAGACCTCAAAAAAATGTTCGCAGAAAAGAGATTTGGCTCCAATGAAAAGTTATCGTCGAAACTGAGGCCTACTTTGAAGGCAAATACAAATCCTTCTACGAGAAAGGTATAAAAATGTTAGAAGAGCGTCGGACTGATTGTATCGCTCTTGAAGGAGACTATATTGATGAATAAAGTCGAATTTTGCAAAAAAAAAAAATGCTTGAGTTAGCTAGACCAAAAACTTTTTAGCCTACGTGTTAGTATTTATTAGTATTAGGACCAGCTTAAGTTGTTCTTACTTCTAAATTACGTGAACGCATTTGGCAAGAGAATTTAATTTCATCTGAATTGCATGTAAAGTATAAAACTGTGTCTACATTAGATGTTTGTTATGTAGGTTGTACTGAGGCATCTAATTGCACTGTACTACCGTTTGCACATCTAGCAATTAATTTCATCGAGACATTTTATATTTCAATATAATTTTAAAGAAAAGACAAATATTAAAATATTTAGGTAGCATCAAAACAAAATGTTTTATCTGACTGATACCAGTAGGCGGTTGGTGAACGCACTTTCAAAGTGTATCCCGCCCTGTCCCCATGGACCAAATACTGGATCCACCCTTAACAAAGTACTTTCAATGTTACTTGTAAGAAATTACTAAAATTGTTTGTGATTAAATTAGAAACTGTCTTGGTAGTCCTAATTTCAGACAACGCAAGTAAAATTACACCAACTGATTGCAAATCCATCAAGGCGCATGTTTAAAGATAATATTTAAGGACTGATGTCCATATAACGTAAACAGGCTTTAAATTAAGCTTGTCTTAAATGCTAATAACCATTATAAGTTTATGGGTTTGTGCGTGAAGCTGATAATGAATAATATTAGTTGTTTTATTAAAATTTGAGAAGAAAAGGAGTGATAAAATGTTGCTAAGAAACATCATTGGAGGAACTATTTCTAAGAAATATATATATATATATATATATATATATATATATATATATATATATATATATATATATACATATACATATAAACGTATACATATATATATATATATATATATATATATATATATATATATATATATATATATATATATATATATATTATTATTAATAATAATAATAATAATATCGCAACAAAGCACCAAACTCAACCACACTCACATCAAAACAGAGCTCAGAACCAAATTCAAAAACAGACTGACGAAACTTTTGCAAACAAAACTCAACTCTAAGAATCTCACTAAAGCCATCAACACGTTCGCTATACCTATACTCACATATTCATTTGGTATCATCAAATGGTCACAAACAGACATAGAAAATATTCACATACTTATACGATCTCAATTCACCAAATAAAGGAAATTACACCCCAACGCATGCAAAGAATGACTTACCATCGAGAGGAAGGCAGGAGGAAGAGGAATTATAGACATCAGATCATTACACACAAAACAAATACAAGCACTTAGGAAATTCTTTCACAGCAAGCAAACCAGCCTCCACACAGCGACAGTGAAAGCAGACAAAAACTACACACCTCTCGACTTAGCCCGGGCAGACCACTCAGCAGACACACACAGTCACGTTCAATTACAACAGGAAAAGATGAAAACGTGGTCAGAGAAAACACTCCATGGAAAACACAGATACCACATAGAACAACACCACGTAAATAAAAAACAATCATACACCTGGTTACAGGATGGGCAGCTATTCCCTGAAACAGAAGGCTTCTTACTTGCCATCCAGGATAAAGTCATATTAACCAGAAACTACCAAAAGCATATCATCAAAGACCCGACTATTGCAGAGGACGGATGTAGGAAATGCCACCAGCAGAAAGAAACGATCGAACACATAACGAGCGGATGTAAAATATTAGCCGGAACAGAGTACACAGCCAGGCATGATTCAGCTGCCAAAGTAGTTCACCAAGCACTAGCCACAACATACAAACTCATAGAAAACACAGATCCCTACTACAAATACACACCAACATCCATACTTGAAAATAAAGATTACAAGCTCTACTGGGACATCAGTATCCATACAGATAAAACAGTCTCCGCCAATAGATCCGACATTACTTTTCAGTGCAAAAAAGGAAAAGTCACCTATCTAATTGACATAGCGGTCCCCAACGACCCAAACATCCAAACGAAATACATAGAAAAAATTTCCAAATACACAGACCTTGCAACGGAAATAAAAAGGCTATGGAGATAAGAAAAAGTCATCATTGTCCCCCTCATTATATCAGCCACAGGCCTTACACCAATAACATTCACACCACATTTAGTACAATTAGGACTCAATACAAACATACACAAAAACATTCAGAAGTCAGTGATTTTGAAAACATGTAACATCGTCAGGTCATTCCTTAATACGGAATGGTAATAGCGTTTGTGCTGACTTGGTTTTGGCCCGTCAGCCAAACATGGAACCACATTGATCAAATGTGAGAAAGAAGAACTTTTTGTAATAATAATAATAATAATAATAAGCCCTCAGGGGCTAGGGGAATCCCACGATCTTTCTAGTACGGGCATTGACGATCCCGAGGTACCTGAGTCATGTTGTGTTGTCCAGATTATTTGAGAGGAAAAATGGCACCTATGGAACGAGCCTAGAAATACTCGCCCTCACGGTAACCCAAAATAGCAACTTTCATATCTTCTCAAAACAACGAAGAACAAGAGATACAAAAATAACTTTTAGGGACAGGCCAACAATAATAAGTACAGGAAAACACACCAAAGCTATTTACCTTCTACTAACAGGCAACCAAGCTATTTACCTTCTACTAATAGGCAACCCAACGTCGGGACACTTTGAGCTTCCGACACCACAGAACACTGAAAACACCCCAAACAACAGTAAACCAATAAAAGAAGCATTGGGCCAGCGACGTAACGGTCGAGGACGACGAGGGAAATGGCAGCTCGACCAAAACGATGAAGACCGGGCAAAAGAAAATGGACCTGCCAAAAGTGTTGTGTCGGCGAGTAAGCCGACACCCATCAAGGCGGGAAAATCAAAGCAACACATGAGTTGCACCACAGAAATCAACGAACACGGCATGCGTTGCTATAATAAAATCACAAAACCTGACAAAGAAATCACTGGCCGTCGACGGATTTCTTTCTAACACCTTCACTATCAACGCCGGTGTGCCCCAAGGCTCCATACTCTCTCCTACTCTCTTTCTCAATTACATTAACGATCTACTGGAAAAGACCGGGAATCCAATCTACAGCTTTGCAGATGACAGTACGCTTATCTCTTCATTCGCTTTGAATGCTCGGACATCGGCTACTCAGGCGAATATCCGCAGACAGAGGGAGGTCGTTTAACTTAACAAAGACCCGGAAGAAATTCTATCTTGGGGTCATAGGAACCAAGTGGAATTTAACGCTACAAAAACCCAGGCGGCAGTTTTTTCTAAAAAAGTTAACATTGCTGAACCCGACATAGTCATGTCGGGGCACTCCATTCCCCTAGCATCGTCACTCAATTTGTTGGGCGTTAATTTGGGAGCAAATATGTCCTGGTATGAACATGTTGCAGGCATAGCAAGGAGAGCTTCTCAAAAGTTGGGAATATTATTTCGAACCAGAAAGCTTTACACTCAACAATAACTGTTAATTCTTCATAAAGCTCAATTTCGATCAACTATGGAATATTGCTCCCATGTTTAGGGCTCCGCTCCCAAACACACACTGCATTTGTTGGATTCTGTTCAGAGAAGAGCTGTTCGTCTGATTGGAGACCCGGAACTGACCGGCGGTCTTGATTTGCTGGAACATCGAAGAACGGTTGGCGACTTGAGTCTGTTTTACAAGTATTTTCATGGAAAGTGTTCGAAGGATGTAGCTCGCTTAATTCCTCCCAGAGCGGTGCATGTTAGAAATACTCGTCGCTTGTTACTCTGCGTACAACGCTTTTCAAGCAGTCTTTTATATGGAGAACATCATCCTTTTGGAATAATTTGCCCAGGGCTGTGTTTCCCACTGAGTACAATTTACAGCGATTCAATTACATCGTGAATCGCTTTTTCCGCATACATACAGCATACAGCAAACCCAGCCATGTATGTTTTGCAAGGACAACATGCAACTACCAAGCAAACTGGCAAATCAGACAGATGAAATGAACAGAACAGTGATGCGCTGTTACTACACCGCCACGAATTCTTTCCCTTGTCATATCAGCCACAGGCCTTACACCAACAACATTCACACCACACTTAGTACAATTAGGACTCAACACAAACATACACAAAAACATTCGGAAGTCAGTGATTTTGAACATATGTAACATCGTCAGGTCATTCCTTAATACATATAGGTAATAACGTTTGTGATGACTTGGCTTAGGCTCGTCAGCCGAAAGTGGAACCACATTGATCAAATGTGAGAAAGAAGAACAGAAATAATATAATAATAATCACAAATCGATTAAACAAGAAGTTTGAAAATTACCAACCCAAAGAATAAGCAGGTTTCCGAAAAGATTTAGCACAATCGAACATCTACACACGGTCAGACAACTTATAGAAAAGGTGACTAAATACAATATCATAGCCTGGATGGCACTTGCCGACTTCCGAAAAGCTTTTAGCACAAAGGAATACTGGGCAATTGAGAAAGCGATGAAAAAAAACGCAAGACTCGATCAAAGGTAACATACTGACAAAAATCAATGAACAATCAAAACTGAAAGTGAGATTATACGAGGATACCAAGAAAGTAAAAATAAAGAAAGGTGTTAGACAGGGTGATATCATATCATCCAAAATATCTACCCTGATACTAGAAGATATCTTCAAGAGCCTTCACTTAGAAAACAGGGTACTTAACATATTCGGAGAGAGACTCGACAACTTAAGAATTGTGGACATCGCACTTTTTGCCGAAAACGAAATCCAATTGAAAGAAATGCTCCAAGAATTATAAACTGAAGCAAAAAAGGTCGGTTTAGAGACGAACATCACAAAAACCAAATTCAAGACGAACGAACAAACAACTATTAATGACGTAATATCCATACACGGGCAACAAGTTGAAAGGGTGGATTCATATGTATATTTGGGACAGGAAGTTACAATCGGAAAAGTAAATCCAGAACTGGAAGTCAATCGAAGGATACGCCTGGGATGGGCGGCTTACGGTAAAATGAAGTAAGTCTTTCAGTCCAAACTGCCTTTAAAACTTAAAAGTAAACTATATAACCAATGCATTCTACAAGTAACAACATATGGTAGCCAAACTTGGGTGCTGACACTGAAAATTATTAGAAAATTGCAAGTTCGCCAGAAAGAAATTGAAAGGAAAATCCTAGGTATATCACTTAAGGACTGCAAATCTAACGATTGGATCAGGAAAAAAAAAATAGGGATCCCCGACATAATCGAAAGGATATTTTCCTCAAGTGGAACTGGGCTGGCCAGAAATACTGGTAACTGGAGCGGAAAAGTGATCAGATGGAGATCATGGAGGGAAAAAAGAAGTACTGGCAGACCTCAGTAACGTTGGTATGACGATGTTTAAAAAAGCAGCTGGGGTCAATTAGTATTGCTCAAAACAGGGATATATGGAAGCACATGATGGAGGCCTATATTTAAAGGATAGAATATATATATATATATATATATATATATATATATATATATATATATATAATATTATATATATATATATATATATATATATATATATATATATATATATATATATATATACATATATATATTTATATATTATATATATATATATATATATATATATATATATATATATATATATATATATATATATATATAAATATACATATATATATATATATATATATATATATATATATATATATATATATATATATATATATATATACATATATATATACATATATAAAATGCAACGTCTCTCTGTCTGTCTGTCTGTCCGTTAGTGACCTTAACACTGGAGAACCACTTATCCGATTTACGTACTTTTTTTTTTTAAAACATACTTATGTTCTCTGGCCAGGTTATAGGCTATATTTTATTACGATAGGTAGCATAAGGAATGAGCAGTGACAATAATAGTGAGTGAAGTCGGAAAAAAAAGTTTGCTGCTAGCGCGTTCCCTTGCAATATACAGCCTAAACCATTAAATATGGAACAATATTATGTAGCAGAGAATATCTTTAATCTATAATCTATAATATATATAAAATGCAATGTCTCTCTGTCTGTCTGTCTGTCCATTAGTGCGTTTATCACGCGAGAACCACTTATCCAATTTATGTGTCTTTTTTAAATTCATACATATATTCTTTGGCCAGGTTATATAATAATAATAATAATCTATATCTATAATATATATAAAATGCAGCGTCTCTCTGTCTGTCTGTCTGTCCGTTAGTGCGCTTATCATTGGAGAACCACTTATCTGATTTACGTGCTTTTTTTTTAAAACATTCATATGTTCTCTGGCCAGGTTATCTATATATAATATATATAAAATGCAACGTCTCTCTGTCTGTCGGTCTGTCTGTCCGTTAGTGCGTTATGTACTTTTTTTTTAAAACATACATATGTTCTCTGGCCAGGTTATAGGATATATTTTATTGCGTTAGGTAACATAAAGAATAAGCAGTGACGATAATAGTGAATCAAGTCGGAAGAAAGGCTACCGTTAGCGTGTTCTCTTACAATATACTGCCTAAACCATTAAATATGGAACAATATCATGTTGCAAAGAATACAATATATATATATATATATATATATATATATATATATATATATATATATATATATATATATATATATATATAAAATAAAATGCAACGTCTCTATGTCTGTCTGTCCGTTAGTGCGCTTATCACTTGAGGACCACTTATTCGATTTACGTGTTTTTATAAATTTATACATATGATATGTTCTATATAATTCGATATAAGCCTAGATAATGGGAGATAAGGTGAGATAATGGGAGATAAGTATAAATAATGGGAGATAAGCAGAGATAAGTCTAGGTAATGTAAGTTATGGTGAGATAATGGGAGATAAGGAGAAATAATGGGAGATGAGCAGAGATAAGCCTAGATAATGGAAATTATGTAGAGATAATGGGAGATAAGGAGAAATAATGAAGGATAAGCAGAGATAAGTCTAAGTAATGGGAGTTATGGTGAGATAATGGGAGATAAGGAGAAATAATGGGAGATAAGGAAAAATATTGCGAGATAAGTCGAGATAAGCCTAGATAATGGGAGATAAGGTGAGATAATTCGGGATAAGTATAAATAATGGAGATAAGGAGAAATAATGGGAAATAAGCAGAGATAAGTCTAGGTAATGGGAGTTATGGTGAGATAATGGGAAATAAGGAGAAATAATGGGAGATAAGGAAAAAAATTAGAGATAAGGAGAAATATTGCGAGATAAGTCGAGATAAACCTAGATAATGAGAGATAAGGTGAGATAATGGGAGATAAGGAGAAATAATGGGAGATGAGCAGAGATAAGCTTAGATAATGGAAATTATGTAGAGATAATGGGAGATAAGGAGAAATAATAGGAGATAAGAGGAAATAAGGGCAGATATTTTATTACGTTAGGTAACATAAGGAATGAGCAGTGGCGATGTAGTGAATCAAGTCCACGCGAGCCGAGCCGCGGGCACGGCTAGTATATATATATATATATATATATATATATATATATATATATATATATATATATATATATATATATATATATATATATATGTATATGTATATATATATATATATATATATATATATATATATATATATATATATATATATATATATATATATGTATATTGAGGTTAATTAACGAACAATTGTTTGAGATACATTTCATCAAAATCTGTAAAATAATTTGCGAGTTAAGCTGCGATAAAGAAAAAAAATGTATAAAAAAATCGTGTGTTCGGCAATGCAATGCAATCACAAAAACGGTATATTTTTACTTATACATCAATTTCAAATTTGGATCGCATACACTTGATATGTGATTTAACCATATAATTTTAGGGGAAGTGGGTATCGATAAGTTTTGTGTTGTCTTAATAGTATAATGAGAATTTTTGTTGCTTTTGGTCAAGATAATAAACAAATTTTTTGTACAAGCATTTGTGGAAAAACGTATAAAGAGTTGAAGCCTTCGCAAAGGAAGTTCGAGGGGTTGCTTTTTATCTATTGTGTTACATGTCCTTTCAGGGTTCATGCAGTTGAAGAAATTGAAAATTCTGTTATTTTTTCATAACTTTCAGTTTTAACAGGAGAATGCGGTGAAAAGATTGGAGATGGTTAAATATATTGTATAGCTTCATTCGTTTTATGAGACTTTTTCCAGGTTTTTGATTATGGGCAAATTTTAACCATAATTAGTCATATTAAAACATAAGAGGTTAGGGGGGTCGGAAAAGGAGTTGAAAGGGTAGCTTCGTATTTACCACGTTAGAAGTCTTTTTCAAGGTTCTTGTAGTTGAGGAATCTAAACATTGTAGTATTTTGTCATTATTATTATTTTCAACAGGGGAAGAGGATCAGTGAGGTGGGGGTTGCTAAATATTGTGGAGTTGTAACAGGATTATGAGAGATTTGGGTGACAATAATGGACAAATCTGAAGCATTAATTTATAATACAAAATAGTTAAGGGCACACACCTGGGCGTAGCAAAAAGTATGTATTTTTAACAAAAATATTTTAAAGATTTTCGAGTGAATAATGCAAAAGAATGGCGATTATATATTTGTTTTGTACTTCGAATTATAAGAAAAATTTGTTTTTAAAATATGTTTTAAATGTTAACATTTTTTTTATCGGGTTAAATGGATCACTGATGAAAACTATGGTGTCTTCTTGTCTGTCGGATAACTTCACAAAAAATAATCCAATCTGCAAAAATAAAAATTAATCTTGTAAAATAATGTAGTAGTTAAAAATTGTCGCAGGGTTTTTTTTCAAAAAAAAATACGGTGTTTCAAACTTTAGTATATTAGAAAAATTTTTAAAATCGCTCGACAGTTTTTTAGAAAAAGTAATTATTAAGATTTAAGTTAAAAAATATTAAAAACTGACTAATAGTGAGTAATATTGCAGACAGTGTCTGAAGACAGGTACCGGTCCCCATCTGACGCCAGGTCACATTTAAATATATGGTTAAAAGGTTGAGAAAGGGGTTTAGAAGGGTTCTTTTCATATATATATTGTATTGTGCGGCCTTTTAAGGGTTCTCGGAGTTGACAAATTTGAAAATTTTATTATTTTTTTTTAATATTTCCAATTCTGGGTGGTAAAGGAGGTGGCGAACGTTAAATATTGCACAATTTTTAAGAATCTTTGCTGGTTTTTGGTCAGGATATTGGACAAAATTTTACTAGAATCGTTTATAGAATTATATAGTACTAAAAGATGACGGGGGGGAGAGTTGAAAAATTATTTCCAACTGTATCCGAAGCTTTTCCTATGTTTAACTTTTTTTATTAATATGACATCATAAAGCACTTATTGTGTAAAATCATCATCATCAGCTATCTTCACCGTCGGATGTAGGCCGCCCCCAGGCTTCCCCGATGTTGTCTGTCTTAAGCTTGTCTCATCCAATCATTGCCTACCAAATCCTTAATATCAACTGTCCAACGAGTTTGTGGTCTTCCGACAGGTCTTCTGTGTCTTCGCGGTCTCCATTCCACAAGCTTCTTGGCTCACCGATTGTCTGTCATGCGGGCCACATGTCCTGCCCAGTTCCATCTTAACCTTAAGATTATTGTGTAAAATACCATGTTGTAACTACTGGGAATAAGTTATTCTTTAATGTGACGAATTAAGATTTAATATTTATTTTAGAATTGCTTGTTTGCAATGAAGTACGGGGTATGTCGATTTACCAATTGTTTACTAATTGTATATTAGGTTTTTGCTTCATATATTTTTGGATGCTCTATTACATCCCCGAGGCTACACTGGCGATTAACTTTTAACATGACCAATGGGTAATTGTCATTTGCTGTCTAAACCTAAGGTTAATTGCTAAGTTAAACGTAGCTAAAATTAGGACTGAAGACGCAAAAATATGTATCTCTCTACATATCGGGTGGCCTAAAAATGTTTTATGATTTTTTTTAAAAGAACTTTTGGCAGAAAGGTCGCTTCACTAAACCTAATTTATTATAGTTAAAAGTATCAATTATATCTTTTAAAGGAAGCAAACCTAAAAATTTCGAAAAATTTAATTTATATTTTGGACCATGTGAGATATTTTTTTGTAGATATACTTCTGGAGAGAATAATTAAAATCAAAAATGGAAATATTCTAATTTTTTAACAAATTTTTCATTTTATAGCATTAATTATATCCACATTCTTAGTTTAGGGAAAATTAAAATTTGGAAATTTTTAGTTTTTCCAATTGATATTTTGCTACTCTCGTAGCATCCTATGTAATTTATCTATAGCAAATTAAGTTAGCTATATGCAGAAACTTCTTTCTTATGTGTGTGTTACACATATTTCTATAATTTTTTATGCTTGAAGTAATATATCCTAAACGTTCATAAACCAAAATAGTAACTCTGGATATCAAAAATAGCGCGTTCTTAGAAACAAGCCTTTTTAGTGTTCCGTACGGAACATTTATAAGATCACTTCGGTGTCTGTCTGTCCGTCTGTCTGTCTGTCTGTCTGTCTGTCTGTCCGTCTGTCACACTCGATTTTCTTTGAAACTATTTGTGATAGAAAGTTGAAATTTGGTAATAATCTAGGAATTGATGGCCTCATCAGAGCCATGTAGTTTTGAAAGTTAAATTTTGACTTAAGGGGTTAGTTTTGGGGGGTGAAATCGGAAGTGAAAAAAAAAAAAAAAAATTTTTTTACTAGGTAATCGAGTGTGTTGTCAAATGAAAGCTTGTGAAAATACGAGTAAAAAATATATGTATAATGTAATACTTGCGCGCACTTTTCTTTGTATTATTTTTAAAAAGTCGCGAAAAATCGCTGTCCACCCGCATTATCTCGGAAAGTACTTATCAAAAAATTTTGAAAAAATTCTGGAATATTCTCCACGGGGTGTAGTTTGAACGAAAATTATCACGAGTGCATTACCTGTAATAATTTATCTGGTATATAAAAAAAAACAGAAATTTCAAGGTCATCAATTTTCAGTAAAGACTGAAAATAAATATTGTTGAAAACTCCTTTGGGGTGTGTTTTGTGAAGTCACTGATCATTTTATACTTCCGTTACAACATTTTTTATTTTAAAAGCAATCAACGTACGGAACACTAATTGCGCAAGTTCAACTTGCACTTGACCGGTTATTTTTATTGGAGATTCTTTTTTTCCAAATTCTTCACCGTCTTCGATTTTTAAATGGGATTTAGATTTTAAAGTTGCACTTTATGGAAGGATTGTTTTTTTTTGTGAAAAATCTCTTCTATTTTAAGCGTATTTGCTAAATTATATAGAAATCTGTGAAAAAGTGCCAATTTTACAATTTTCAACCGAGCTGCTAGGATTGTTTTTAAAATATAAATAATCTCCCCTTTATCAACGTTAAGAAGTCTCCATCTAAAGGTATTTATCAGAAAAAGTAACTTCATAATTTTTATAACTTAATTCGATATACTTGACGCACTGAATCCTACTTCGACTGCTGGCCTTTAATTTTAGCTTCATGTTGTTAAAATATATTCTGAAGTAACCATCGAATACAAATATACAAATTATATATTTCTTTAAAAATATATCTTTTTATGCCATCTTATATAGGGTGCAATATTTTTAAGACATTTTTTTTGAGTCACTGATTAAATTTCATTACAATCAGTTTTAATACTTCCCACTTCTTCAGTGTCTTCTTGGTTTTGTATTCGATTCTTGTTTGCCACTCGCTGTAATATATATATATATATATATATATATATATATATATATATATATATATATATATATATATACAGTCAGTCCAAAAAGGCTCCATACACCACCTGCTTTCTATACCATTTTTCTGTTATGTTCAACTAATTAATTGGAATTATGAGAAAACATGTTTAAATTAATATTTGAAATTTAACCAACGATGATTAGTATTAAAAACATCTTCGGAACATTTTATTTAGAAGTTACATCATTGTAGGAACTAACCGCTTTTTGCCATTAGCTTCGGAAATTAATAGCTTCTTCTTGGCTTCATACCCCTTATAGCCTGCCCTGTGTAAACAATTTCTCACTGTGAACAAACCTTTTTCGAATATAGTTCCCGTACTTCTTCTTTTAATTTTGGTGCACTTTTCTTGGGATCTATAACTATTTGTCAAACAATACTGGCCTTGGGGACTTTCACCTTGCCGCGGTGAGAGGGCTCAGTAGCTTTCAATGTCCAGAAGGCAATGCCGGCGGTAGCGTAGCTACTGGTAGGGCCACCCATGCCGGTAAGGCTTCGAAGAGACGAAAGTGAAGCTAAGAAAAGTCCACAAATCTGCAGCGTCTGACCCAGAGTGGGCGGCTGCAAACAGCGACGGTTCTCCATGTTAGGAGCGGCTGAAGACTAAACTCGCCAACACGCCTGGCAAGCGTGGCGTTTGAATGCCAACCTACCCCCCCTCCAATCTTATGAGTAGTCCTCTAAAGGATAGGCCCTCAGTCCCTGGCAGTCCGAAGACCCCCGGTTACGGTAGCAACCGGAAAAGGCAACGGACAGAGGGTGCTAAGAATCCCCAGGATAGATCAGGCTACCAACGAAGACGACGACTGCATATCTCCACTTATAATACACGAACTATTTCCTCGGACGAGAAACTGATGGAATTGGAAGAAGAACTGTCTCAAACAAACTGGGACGTAGTAGGTCTGAGCGAGGTAAGAAGAAAGGGCGAACAGCACATATATCTGAAGTCGGGAAATTTGTTCTACCACAGAGGCGAAGACGAAGGCTCGCTGCGGGGTGTAGGCTTCTTGATCAGCAGAAAGCTCGTCGACAAGGTTGTCGATATAGGAAGTATTAACTCAAGAGTAGCATTCCTGGTTCTTCAGATTAGCAAAAGATATCAGCTAAAAATTGTACAAGCATATGCTCCAACTTCAGAACACCTTGATGAAGAGGTAGAGTGTTTCTACGAGGATGTCGAAGGAGCTATAAATTGCAGCCAGACTCAATATTTACTTCTGATGGGAGATTTCAATGCAAAACTGGGCTGTAAAGAAGAGTCAACGGAGACATCAATGGGAGAGTTTGGTTACGGTCACAGAAACGAAAGAGGACAGAAACTGCTAGAGTTTTTGCTGAAAAATGATCTATTCGCAATGAACACCTATTTTAAAAAGAAGCCAAATAAGAAGTGGACTTGGAAAAGCCCAGATGGAAATACGAAAAATGAAATAGACTACATAATAACAAACAAAATAAGAATAGTTCAAGATGTGGAGACATTAAGTAGAGTCTCAATAGGAAGTGACCATAGAATGCTGAGAGCCAAAGTGATGATCGATCCAAAACAAGAAAGAATTAGACTTGTCAGAAGTAAGAGTAACACAAACAAATGGACATCACTGCAAGAACCAGAGACCTACTCAAGAATAATAGAGGAGGGCTTGAAGGAGATAGAAGGCTTAACATTGGAAGACCTTAATAACAGAGTAATACATGTGGTGCAGGAAGCAATGAATAAGTGTCTACCAAGACAACAAACTAAAATAGATAAATTGAGCCACGCTACCAAAAAACTCATGAAGCGGCGCAGAGACATGATAAATAAAAATACGGAGGAATATAAAAACCTTTGCAGAGAAATTTCAAGATCAGTGCGACGGGATCTGAGACAGCACAACACAAACTTAATAGAACAAACGATAGAACAAAATAAAAGTCTTAAAATCATGAGACAAAAATTAAGAACAGGAAATACAGGCATTCACAAATTAAAGAATGACAATGGAGATGAAGTTACAAATCGAGAACAGCTTTTACAGATAACCGAAACATTTTTCGAACAGCTGTATAAATGCGCCACAGATTCCGCGGGCAGGTCTGAAATCAGCAAAGTTTTGAATGTGGGGTCAGAGGAAATTCCCGACATCACCAGAGACGAGGTGATGGCAGCTTTGTCAGATATGAAGAATAACAAGTCTCCCGGAGAAGATCATATCACAATAGAAGCAATAAAAGAGGGAGGTGAGCCGGTCATCAATGCTCTTCAATGTCTGTTCAATAAATGTCTTATAGAAGGGGCTATACCGTCAGCATGGAATAACGGTACAATAGTATTATTTCATAAAAAAGGAGACACTACTAATCTAACAAACTACAGACCTATCAGCCTTCTCTGCCACATATTCAAGCTGTTTACGAGAATACTAACCAAACGTCTATCATCAAAGTTTGAAATGTACCAGCCTCGTGAACAGGCTGGCTTTAGATCGGGTTTTGGAACTAACGACCATCTGTTAGCTATAAAGCTGCTCATTCAAAAATCTATTGAGTATAACAAACCGCTAATATTAGTGTTCGTAGATTACGAAAAGGCCTTCGATTCTATTGACCAACACAAACTTTTAGAATCACTTGTCGACTGCAGAATAGACTTCAGATATACCTCATTGATAAAGTACATATACGATAATGCAACAGCTTCAGTGAGACTCCACGAAAACACCAACAAATTTAAAATCGAAAAAGGCGTACGGCAGGGAGACACTATTTCCCCAAAGCTCTTCATAACTCTTTTGGAATATGTCTTTAAGAAGCTTAACTGGAGGAACATGGGTGTAAATGTTGATGGTGAACATCTTAACCACCTGCGCTTTGCCGACGATATCGTCCTCATAGCCGATAATGTAGAAGAAGCAAGCAAGATGTTGAATTCACTACAAGCCGTTTCCAGTGAAGTAGGTCTAGGGATAAATTTTTCAAAAACCCAGCTCATGACAAATTTGATTCTTAGTCGCCCTATCTCTGTGGGCGATAAACACATCTATGAGGTTTCCACATATAAGTACTTGGGACATGAAATACAATTGGGGAAAGATAACCAAACTCACGAACTTCAAAGGAGAGTGGGTCTGACTTGGGCAGCATTCGGTAAACTCAGACATATCTTCAAATCCAACATCCCTATCTGTCTCAAGAAAAAGGTGTTTGACCAGTGCGTGTTACCGGTACTGACGTATGGTTCTGAGACTTTAACTCTTACTAAAAAGTCTATAAATAGAATTCAAGTAGCGCAAAGAGCAATGGAGCGCTCTATGTTGGGTTTGACTCTCCAGGATAGAATTCCCAATGTAGTCATAAGGCAAAGAACAAGGGTTATCGACGCAGTGTATAGAATGACATGCCTGAAGTGGAACTGGGCTGGGCACGTGGCGCGAATGACTGACAACAGATGGACAAAGCGCCTGTTGGAATGGAGACCCAGACGGGAGGCTTTCAGAAGCCGTGGAAGGCCATATGCTAGGTGGACTGATGATCTCAAACGGATTACAACGAATTGGATTCAGGCTGCTCAGGACCGTGATGGATGGAATAGATTAAGAGAGGCCTATATCCAGCAGTGGATGCGAGTGGCTGCATGATGATGATGATGATGATGATGACTGGCCTCTTCACGTGGACTCAGTTTCTTAGAACGACCGGAGCGTGGTCGAATTTTATAGGAACCAGTTGATTTATACTGGTTTATAATGTACGAAACAGTAACATGCGACTTTTTAACAATTTTTCCTATATTTCTGTACCATTTTCCATCTTTCTACAAATTAGTTACGATTTTTCGAACTTGAAATGGAATTTCACTATTTCTCTCGCTCATTTTTAATACTACTTTGAAAGCCCACTGCAAAATTACTAGTAAGTGACAGATTATAAAGTATGGTTGAAAATTATTCATTTGTTTTCAGTTTAGCGAGCAATAGATAGATTGATAAAATGCTGCTGATTATACCGTGTTTCTTTTCATTGCAGTTCTTGAGTGTATGGAGACTTTTTTACATTAATTTTGTTTACATTTCTATAACAATGATGTAACTTTTAAAGAAAATGTTCCGTAGTTGTTTTTAATACTAATCCTCGTTGGTTAAGTTTAAAATATTAATTTAAACATGTTTTCTCATAGTTCCAATTAATTAGTTAAACATAACAGAAAAATAGTATAGAAAGCAGGTGGTGTATGGAGACTTTTTGGACTGACTGTATATATATATATATATATATATATATATATATATATATATATATATATATATATATATATAAATACATTAAAATTCCAGGTTTCAGTCCGTTTGTCTAATAATGAATTTGCACGACGTTTTGCCAAAATCTCATTTGGCATTTTCAAGTGCTCTCGCTGGTGCTGCCACTCGATACTGTGATCTTGCTGCTGCTGCCGTTCTAATTTTAGACTCTAGGAGTTCCTGGCTCGCTTTTGGAATAACCTATCTTACCTGACTACGCCATCGGTGACCATCGGTTTTTTTTTAATTTACGTATGTTTAATTTCCACACACTACTTAGCTTCATGTTAAAATAAGTTCTAAAATATTTCTTTTTAAGCCATCTAATATAGTGTGCAATATTTTTAAGCCTTTTTTTGAGTCACTGAGTAATTTAATTACAATCAATTTTAATATTTCCCAGTTCTTCAGTGTCTTCTTAGTTTTGTATTCGATCCTCGTTTGACCATATTTGATTTTAGACTCTAGGTTAATCATTATTGATCTACAACGTAGTCAAAGGGGTGGGCGAAGTGGAGCATATGCACCCTTCAACCCTTTGAGTTCTAAAGAACCTATTGATTTTTTTAACTTTACGTATTTTCAACTTCCAATCGCTACTTATCAAATCTACCAGGAATCCATGTATCGTAAACGTGCAACTTATTCCAGCAATGTGTAGTAACTTTATTACAACAATATATTTTTATACTGTTTGACAATATGTTGTTAAATTCAGACGGTATTTATGAAAGTGATGAAAGGAAGGGACATTTTTATTACTAACTAAATTTCTCTCATGGGCAATCAAAACAATATAATTGCTAAGTACAGAAACACTAGGGCGAGAATTGAATTAGCACTTGACTAACAAGTACTTAATACACGTCTATTAAATTAAATGATCAACCCGCACGGTAAAAGTTTAAATTATCGGTCATTCACACTTACTCTGTAGCTTTATTTCAATGTTGTACTTAATACATGAAAACTACCTATTTTAAAAATACATTTCCGTGTACGAGATGCATTAATTTTATTGAAATTCGATTGGCTTTCAAACCAAAATACTACACTTGATGTATATAAATAAATACTGGCCTATCTGTCAAGAGGAAAAGCAAAGCATGGTTAATTTCAAGAGCCATTACAAAATTTATGGAGATTTGCAGAGAGAGATTGTGGTTATATTTGTTTACAAAAAGGATGTACAATGGTGTTTTTTTAGGTTATCTCTCTTGCTATGAAGAAATACTCACAGAACATAAAAAATTTCTACGTAAGTATCGTCTGTCGTCCACCGTTTCTCGAGTTGTTTTATTTCATTCAAAAAAAATGTTTTGTTTCCTCTTCAAAACACGATATTCCAATCAACATGTACCAAACAAGAGGACGAGTATTTATAGTTTTTAGATATGTTGTGGGCCACTAGTGAAAAACCCAGTTTGCGGAAACAAAACCCCTGTGCAAGTAAAGTTATATTGAAATAATTTTGAAATTTAAACTCGAAAATAAATTCAGTGTACCAACACCTACAATCAAATAAACCTTAAGTACTCTCTCTCTGTGAAACCAAGATTAGTTCATCGAGCAGCACAGTCAACTTTCTCTATCAAAGCTTCGACGTGTATTCCTGGTTTAGGCGTAACTTTGAAATCTGTCTTTTTGTCAGAAGCGAAGCCAACGAGATGAGGAGTTCCGAAACTTTGTTATGTGGTTAAAAATAACGACTCAAAAAACCATAAGGTTTATCTGCTGCCTCTATCGACCACGAAGTGATACTAAATTTAGGACACTTTTCGCTTCTTTTGTAGACACCATCGATCATTTACAGATTAATTATTCTTAATCCGAAATTGCCATCCTGGGCGACTTTAATGTCTGCAAAATCAACTGGCTTAAGTATTCAAATATGACTGACGAACAAGGTCGTGAAGTTGAATCATCCTCAATCAGTTGTGGCTTTACTCAGCTTATTGATGAATCAACATAAAATCTTGATCGAGATAGAGAGTTCGCCAAAATTCTGTACCTGTTTTTAACCACCAATCCAGAGATTTACACTGTCTGCATAAATCCACTGTTAGGTTCTTTCTACTGCTTTCGACATCGAGTATCGTACCGGTCAGAGACAGAAAGGCGCCTAAACCGCAAAAGATTTGGCACTACAAATCTGCTAATGGAATATTTTCGAGCTTTCGTTGGTTAGATATTTGTTTTAGATCCGACGACCCATTTCCCTGCGCTAAGAAGGTTTCCGATGTCATTTAGGCTAGTATGGAAGTTTACAACCCTTTTTCGAAGAAATGCCCTTCCAACAGCAAGCCTTGGCTCTACAAAAAATGCAAAGAAGCTCTTGCTTCTAAACATTTGCCTACCGACAATGGGGAAAATCCTAACGTCATAAATCGAAACATCTTTCTTCGTACCCAGAACAGCAGCAAAGAAATTCTCGACGAAACCAAGGAGTCACACAAACTTCTTGCCTGCCCCAACAATTCTAGATCCTTTTGGTCAGTCGCTAAGGCTATTTGTAAAAATGTCATTAAATCCACCATACCACCACTTACACGGCCATATAATATTGCAACAATGCCGATTGAGAAAGTCAACTATATAATATTGCAACAAAGCTGAATTTTTGCTTCACAATCTACCCCCATCTATTTCCATAACGCAGTCAAGGATGCCCGATATTGTTTTCAAACAGAGTATCATAGAAGTATTTTAATGAAGCTAGGCATCAAAAAAGCTTTCGGCGCGGGCGGAATACCTGCCATAGTACTAAAAAAATGCGCGAGAGAATTATCACTAGTTTTGAATCTATCTTACAGAAAGGAAATATTTCCTTCCTGCTGAAAATGCGCTACAGTTCAACCGCTACTCCAAAAAGGGAAGAAGACCTTGCCAAATAACTACCGACCAGTCGCAGCGCTTTCAGTAATATCGAAAGTCATGGAAAAGGCTATCAAACAGCATTTTCTAAAGTATATTGAAGCGTTGAATATTATTAGCGACCATCAATATGGTTTTCGTAAGTAAAGATGAACAGGAGATCTTCTAACTTATGTAATTCGTGTTTGGAACAACGCAATTGACCACTTAGGAGAATCTCGAGCGGTAGCACTTGATATATCCAAGGTATTCGACCGTGTTTGGCACTGTGGATCCTGGGCTGAGCTACACCCTTATGGTGTGCTTGAAAGGTTCTGTTTATGGCTCTCGTGTTTTTTCAGAGAGGTTTCTTTACGAGCGGCTATCGACGGATTTGTTTATAACACTTCACTATTAACGCCGGTGTGCTCCAAGGCTCCATATTGTCTCATACTCTCTTTCTCATCTATATCAATGATTTGCTGGAAAGGGCCAGGAATTCTATAACTTTGCAGATGACAGCACGCTTATTTCTTTATTCACTTTGAACGCTCGAACATCGGCTATCTACCTATCTATCTAATAAGCCTTCTTCCATCCAGTGTCGGACATAGGCATCCCCTTCTTTCTTCGATCCTTCTCGATTCTGCGTCTTTCTGATTCAACCTAAACCAGCCGTTCTTTTCATGTCATCTTTCCATCTTGCTTGGAGCCTTCTTCTGGATCTTTCTCCCAGCCATGGGCTCCATTTTTGTATTCTTTTATTCCATCTCTCATCTTGTTATCTCATTGGGTGACCTGCCCATTTCCATTTCAAACCTGCTACCTGGTCTCTTACGTCTATCACTTTTATATTTTGTCTTATGCTTTCGTTCCTGATTCTGTCTTGTAATTTTATATTCACCATCTGGCGTTCTATTGCTCTCTGTGTTTTACTGATCATTTTCTGAGTTAAATTCCAAGTTTGGGCCGCGTAGATGAGAACTGGTAGAATACATTGATCGAATATCATCTTTTTTAGTTTCAGAGGAATTCTTTTATTGGTTAGTATTTTTTTTGTTCGCCATATGCTGCCCATGCCAGTCTGATTCTTCTATGTACTTCTGCCGTTTCATTTGCTTTTCCACACTTTATTATTTGCCCTAGGTAGGTGTATTCCTTTACGTATTCAAGTGTCCTGCCCTCTATTCTCAAGTCTCATGGACTATTTTCGTTTTTGATAGTCTTTGTCTTATCTCTATTAAGCAGTAGTCCTACCCTCTCTGTTTTGTTTTGTAGTTCAGTAATCATTTCCTGTATGTCATCAAAATTATCTGATATTAGCACTACATCATCAGCATAACGCAGATAATTTAACTTTTGTCCATTTATACTGATCCCCTTTTTTCCCATTCGAGTTCTTTGAAAATTTCTTCTAATGCTGCTATAAATAGTTTTGGGCTCATGGAATTTCCCTGTCTTACTCCGCGTTAGATAGGTATAGGATTTGTTTTTTTATCTGTTTCCACTATCATTTGAGCCTTGTTCAAAATTTTTCTTATGAGCTGAGTATATCTATAGTCTATTTGCTGTTATACAAGGCTCTTTCGACGGCCCAGCTCTCGATACTGTCAAAAGCCTTTTGATAATCTATAAATACCAGGTATAACTTTAAGTTATATTCTGTTGCTTTCTCCATTAAGGGCCTGATAGTTAAGAGGCTATTCATGCAAATACCCGCAGACAGCAGGAAGTCGTTCAACTTAACAAAGACCTGGAAGAAATTCTATTTTGTGGTGACTGTAAGCAAGTAGAATTTAACGTTACAAAATCCAAGGCGGCGTTTTTTTTTTTTTTTTTTAAAAGTTAACGTTGCTGAGCCCGACATAATTATGTCGGAGTACTCCATTCCTCTTTCACCGAATTTGTTGGGCGTTAATTTGGGAGCAAATATGGCATGAACATGTAGCAAACATAGTAATGAAAGCTTCTCAAAAGATCGGAATATTATTTCGAACTAGAAAGCTTTACACTCCAGAACTGTTAATTCTGTACAAAGCTCAAATTCGACCAAGGATGAAATACCGCTCCCATATTTGTGGCTCTGCTCGCAAACACAGACTACATTTGTTGGATTCTATTTAGAGAGAGGTTTCTAGTGGGTTGTGGGTCTCCAATCAGGCGAACAGCTTTTTTTTTAAAATTAAATCCAACAAATGCAGTGTATGTTTGTGGCTCTGGAGCAGTATTTCATCGTTGGTCTAATTTGAGCTTAGTACAGAATTAGCAGTTTTTGTGGAGTGCAAAGCTTTCTAGTTCGAAACAGTATTCCCATCTTTTAAAAAGCTCTTTTCGCTATGCATCCAACATGTTTATGTCAATACATATTTGTTTATTTGTTTGCAAGTTAACGCCCAACAAGTCAAGTGACGATAATAAGAGGAATTGAGTGTTCTAACATAACTTTGTCGGGTTCTGCAACGTTAACTTTTTAGAAAAAAAAACTGGAGCCTGGGGGTTTTCAGTGTTCAATCTTACATGATTGCTGCACTCCAAGACAGACTTTCTTTCAGGTCTCTGTTAAGTTGATCAACTTCCTGCTCTCTGCGGGAGTTTATATAGGTAAGTGATGCTCGAGCGTTTAAGATAAATGATAAAACCTGCGTATTATCATAGACAGAGCTGTAGATTCGATTTCTGGTCTTTTCGAATAGATTGTTAACTTAATGCAGAAGGAGATTAGGAGACAGTATGGAACCTTGGAACACACTGGCCTTGATAGTGAAGGTATTAGAAAGAAACCCGTTAACTACCACTCGTAAAGAACGGTCTCTGAGGAAACACAATATCCCTAAACAAAACCTAGATATACCATTAGAGTGTAACTTAGCCAACAATACGGTAGAAAGTCTTGGATATATCGAGTGCAACCGTCCAAGATTCCCCGAGATATGGTTAGTAATAAAAGTCATAATAATAGTCGTTAATAATATTAAAAAGATATTTTAAAAGACGATCATGGTTTGTCTTTTCCATAACTTTTGGTGTTATTGAAAGCAATAGTAGTTGTTTAGCAAGGTATTTTTGCCAAGAACGAAAAATTAATTTTCTGTGGAATAGGTGGAAGGTCTACAAAAAAACTGACGTTAGTTCTCTAGTGCATGTTTTGAGAACCATGACATCAACTTCTAGCGTTGGTTTTTGGTGTCTATCTCCATGTTATAACAGGCTGCCTGAAGATAATATTAGGCATCTTTGACTGCACGTTGGCAATAGTGGTGTTTTTTCCTGGAAATCGAAAGTAGAGCTAACAAGTTGGCTCTCTCAGCAGATGTTGTTGCAATAGCATTATCTGACCGTGTAAGTGATAGTATAATGGATTTGGTAAAATTTTGACTAATTACTTTCACGCCTACCAAACAAACCTGGAATTAGTTTATTTATTTCACCTCTCGCTTAGAAGAGTGCCGGGAATATAACGATTTATGGGACACCAAACTTTAAACCGTGCATAAAATAGTAGCATTACTTGTCTAATAGGTCTTAAATAAACTAAAAATATCATCATTATTTACTTTACTATGTACGGTACCTGTACCACTAACCTGTTTTATTTTACAGAATAACCTATATGTAATACTTTGTAAACACATTTTTACAACTTATTCAGTTTTTTTAGAAGAAATTAAAACATTTTATTACACAATATGTTATACAAATTTTCTTTAGATTATGTACAGGGTGGTCCAAATTGGACAGTTTTAAAGGTAAACCCTTTTATCTAAAGGAGATAGACGAAAACTGATGTCGGTGTCTGAGGCTCAATATTTATGATAAACTCAATGGTGAAAACCGCATATCGATATCTAGTACCGTTTCAGATATAGAGGATGTTTTTCAAAAATCTGCATTTTGGAAAAATGTTTGTTATTCTTTTCCTATTGGAAATTTTTGATTTCTGTAAAAAACATCCTCAAAGCACTTTTTCACGTGCATTTTAACAGTGTAAGTTACATTTTTTTACAACTAATATTTTAATAGTTATTAACACAAAAATATATTTTTTAAATGAGATACCCTGTATATTTTTTCTTTGAATAGAACTTTAAATTACCATTCTAAAAATATAGCACACTTTATATTTTGCTTAAATCTACTTCAAAATATGAAGGTTTTCAGTTTTTATGCGAGTTTTAAATGCACATTTTGTGAAGTAGGCTTTGGACGGAGCAACCATATGGTTTTAATTCAATTGTTTACTCCTAGTTGTCAAATTTTTACTTCAGGATCAGTTATTGAATTGTCAAATAAATCGCAATGAAGTTTGAAAATTACGAAACATGGGATATGATAGGGTGTTTCATACAAACCGGAGAAAATTCGGAAGCGGCAAGTAATTTGTACCACGAACGGTATCCAGAGAGGCGTCAACCCTTCAAGACGGAGATTTTTAACGGCGTATGGATTTTTGCCAATGGTTTCTGGAGAATTGTAACCATGTTCTGAATTTTTCATTAAATTGTATTTGGACAGACGAAGTTTATGTAAGCAATGCAGGTATTTTTAACCGTTAACGTGGGCACAAGAAAATCCTCATTTAGTTGTGGAGCAAAGAAATCAAGGCAGATTTGGATTTTGTGTGGGCAGGAATTTTTAGAGGCAGGGTTATAGATCCATTTATTTACAAAGAAACACTCACCTCTCAAAGATATTTAGAAATTTTAAGGCAGCAAATAGAACCTCTTGTTGATGAATTGACGTTAATGGACCTTAGAAATATATTTTTTCAACACGACGGGGCATCCCCTCATAACGCTGTAGTTATCAGTAATTTTTTGTCGGCCAATTTCGACAATAACTGGATAGCCAACCAAGGTCCGAACCGTTGGCCGGCAAGGTCACCGGATTTAACATCTTCTATGGACTTCTATCTCTGGGCAATTTTTAAATTGCCGACAAACACCAGGCAAGAGTTAGAACTCGCAGTGATATAAAGTTTTGCAGCTCTCACTCCCTTTGAACTAATCAACTCGGTAAGAAGTGTCCAGAAAATGTGCCGCCTATGTGTAAATGAAACTGGTCGGCATTTCGAATAGCTCTTATAGAAAATTGTTTTGTTTTAGTTTGCTCTATTCGGAATCAATTGTTTTATTGTTGTTTTGTTTTATTTTCGACTTAGTTTAAAGTACTATAGCATTTAATAAATTTCATTGTAGTTATGACTCTTAAAGTTACTTCTGGGAATTTTTTTTTTACTATTTGACTGCTGTTGGTAAACAATTGATATTGCCGCTCCGCCCAAAATTTACTTCACAAAATGTGCATTTAAAACTCGCGTAAAAACTGAAAACCTTTATATTTAGAAGTAGATTTAAGCAAAATATAAAATGTGCTATATTTTTTAGAATGGTAATTTAAAGCTCTATTCGGATAAGGAAAAATATACAGGGTATCCCATTTAAAAAATATATTTTTGCGTTAATAACTATTAAAATATTAGTTGTAAAAAACATGTAACTTACACTGTTGAAATCCATGTGAAAAAGTGCTTTGAGAATGTTTTTACAGAAATCAAAAATTTTCAATAGGAAAAGAATTACAAACATTTTTTCCAAAATGCAGATTTTTGAAAAACACCCTGTATATCTGAAACGGTACTAGATATCGATATGCGGTTTTCACTATTGAGTTTATCATAAAAATTGAGCCTCAGTCACCTATACCAGTTTTCGTCTATCTCCTTTAGATAAAGTTTAAAGTAACCTTTAAAAGTGTCCAATTTGGACCACCCTGTACATCTTGTTATGTAACTGCCACACTTTTTGTGTTTACTGGTGATCCGGACATACTATCATAATTAAGATTTCTCCAAATTATACTTTATAATCAACACATTCAATTCCATCGGGATGAAAGTTAACACAAGCGCTTTCTTTCTGACCAAAAAGAGATACATCTGTCCATTCCCATTTTGAGCACGCACCACTTGCACAAACAATATAGTATGGTACTGAAGTATTTAGGACAGTTCCTTGAATATTGTAAAACCTGAGATTTTTAATTGGAATATTGTCTTTTGGTAGGGCTCCCGAACCTCCTTCAGGTGGGCTATTTGTGTAGTTCTGTTCTATAGCGATACCATTCTTGTAGCTACCTAAAATAGTTTGAAGATTTTGGAACTATATTTACCATAAAGAATAAAAATTTTAAACGACACCATTGGCGGGTAAAACTCTGAAACCTGAATTGCGTAAGCAACTAACGGAATTTTAAAGTCATATAGAAGTATAATATGACCCAAGTAAGGTACGTGCATTGCTCTCTTTCATATTAAAGTAGTTAATAAGTCATATTGGAATGTTTTCTCTTATATTTGTGTCTGTAATCTCTATATGACACTTTATTTGAACTATATATAAAGATTTCACAGTAGGTCTGTTGAAATGCTGAAGTTATGATCAATTAAATTTAGTTTCAGAGAATTTTTTATTAATCCGTAACTAAATATCATAGAATTTGAGAAATAATTTTGTGTTAAATAAAAAATTTGAAGTACCTTTTGAAGGAAGCATTCTTGACTTATTTTATCTTATTAAGATTGTGTTTCGACTATACGGAGGGTCTAGACATATTATACTTTCCTGAGATCATTTTTTTATCATCTCGTAGTTCAGGATAATAGTCACTTTTTCATCAGTGTGCAAAGTTCTAAATCTTTTCGTTGGCCAGAGATACAAATTATTGTATCTTAATGATATATTGTGCTATTACGCCAACAAATACTTTGTGTTCCGTTCTCCTCTCTGTGGATCCTAACTTGGCTGTGAGTAGTGACACCACGAAACATGCCCCGAGATGATTCGACGATGGGAGAATAGTAAACAACTCTTGAAATACGAAATTTGTTCAGTTTTGGAGGAATGTTATTTATTTTTATTTATCTGGGTTGACCGAGATTGCGCTGGCTAATGGTGATTTTTTTAAACTGCGGCTGTGTCGTAGTTAAGAATTTATGTGCTAGTATGTAGTTTTTTAAAGCGTTTATTAGTTATTTTCAAACGTACGGGCACGATGTATTATGTACCATTTCCGCTAAAAGTTTTTTGAAGAACTTGATAAGAACACAACTGAATATCATCCGATTTTGTCGGTGGTCATCGGAGTCGATGAATGCCGGTATGAAGTCGAATTGGGCAGTTCTTGTTCAACTGGAACAACAGTAACAAGATAAAATTATTGAATATAGTTCGATCAGCAAATGGCAGACGTGCTAGTCAATTAAATCATAGCTGCTTAATTTATCAGTTATATTAAAATAGCGGTAGGCGGTGCATATATTAACGAAAAACTCGGAAGTTCGGCTTTATAAGTAATAGGTTATAGAAGGTTATAGATACAATGTCTCAGAGAGAGAGAGATAAACTGGGCGTACCTACTTTCTTTTTCTCATTTGCCCTATCCTCGTAGAACGTTGGCTACCATCAAGGCAATTTGGTAGAGATGTCAATATTGTAACTACTTGATACAAAGTACTCGTTACTCGTCCGGATCCCAAGTACCGGGTAGTCGACAATAAATTTATCCAGTACCAGGTATCTACACATCGATGGCTTTTGCGGTCTGCGGCCAACCAAACTAAAACTATGAGTGCGATATCGGTAGCGGTAGATACCTATTCGACTCCATGAAATATATCTCGTCTTCAACGGTGGCGTTCGGTTTCGGTACATTCGGTATCAACAGTAATGATTGACGAGAATGAGTGCACGTATACAGTTATAAATTATACGTACGTACATATACCCGAAATTAAACTGGATGATAAATACAAACGGGGCGCACAATTAGGAATGCAAGTAAAATTTGCACGTCGTGCATGTAATATTTTATTAAATAGGTATATGAAATATAAGTACACATTTTGTCGTTTATGAATATTGAAACGAATATGAATATTTTTTTTTAATTAATAAATTAATTGGACACAATAATAAATACATAAAGAATAAATCAGGAATTTTGAAAATATTTATTCTCTGGCTTTAGGAAAAATTTTAAATTAAAATAAGAAGATATTTTATTAATATAATACACAAATATAATGCAGAAAATTATAAAAGTACCTGTATACTCTCAATCCTTAAAAAGAATGAAAATAAGTAAATGAATATTACAAAAAAAAAAAACTTTATAGCAACGGGAACGTTTACGCTATTTTGTATTTCTTAACACTCAACAAAAACTGATTATAGTTGAGAAAAATCAGTTTATTTATATGATTTGATTTGAGTCTGTTACGCCGTTCAGTAATAATCTGGCCAGCCACCGACTAGTGCAGATAGGGATATTGGCAACTACGTGACGCGATCGGTACTTTGTACCGGGTATAATGTAACGGATACTTTTTTAAGAAATACTGGGTACCCTCAATACCCGAAAGTACCGATACTTGACCTCACTTGACCAATTTGGATCCTACTGACTGATTGACGCTGTACCAGTCAGGCCACGTTTTCAGCCCTTCGGTGGGCCATTCCGCAGCAATTGGTATTTATTATGCCTCAAGAGATATCCAAAGTGCTGAAGTTTTCTGATTTTTGTGGTGTTAAGGACCTTTTATCTTTGTGGAGTTTTTCCATTACTTTGGTATTATAGACCTTGTCCATCCACGATATTTTAAGCATACCTCCTGTAACACCACGTCTCAAAGACTTCTAAGCTTTTCATTTCTCTTTTGTTGAGCGTCCAAGCCTCCATGCCGTATAGTAAGGTGGAGAACACATAGCAGCCATGCAAACATATTTTTAGAGACAGAGTAAGGTCTCTACTACGCAGTACTTTATCCATCTTTCTGAAGCAACCACGGGTTTGTTCTATTCTCCATCTAATTTCATGCTTGTTGTTCCAAGCGCTATTTAGTTGGCACCCCAAGAATTTACAGTTTTTATTTGCTCTAAGCAGGTATCTCCTATTTTTCAATTTATCGAGATATCACACTGTTTGCTGATAACCATTACTTTTGTTTTTTTAATGTTTGTACCTAACCCTGCTTCTTGGCACGACTTGACACATACACACACACACACACACACACACACACACACACACACACACACACACACACACACACACACACACACACACACATATATATATATATATATATATATATATATATATATATATATATATATATATATATATATATATATATATATATATATATATTACTGTGATCAAAAAAAGACTTTTGAAATAAAACGCAAACGGGTTATTTATTTTTCCAAATTTTTTTCGTCCCCTTCAAAGTAAACCCCTTTGCACACAGTGCATTTATGCCAGTCTTCGAAACAGTTGTTGAATTCGATTTCTGGAATGGCCTTTAAAACTTCTTGGATTCGGTTTCTTGAGTTTAGGGAATAGCCAGAAGTCCGATGGAGTTAAATCAAGCGAATACGGCGAATGCGGAATGATATAAGTTGAATTTTTAATGAAAAAGTCGCGAAGAAACCAATGCTGTGTGAGAAGGCGCATTATCGTGATGAAAAAACCAAGAGTTACCGGCCTCTTGAGAGAAATTCGAACGTTTAGGAAGCCGAAAAACCATTTTTAAGACAAAATTTAATGTAAGTTCTTTGCTGAATTTTTTTCACTCATGTTAAAAATCGAAAACCGCACTTTTGTTGTTGAACGAATGCGAGCGAATCTTATTAACTACTGACGCTATGGTCTTAAAATTTTGACACAGATGGCAGTTAAGATCCTACCAACCTAACGAAAAAAAATTAATCCGATTTGGAAATGCCCGGGCGATTTACATTTAAAAGTCTTACTATTTTTTTTATTACAGTAGTATATATATATATATATATATATATATATATATATATATAATATATATATTTATTTATTTATTTATTTACGGGACAGGCCCATTAACTAATAAAGACAAATACAAAAGTTTACAATATAAATGACACTTAAAACTACTTAAAGCTAAAGGCTAAAACTAAGAAAAGAACCCCGATCTGCCTCTTAAAAAGTGACAAGGAGCTGGAGAACAATTCCAGTGATGGGCAGTTGTTTGCAATGCCCATAGATCTTGTTATGAAGGTATTAGCTCCGTAGGTTGTCTTATGATAAGGTTTGAAGAAGGACAACGTAGATCTAGTATGTCTAGAGGGTGCATACAAATTAATCTGAGATAAAAATTCTGGACAATTTACAATGGAATTTAAAATTTTAAAGAACATTACAAAATCACGCTAAACTCTTCGGTTAGACAGGGTATTCAAGTTTAATAATTAATTTAAAATTAATATGACGTAGAAATTTACTCTGAATAAGCTCCAAGCTCCTAGCATGGCAAGCAAAAGGTGGGTTCCACACATATGAGCAATATTCCAAGAGAGGCCTAACCAACAAGCAGTACAGCATTTTTATAGAGGTAATGGATGAAAATTCTGATGAGCAACGCCTAATGAACCCAAGCATCCTCAGAGACCTAGACGTTACCTCGGTTATATGAGGAATAAAACTCAGTGCCGAATCAAACTTAACCCCCAGATCCTTAACATTAATCACGGACACGAGGGAAGTCCCATTTATGCTGTAATCAAAAAACAATGAATTGCACGATCTCGAGAAAGACATAGAGAAGCATTTAGAAGTATTTAAAACCATACCGTTTAACTGGCACCAGACACTAAGTCTATCCAAATCACTCTGCAATCCCACACAATCTTCAATCGATCCAACCGCCGTATACAACTTCAAATCATCAGCAAAAAGCAAGAACCTGGAAGACCGACAGCAGTCGGCCACATCATTCAAGAACAGGTTAAACAGCAGAGGCCCCATATGTGAGCCTTGAGGTACTCCTGAGGGCACAGTAATGTTGACAGACTTAAAATTATTAGCCCGAACCACTTGAACTCTGCCACATAAATAACTCCTAATCCAGCCCAAAAGTGGACCCAATATGCCACGGTTATTGAGCTTCTTAAGAAGAACACCATGGTTGACCTTATCAAAGGCCTTAGAGAAATCGGTATAGATGGAATGTACCTCAGATCCACTCTCCAAGGTCCTCGACAGGTAGTCCGTATAGGAAATCAAGTTCAATTCAGCAGACCTTCCTCTCTGAAAACCAAACTGTTCATCTATTATAGATGGTCCCAAGTTAGATGCCAATACTTTAGTTACTAGGTTTTCAAATAATTTAGGAACAGTACTCAAAATACTTATTGGCCTATAGTTTGCGATATCTTCCCTGCCCCCTGACTTGAATACCGGGGTGACAAAACTGGTCTTCCAATAGACAGGAAAGTAACCCTCCTCCAATGACCGGTTTGAAAAACATGTATAATGGTCGCGATAATACGAAGCTACATGCCTTTAGTAATCCAGGAGGTAAACCATCAGGACCAGACCCCTTTCTGTGATCCAACCTCGAGAGCCCCTCGTAAATTTCAGAGATTGAAATCTTAAATTTGAAGATATTATGAATATTAGTAGAGGGTAAGGCTGGATAATCTAGTAACTCATCAGAGTAGACAGAGCCGAAGTAACTTGCAAAAAGATTAGCCACATCAATGCCCATGTCCACAGATTTTTCATTATAAAACATCCTAGGAGGAAGGTCATTTGTGCCACGCTGTGCGCCAACAAAGTCCCAATAGTTTTTCACGTTATCTCTAATAGAGAGTTCAATGTTGAAGATATAATCAACATGGCACCTACGTGATAAATTCTTACACTGTGATCTTAAAGCAGAGAAGTAATAATAGTCCTGAGGTTCCCCAGATGATCTAAACCTCTTGTGTGCTTCTTTTTTACGAATTATTAAGTTTTTCAACTCAGGAGAAAACCATCTAGGGAATTTTCTACTAGATACCTTCTTTAACGGAACATACAAATCTATGGCCCTATAAAGTACATCATAAAAAATATTCAACATCTGGTTAACCCCCCGGTTCGAAAGCAGATGATCCCACGATACCGAACCCAGAAAATGATTTATCGAAATATAATCCGCAGACTTAAAATCATAATAGAATTCAGTACATTGGGGTGAAATAACTTTTTTATTAGTTATAAATATTAGTTTAAATTCAAGGGGTGGATGGAAATCATCCGGTATGATCAGAGGATCATCAGCCATCCCCAGGGATAGATCATTTACATGGCTTAGAACCAGATCAAGAACAGAACCAGTTTTATTAATTACATTATTCACTTGAAATAAATTATGAAAGGCACACATATTTGACACTATCTCACATATCTCCAGTTCACGGCCAGCGGGTGAATCCAGGGGAAACGGTGTTGAACTCAATGCCTCCTCGATCCAGGCCATTTTAGGAATATTAAAGTCACCAGTCACACAAAACTTAGGGTCTGGATATGCCTCAGAGATGCTATCAAGGGTATCACTAAATATTTGGTAAGTTTCAGGAGGTAATCTAGGTGGTATATACACACACCCAATAACAGTAACGCATTTGTCAAAATTAATAGAAACATATAGATGTTCAATACTATCCGGCGATGCAATTAGCTGACAAGGAATGTGCTTCCTAATGGCAATCAGTACACCACCTCCCCTGAGTGCAGCATTTGTGGCCAGGGACCGATCTCTTCTAAAAATCACATAATCATGCATTCCAAGCTCTGCATCATGAAATGCATTCGACAACCAGGTCTCAGACAAGGCTATTACATCATAGGACTGCAATGCAACATTCTGAGCCAGAGCAACCAGCTTGGTTCTGAGTCCCCGAACATTTTGATAATAAACAGTTAAGCCACCATAATCAGAAGTCTGAACTGCCCCGATAGATTTTAGTTTTTTTTCCGCTCTTGTATTTTGGGCTGACCATCCACATACTTGAATATTAAATTATTCTCGCCAGCATCTATTCTCGATTTACGCTCAGTACGTATCAGTTTCTCGGCATCCCGGTGCTGCTTGTACATGTATATATATATATATATATATATATATATATATATATATATATATATATATATATATATATATATATTGTTTAGTTTAAATGCAAAAGAGATAATTATAATTCAGTAGTTGAACTTACGAATGCTATTTTTTTTACGTACCAATCATATAAATGTTTCTATATGTAACGTTGTGTAAGAGACCTTTTCCGACATCAAGGTGGGTTTTGATATGAATTCCATCCATTGCATCGATTATAGTAGAGTTTTCAATTAGAATATTACTAAGGCTATTTAATTCAAAGGAGTCATTACTAAATCCTACGGAAATACTGAGACCATGGCTTCCGTGACAAAACATGTTACTCACATGAATATTGGAACCTGAAAGTTTGATAAAAATTTTCATTTTATTTTTATATAATAATTACAATAGGACCTACAATTTACCCTGAACTTGCCATATTTTTACTATATATATATATATATATATATATATATATATATATATATATATATATATATATATACATATATATATATATATATATATATAATATATATATATATATATATATATATACATATATATATATATATATATATATATATATATATATATATATATATATATAATACATTAAAATTCCGGGATTCAATCGGTTCGTCTAACAATGAATTTGCACGACGTTTTACCAAAATCTCATTCGGCATTTTCAAGTGCTCTTACTGCTGCTGCTGCTCGATACTGTGATCTTGCTGCTGCTGCCGCTCGAAGCTAAAGTTGAGTTAGCTTCAAGCGGCAGCAGCAGCAAGATCACAGTATCGAGAGCAAATGTCAAATGAGATTTTGGCGAAACGTCGTGCAAATTCATTGTTAGACGAACGGATTGATACCCGGAATTGTAATGTATTACATTCCACCATCCCTGAAAACCTATATTGTAATATATATATATATATATATATATATATATATATATATATATATATATATATATATACATATATATATATATATATATATATATATATATATATATATATATATATACATATACATATATTATATATATATATATATATATATATATATATATATATATATATATATATATATATATATAATATCTTTCTTCTGGTTTGGTTGCCATTTAAAACAAAATCTTACTATTGGTTACAACAACGTTTCGCACATTTTGTTGTGCTGTGCAACTTGATATCAATTCACATAAAAAGAAACTCCAAGTAAAGAAAAACTTGATAAAGCACAACGAAATGTGCGAAACGTTGTTGTAAATAATAGTAAGCTTTTGTTTTAAATGACAACCAAACCCCAAGAAAAATAATAGCTATTGTAAAAAAATGGTTGAAGATAAATAGAAGAGAAAATTAATATATATATATATATATATATATATATATATATATATATATATATATATATATATATATATTATATATATATATATATATATATATATATATATATATATATATATATATAATATATATATATATATATATATATATATATATATATATATATATATATATATATATATATATATATATATTTTACGGGAAAAAAAAGTTTGTGTATAACAACTAGTCTAGGACCAGTCATAAAATTTTTAAATTAATTTAATAAAGCTTTTTTCTATCTATTCAAACTATGTAATCTGTGCTATGACGTCAGTAATAACGTAAATTATTATAGCATAGAAAGTTTGGTTAAGGTATGACGTAAAATGACTAAAAATTAAAATGCACAGGAAACACACGATACTTTTTTCCTTCTTTGTAAATAGGAAAGAATGAAAATGGGCTTAAAAAAAGACAGAAATAATAGCCACACGGCTAACCTTTCTTCTGAGGATGGTTAACAGGTTTGTTAAGCTTTTCCAACCTATAATCTCATTAGCATGAAAATGGCTCATCACATTATTTATTCAAATTATAGTTTGTGTGGTTAAAACAGAGGAAAAATCTTTTTAGTTAGTACTATAACTATGGAGGGTTCTGAGGAAGAGGAGATCTAAAGCTTGTGAAGAGCAGGAGTTCCGAAACTTCTCAACATACATTATTTACTGAGGTTTTAATTTCATTGAATAATTTAAGTGCTATTTCCCACGGATCACTCTGCCGCTCCATTTAGTTGCGCGGCCGTGTTGCCCGTCTGAAAGCTTTACACCTGCAGCAATGGTTTTATATGGAACGACAACGCCCAGCAACTGTGTACCGCCTCTTAGTGGCACGACAGAGTGATCTATCTGAAACGACAGGAAAGCTACATGTTAACAACAATTATTTATTATAGACTGAACACACCTGAATTAAGAGCCACGCAATCATCTTGATTGTATACTGTGGAGTCTTTAATAATAATATTTGTTGATTCTCTTACACCAAATCCGTCTGTATTATGGCCCTCATGTCCTGCTGGAGCTACACCCTATAAATATTACGAAATTAGTACTGTAGACAGAACGAGGCAAAGTGGTTAAAAAAAATTGATTCAATTTTAAGTTTTTTAAAGATTAAAATGTAGCTTTCAGGCTTGTGGTATATCAAAAAGATATTTTCCCGAGTTTTTAGGAATTCTAAGTTTATTTATTTAACATTTACTGCATATTTTACGACGTACATGAAAAGTAATGCGTCCAGCTGTACTATCTTAAAATCTATCGCTTCAAGAATTTATTAAGAATCGGATTATGTCATGTCATGATAACCTTACATCATTAAATAAGATCATCATAATGTGGTAGCGTTAGCTCAATGTAATGAGGCCTGCAGTCTTTGATAAAATCAGCAGATTCTGATGACTCCATCTGACGTAGTTGACGACTTGCTAACGTATTCAGAATATAACGTCACAGGTTTTTACCAGTTGGAAGAGGGAGTAGGGCGGCCTATACCTTACTTATGTTTCAGTAGTATATCTTACCAGGTCTCCAGCAGCATTATCTATAAAGAAATCGGTAAAAATAACATCGTGTGATCTATTAATGGCAATTGCATGTATTGGGGCATGATAGAAATGCAAGTTTTTAAAAACTGAACCATTGGCTTCGACATACATAAATTTCGGTTTGATTTGAGTGCCCCAGCTGCCACGTCCATCCCAGTAGAGTTCACCTTGACCATTAAGAACATGACCTAAAATGAAAAAAATAAGCATTGTTTCATACGTGCGGAATTTTTGCATAATGTCAACGGTGAAGAAATTATACCGCTTGCGTGCAACTTCTATATATTATATTCACTCTCAGGGGATGACGAGGATGATTTGGTTTGGTTTTTAGTTTGTTTATTGTTCTCTTTTGTACATATACTCTTTTTTATCCAAATTTAATGACAACCAGGTGCTTCCATAAACTGATACTGATGATATTTAGTTTATTTTAATTTCAATGCGTTTTGAAAATAAAAAAGTAACATAGTGTTTCGTACTTTCCTTGGATTACCTAATTCTTGGTTAACAAAAAGAAAAAATTAATAAATATAAACCTAAACCTAAATAAAACTTAAATATAAACATTTACAACTGAAAAGTTTTAAATTTGAACCCGGTCTAGTTGCCATGGAATCCTTAGTCCAGTCGACTTAGGTCTTGAGAATTCAATATTTTGTATTGTAACTATTATCAAATAACCGTGTCGTTCTGGAAACTATAGCTCTAAAAATATCTCAGAATAGACATACGATTGAACAATACTTGGACGCCGGATGATGGAAGAGGGAAGGCGGGAAAAGGACACAAGTTTTACTAAGCCTTCATGGCCTGTAGTGTTTTCATATTGTATATTATATAACTGGTTTTTCTTTCCTTTATAGTCAGCAGCAGTTGTGTGGATTTGCTCATTTGCCTAAGTACATCAGCAACTGTTGCTCTATCCACCTATGATATCCGTAGAATCCTTCTATAAACATACATTTCGAAAGCTTCGAGTCGTTTCTCAGTGCTGGGATCAAGGGTTCAGCCTTCACATCCATACAGAAGTATAGTATTTTTCAAGGTCTAAGAAAGTGATTTGACAAATTGATGCAATAAAAACATTAAACGACCGTTAGGATCTTCGCACTTACCTGGCCGTAACAGGGTCGTAATTGATATATATGATATATATATATATATATATATATATATATATATATATATATATATATATATATATATATATATATATATATATATATATATATACATATATATACTTCCCTTTTAATCTAATATTTTATTGGCTACTTCGTGTTTATAAACATAAAGAATATTCTTCATTTTATCTGCGATATTATACTGACAGTGTAAATTATAGACTTCAATAGTGTCTTAAAGTGTCCGAAGCCTTTTCCATCAGAAGCCGCAAATGTTTGCCCGTTGAGGCAAAAGTGATAGTTAAAAGTGTTTATTTAAAGTTAGTGGAGCGAAGCCACGAAAAGTACTTTTCATTGATGGAGACATCAGCTTTAACAAGCTGCCCTGAAAGTACAGTTTCGAAAATTGTAAATAATTCGATAGCGCGTAAAAAAAACATAAAAAGACAAAGGTGTGTCGAAATGTATTGATTTCTATCAAGAAAACTGAATCCGTTGCAAAATTTATGAAATGTATGCAGAATAAAAAGTTCCTACGTTATTGTCACTTTCACGGAGGTTGTCCGAAGATAGTTGTGACATAAAATGTTCCACTACAACTTTATAGCGTATTCTACGTTGTTTGGAGTTTTTGTTCAAAAAATAGACAAAAGGCTGGTATAATGGAATCGCGGCGCTTACAACAACTTAGAATGGAATGTCTTGAAAAAATAAATACAGCTAAATCGGAAATAATTTACCTAGATGAGACTTGGTATGACACCCACAACACACTCAGTAAAGGATGGATTGATAAATCCAAAAAATGCCACGCCAATGCTCCATCAAATAAAGGTAAAAGAATAACTATTTTACATGCGGAGCAGAAGAAGGCTAAATATCCGAATCTCTATTTCTAGCAGCCAAGAATATATTTCAGATTCCAGCTTGGATTATCATTGTGATACAACCGCTGAAGTTTTTGAAGATTGGCTTCAAAACAAATTAATGCCGAATAGCTGTATTGTGATGGATAATGCATCCTATTATAGTCGCCAAATGAATAAGGTACCAAGTTCCACCAGTAGAAAAAGGAAATACAAACCTTTTTGTCCGAACGTGACATATATTTCCATGAAAGTTATACAGTTAAACAATTGTTAGAAGTTTTAAAAAGTTACAATTTTTCAAAGGAATAAGTTTGTGATAAAATTACAAAGAAAGCAGGACACGAAATAATTCGGTTTCCACCATATTATTGTATCTTTAATGCGATTGAGTTGATATGGCATAAAATAAAGTCTAATAAACGTGCTCACAATAATACACCCACTTTAAACAGTAGTGTGATTGAGTTTGATAAAGGCAGAAGTCAAAAATGTAGCCGTTGAAAACTGGAGAAACTGTATTCAACACGTCAAAAAAATTGAAAACTTATATAGATGTATGTACATAAATACAAATAGTTTTAGAACCTGTAAAAAAACTTATTATTAATTTGCAAGATAGTAACGATAGCGAAATTGAACTAGATATTAATTAATAACTAAAATTGTAACAAATGTACGCGAGGACACTGTACACTGTTTTAATATATTTGTGTAATTACTATATTGTGTATTATTCAGTATATAAAACATTAAAATTCAACTCTCTTATCACAATAAGATTTTAAACCCAATAATTATACAATCAGGTATAGTGCGGCTCTGTACGATACCTTGTCATTAAACAGCCATAAATTAACCACTTTCGAATCTTGTTGAATTTTGAATGAGTGTAAGTAGCTAAGTTACTTTTTTAGATCGTGAAAAAATATTATACCGAAAAAAACATAGTATCTAATCACAAGCACTTGAAGTTCTAGACTAAGGTCGGATCTAGTGAAAAGATTTTTCATGTTCATGAAGGTCCCACGGGCCTGCTCGATTCTCAATCTAATCTCTATTTTTGGGTTATATTGGCTATTAATTGGTGTTCCCAGATATTTAAAAGACAAAACCTGCTGAATTCTCTGTTCATTAACAATAAGATTTACATTCACGTGTAATTTTGAAAACACAGCCAGCTTTGTCTTTGTTATATTTATATGTAGTCTAAATTGCTCACTCCGACGAACTATGAGATTCATCATGCTCTGCAAATCGAGTAAATTATCAGCCTTAAGGGTGTCGAATGCATATCTTAGGTTGTTAATCATGATGGCATTCACTTTAATTCCCGTTGTAATCTGGGCTAGAGCTTTTTTGAAAACAGCTTCCGAATAGAAGTTGAAGAGAAGCGGAGACAAAATACATTCCTGTCGCACCCCTTTCTTGATAAAAGCTTCCTCCGATAGGCTTTATTCTATTTCTGCTTTCGATGTCTGATGCCAAAACAAACCGGATATGATGTTGATATCTTGGCGGTCGATACCTGAGGCACATAGGATCTCTATCATTTTAGTGTGTTTGATGCAATTAAAGGTCTTACGATGGTCAATAAAACACGCAAAAAGATTTACGTTCACGTCCCTGCGTCGAGTTATTAAGAGCGAAAAGCGTGCCAAAACCATTTCTGAAACCAAATTGTGTATTGTCCACCTGAGAATCACATTTTCTATATATATGTGTATGAATTATTCGGAGGTAGATCTTTAGTACGTGCGACATAAGATTGATTATACGGTAGTCATCACAACGAGAAGAATTAGACATTTTTGGAATGATAATAAACATGGATTCCAGCCAATCAGATGGTATCTGGCCCGAGTTATAAATGGCATTAAACAACAATGTTAAAATATCAAGACCTGCTTCCTCTTGTTCTGAAATGATCTTGATTAGTTCGACGTGAATGTTATCTGGGCCAGTAGCTTTTTTGTTCTTCTGGGCCTGTTTTGTATGAATAATTTCGCTTTTGGTAAGAGGAGGCCCAGTTTCATTTATTTCGTTAGTTGTGGACGGTAGTTCGTTTGGTCTATTGTCGTTAAAAAGCTCTTCGACATGATCCTTCCACCTACTAAGCTTGACTTTGATTTCTATAATAATTTCTTCATTAGCATCTCTTAAAACTGTTGTTGGACATTTTCGATTTCTGTTTGTTAGTTCTTTTAGTTTCTTGTGTAACTTAAAGGTATGGTGCCTTGCTTGTAATAGTTCGATTTTGCTGCATTTTTTAGATATTCATTGTTCTTTTGCATTCCTACACTGGCGATAAATTATCCTGTTGAGTATTTTGTATTGGTCGGAAGTAAGTTCATTTCCTATCCATGAGAGTCAGTATTTCAGATGTCATCCATTCCTTCTTTTTTCTATTAGTTTTTACACCAGGTGTTTGCTCTTGAATGTTTGCGAGTGTATCTTTTATTTCAGACCAAGTTTCTTTTATAGACGTTATACGTGGTGTGATCCCTTTGAGCCTGTTTTCGATTTGCACACCTATCTGGCTTGCGATCTGAGGATCAATAATTTCTTCCATGCCTATAGCTTTCATTTCGATTTTCTCTTTTGCCGTATTTAGTAATCTGAAGTCATCGGATTATAATCACTATTGGCTTCGACGTTTTTACAGAATACTTAAAGTCCGTCCATACATATTGTGAAGTGACTAACTGATTCCTGTTAATGCAAGCTGTAAAATTCAAATATGATTGAACAGGTCAGTACTTTGCTTAGAATTCAATTATTTTGGTTTTTGGAAAGACATGAAACAATGTTTATACTATGTTTTATTTATGTTTATTACAAATTATCTTATTATTACCAATTATTTTTATTACAAATACAAATTATTACTTTATTCATTAAAATTAATTACATTATTCACTTAAAATAATATCACTATCGCTATTATTACACAGCCCCACAAAAAAAAGTGGGTATACTTTTGATGCGATATATCAGATCCGTAGTATTTTTGCCCGCTGATCACGAATCTGACGTCAGAATATCGCCATCACATCTCATTTTTTTCTAACCTCAAAAAATAGGTAAAAAATTAGTAAAAATTAAGAAAAATATACTCCTAAAAAATTGATTCAAGCTTTTTCATGAAATCCAAAGATGTATTAATATGTATTCGGACACGCTAAGCTAATATTCATCGGTTGGATTAAGCCATACAGTTTCTGTTTTCTTTCTAACCTCAATAAATCAGACAGATATAGTGCTTCTCGAATGCAAAAACGAATTCAAATTAAAATTCAACCGATTCTTACCAAATTTGGTACACGGGGGTTTTTTGGGTTGCTGATCATGAATCTGAGGTCGGATTTGCAAAATTCAAAATGGCGGATCCAAGATGGCGGACAAAATTTTTGAAAACCAACCGATTCCTACCAAATTTGGTATGCAGTTGGGGAATCCTCAAACCTGATACTCTTAAACCCTCAACCCTGAAAACCTTAGACTCCCACACACCCTGTAACCTCAAAAAATAGACCTCAATAACCCTGTAACTTTAAAAATGAGACCCAATAAACTCAAAACCAGGACTTTTAAACCATATACTCTCAAATAGTAGACCCTTAAGCCCTAGAATTGCGAAGGTTAGACCCGCGCCTAACTTTCCTTTTTTTGGCTGTATCTTGTTCTTTTTTCCGCGAATGACCTATTCAAAGGCTTTCTGCCCAAACGCTTTTGAGGACTTGTTTCTCTTTTTTAGCGACCAGCAATAGTCCGCTAGCATATGGTCATCCCATCGTCCTTGATACCGATTTTCTATGATTTTCAGATCTTGGTAAAAACGTTCCCCCTGCTCCTCACTGTAGTCACCAAGATTATCTGGGAAATCATCGATGTGGGAGTCCAGGAAATCTAATTTTAGATTCATTAAGCAACCTAATGTGTGAAAATTTTTTATCATTTTCTCGACTATGCAGCTTTTTCAACTTTATTCATTTTAGTAACAAATAATGAATCTTGAAACAATTTTCTTATTTGTGGCCCGTCAAATACGCCTGCCTTAATTTTAGTTTCAGAAAATTTCGGAAATTTTTTATGCAAATATTTGAAACATGGGCCGTTTGTATCTAATGCTCTCGTGAATTGCTTCATAAGTCCAAGCTTAATGTGAAGCGGGGGAATAAGAACTTTTCCTGGATCTACCAATGGTGGAAACAATACATTATTTTCACCAGGAGTGAACGATTCTCTTGTTGGCCAAATTTTTTTCTTATAATGACGTTCCCTGTCTCTGCTATCCCCCCCCCAGACATTTATAACAGGGATAAAGTGTATACCCTGACTGTTGGCCAAGCAATATTGTTACAATTTTCAGATCTCCACAAATTTTCCAGTTATGATCAGCATATTTTATTTTTATCAAAAGCTGCTTCATTTTTTCATATTGCTCTTCCATAACTGTGGAATGAGCAATCGGAATGGGAGCGTAAACGTTGGTATTATGCAGCAAAACTGCCTTAATGCTCCGTTTAGAAGAATCAATGAACAGTCTCCATTCTTCAGGATCGTATGAGTTATTTTGAAATTCATCCATTAGACCTTTTACATCGGTACAATATGAAAGTGACAATTCCTCGTCCATTGTGAAATATTTTCGAAATTCTTCATCTCTGTTTCTGTAATAAGAAATCGTAGCTTCTGGCTTAAGTAAATGTCTTTTCTTTAAAAAGGAAGCAAGATGCTCTGAACCATCTTTGGATAAGCCTAAATCTCTGACTAGATCACTAAGTTCTGACTGTGATACGAGTATTGGTTCTGGTTTACGGTTGTATGGTAGAAATTCTTTATTTGTGTCACTAGTATATGATAGGTTGTCACTAGAACATTCATTAGTAACAGTGTTTGAATCTTTTTCGACAGTCTCAATGTTTTCGGCATGAACTGATAAGGTGAAATCATTTGTTTCCATAACATCAGCATCAAGTGGTTCAGAAGGCGGAATTAGTTTAGTTGGTCTTGTTACTGTCGAAACATCGTTATAAGTAATAGTGCTTTTATTTTTTCGGTTATGCCTAGATACAACATTCATACAAAAGTAGCAATCATTTTCACTGTATAGTCTATTCCATATTGCTGATCTGGAATATTTAATCGCCTTCTTATTAATGTACAACATTATTTTGCAAGAACTGCAAATGATGTGGGGAACCCAATCTGTATCCTGGTGCTGTATTTCAATGTTAAAACAATCCTAATATAAGGTTTTAATCTTATCCGTTATCGGTGACCCCATTTTACTCAATACGTGTTGACAGCAAATATAACAAAATGAATCACTGTTTTTATCGCACTTATGAAAAGTCCTTGTACCGTGAGACCGTTTTCTTGTAGCATTATACTCTACATGAGCCAAGTCATCCACACATGAAGAGCTACGGTCGCTGGATGACGACGGCTGCGGGCCCGCTTTCCCACCCTGACCAACCGCCGATACTGGGTTTCCGAGTCCCTGCATCGTAATTCTCTTTCTTCTACCTGCCACGACGGCATCTAAGCCGTTATCCAGGGACTCGGCCGGCTAGTGGAGTAACACCGTTGCCCACCGTCACCACGTGGAGGTGCCCTGGATGCAGGTAGAAGAATAAAAATCGACCGATGAATTTTCTCGGCGTTCAAAATGGCGCGAAAACATCTGTCATCTTGAATTTTGCAAATCCAACCTCAGATTCGTGATCAGCGACCCAAAAAATCCCCGTGTACCAAATTTGGTAAGGATTGGTTGAATTTTAATTTGAATTCGTTTTTGCATTCGAGAAGCACTATATCTGTCTGATTTATTGAGGTTAGAAAGAAAACAGAATTGTATGGCTCAATCCAACCGATGAATATTAGTTTAGCGTGTCCGAATACATATTAATACATCTTTGGATTCATGAAAAAGCTTGAATCAATTTTTTAGGAGTATATTTTTCTTAATTTTTACTAATTTTTACCTATTTTTTGAGGTTATAAAAAAATTGAGATGTGATGGCGATATTCTGACGTCAGATTCGTGATCAGCGGGCAAAAATACTACGGATCTGATATATCGCATCCAAAGTATACCCCACTTTTTTTTTTTTGTGGGGCTGTGTTATCATTGGTTCTAATTATTAGTTTTTCTATATTATTTGCAATATGGATATATGATTTTTCAACATGTATGACAGAGTTCGCCCAACTCTGTAGAGATATATTAAAAATTTCGGTTTTCATAAATTTCTGTACACTGAAATTAACAGTGGGACAAATATTATTACAAGGACTGGCAGATTTCAATTGATGACAAATATGCTCTATAGCAGGGGTGCTCAAACTTGAACTGCTGGCGATCTACCTCAATATTGTTAGACTACGATCGATCGACTCTGAGAGGCAGCAAGTAAATGTGATGCAGGATTGTCGTCTAGGTAGGGTGTATCGTGGCATAGATATTAGTTTTCCGCACAATATGCATTTTTTTAGTCACGGTAAGTGTAGGTCTGCTCTAAAATGTCAATGAAAAAACTCATAATTATTCAAAATTGCGAGTTTATTGGTTCTTACAAAACAAACGAGTTCTAGTGTCTAAACTTAACTAAAGAGTGACTTTGGATGTTGAAGCGTGGCACTGCATGTCCTCAGCATACTTTTCATAAGATGGTACGTAATTACCGAGTGCTAATCGCAAGCATGATGACATATGTTCGTCAGTTAGTCGATTGCGATATTTCGACTTCATTATCTTCATTTCAGAAAATGCAGACTCGCATAAGATGCTATGGCTTTGAGATGTATATCTGATATAATCTGCACTAACTCATTTTCAACAGAACATGAGTCCATGTTAAACTGACTTGCTATTTCAGTAGCTAATTCCTCAATGTTTTTACACGAAAAAGGATAACTCATAAATGATGCGATATTTGCCAATTTACTGAAATCATAAAAACGTATTTCGAATTGGCCCAAAATATTTGATAATTCTGCCTCATAAATATCATAATTCAACTGAGGAATCCTTGTTTTCAAAGATGGATAATCTTTCAGATCCTTTCTTTTCAGTTGATCTATCATAAGTTGCAATTTACTTTTGAATGCGTTTATTGCGCTAATCATCTCAATAATAGTTTTTCCTTTACCTTGAAGCTCCAAATTAATGGTGTTTAAATGCATTGTGATGTCTGTCAAAAATGCCAAATCAGTCAGCCATTTTCCGTTTTTCAGCATCTGAGTGTCATCACCTCTTTCGTCCAGAAAAGCTGTTATTTCGGGCAATAATTCTTGAAACCTTTCTAGGAATTTTTCGCGACTCAACCACCTGACGTCCGTGTGAAGAACTAAATCAGTGTGTTCAGCTGACTCACTATCTTCCAACTGCAATTTAAAGAGCCGTCGTTGCAAGCTACGTGCACGGATAGAATTCACAATTTTTATTGCAATGCTCATAATCTCCACCATGTTTAGAACTTTTGAACACAAAACTTGTTGATGTATAATGCAATGGAACGAGAAAAATGAAGGGAAATCATCATTAGCTCGACACAAAGCCACAAAACCGTTTTTGTTTCCAGTCATTGCTGGTGCTCCATCGGTTGTAATGCACACTAGTTTATATATTGGTAGCTTGTAGTTTGTTACAAAATTGAAGAAAACGTCATATATATCTTCGCCACGGGTCTTTCCTTTTAGAGGAATCATTGTCAAAAACTCTTCCTTAACCGACATGTTATTGAATACCATTCGAATAAAAATACACAGCTGGGCAGTGTCTGTCATATCGGTGGATTCGTCGAACTGTAAAGAAAAGTATGTACATTCCATGATATCATGTTTTAGTTTATCTGCCATGTCCTGACTCATGACTTCAACACGCCTTGTGACAGTCGGACGAGATAACTGAAGTTCTCTAATAGAGACATAATCTCTGTTTTATTTTTAAAATCTCCAAATAAAGTCTCACCCGCTTCAATAAATGCTTCCTTCACAACCAATCCATCATCAAATGGTTTCTTGTGTTTCGCCAATATATGAGATATTTTAAATGACGCGATCGTTGCAGCTTTTGATTGTTTGGCTGGTCTTGTGAACATGGTTTGTTCTTTTTTCAAACAAGTTATCAAATCACGTACTTTTCGTTTTTTTAATTCACTCTGTGACGGAAAATCCTTTTCATAGTTTTTATGAACCTGGTTTTATGATGCCTCTCTAAGTTCCCACGCTTAGGTTGTAACATTCATTTTTTCCTAGATTTTAAGACCATGTAATGTTACTGATTTTTCACTTCAAATTGTACTTATTTTCATTTTTGTATCGAACGGTATATTAACAAGAGATTCCAAGCCGTTCGGTATATTAGTGTGCTGTGCGGGTTTCTGACCGAATCTATCGGCACGCCGGGATTGGTTGAAAATGTGTATCCGGATTTTTGGTTCCGGCGTCGCGATATGACCGAGAGAAGGCCCACGGCTGATTTAAGGGTCCGGTAGGACAGGGATCGAGGCTGAGTACCATCAAGCCGTAGCCAGGCTAATTTTCATCGGAGCCGCCAAGTAGGCTTCCTTCGACAGAGCTGCAGTAAAGGCTCATAACTACAATCATGAGAGCTAAATAAAGCACACGTTTTTTTAACGAAAAGCCGTAGTGGGCTCTCTAAGTGTTTACTAGAAAAGTGTGAAATCGGTCGTGTTCCATCGAAGCCGAAATCAAAACAGTAAGTTACCAAAAACATCCTTCCATAGACTTATCCCTGAGTAGTGCCTTAACAGCAATTCGAACTGACTAAAAAGTGAAGTGAAAAGCACTATTTTTCGTCCTCGGGAGTAGTCAGAGTTTGGAATTTAAATGTCATAACTACCTGTTAGGCTAAAATTTTTTAGTAATCCTGTAAAACTGCAAAGGTTAGAACTTTTTATTTTTAAAAACATGAATAAATTTTCTTTTTGTTGATTAAAGCTAGTGTCTCACTGAATACCTATCTTACTTTTCAGGATAAGAACGGCTGTACCAAACTGATTTTTTTATTTACCAACAGTACACCCTTTCAGTATTTTTTCATTTTTTTAGCTGAAGTTAGATCCTTTCTATTTTAAAATGAATGGTGCCCAAAAAGTCGTACAGCTGAGGTTTCTTTAAAAATAGAAAATAATTCCAAAAAGACGTACAAAAATTATCTCTTACCCATATCTCTCTACCAAAGAAAACTGAGCTAGTGTGTGTTTAATTTCTTTAGTTCTTTTAAAATCAGGATTCACTCAATTCATTATCAGAAATTAAAGCGGGGCTGCAAGAAAATTGTGCTCAAGCGTGGGACAAACAACTTCTCACAGGGTAAAAAAAAAAAAAAGATGCCTCAAACTGAGGACAGTTTAACAGGTTACAAAATAGCGCTGTCAACGCGGGGCTTTAGGAATTTTATTTTTTAAAGGGTTCAGTGTACTAGCTATCGAACAAAGTAAAAGCTCTAACTTTTCAGATATTTTTATTTCATAACATTTATTAAACGAAACTACACTATAGCAATAAGACAAAAGCAGGAAATTTGTAGAATTATTTATTTCAATTTATCTGATGGTGGAATAGATATTTGAATTTTGTTAATCGACTCTAAGATAAGAGATTCCTACTTTTTTCTTAAAAGCTACTTTTATAGTTCAGATTAGCAGATGTGCTGGTTTACTTTAATTTTTGCAGTGTTAGATTTATTTTGCGGTTAACCGAAGAGAAAAAACTGTACGTTTTTTTCTCACCTATGTTTTGCATGAATATTAAAAATACTTTGCTGATACGAAACGGTATTTGGAGATTTTTTTGTTGAAAATTCTTAAGATATCTAGTAAAGGAATTTTAATAGAAGGCAATACTTAGAAATTTTTTTTGAAATTGTGGAAGATTTTTTTAAATGTTTGGTAAAGAAGTTTACATATTTTAGTTGTCTTTACATGATTTTATTTTGACTATTGGGAGCACAGGAAAAATATTTTTACGACTTTTTAAACAATTCTTTTAAATTTAATAATCTAAATACATTTATCATGGAAGCCTTAAATTTTAAAGTCAATCACCTACTGGAATATGAATTAGACCATGAACTGAAAATCCGTCGTACTTTCTCAGAACGTCCGGTCGCGGATAAAAGAAAGATTCTAACGAGGATCTTAAGTAAAGAAATATTCCAATAGATCAGATTGGACTAAATAGTTACAAAAAGTTTCTGATTTTTTAAGTCTAATAAAAATTCTCTTTCTCAAGTTAAAACTCCTGCTTCTCCAAATGGTCACATGTCTCCTTTATTCGTGCATAAATATTTAGATAACAGACCGCATATCAAGATAAATCTATTAGGTGTCCAATTTCTCGGCTTTATTTGACTCTCGTGCAAATACCTCCGTTGTAGGTCAGAATGGTCTTAAAATTTTAAATCGTTTAAGTATAAAAATATGCCATGTCGAAAATAGAAGTGTTACCACTGCAGATGGCAGCCGTCTAAAAGTTTTAGGTACGGTTGAGTTGCCGCTAGTCTGCAATGGTCATTGTTTAGTAATCTCTGCTCTAGTAGTACCTTCTCTATCACATACTTTGGTTTTAGGATGTGATTTTGCACAAAAATTCGGAATTTTAGTAAATTTTAAAAATAATTCGTGGTACCCACAGTCCCTAGAAGTCAATTCTCAAACAAGTTCTAAAGATTGTTATTCAGAAAGTTCTATAGAAAACCTTTTCTCGCGTCTATGTACCCTAGATGATCTCTCTCGCGGACGGAACGCTTAAAGGCAGAAAAAGTAATAAGCTCTTTCAAAGAAATAAGTAGTAAAGATAGGTTAGGCCGAACGAATAAAATCAACATGTCTATAGATACGGCTGATGCCAGTCCTGTAAAGACAAGGCCCTTCGCCATGTCTCCGTACATGTCAAAAGTATTAAATAAAGAGTTAGACGAAATGTTGAAACTCGGAGTGATATCGTCTATGCTTTGACGGAAGAAAGCTCAACGAGGTCAGCAAATTAGATAACTATCCATTACTGAACATCGACAGAATTTTGACATCACTCAGGAATGCTAAGTATGTATCCTCGATAGATCTTAGAAAGGCTTTCTGGCAAATTCCTTTGGACAAATCCTCTAAGGAAAAGACCGCTTTTGCAGTAGTAGGCCGAGGTCTATTTCAGTTCGTCACTATGCCGTTTGGTCTAAAGAACGCTGCTCAAACTCAGCAACGTTTAGTGGACGCTATATTTGGTCCGAAATATGAGCCACATATTTTTACCTATCTAGATGATATTTTAGTAACATCGGAAGACTTCGAATCGCATATACGCTTACTTAAAGAAGTAAAAGATAAATTGAAAGAGGCCGGACTGACGATAAATTTGAGCAAATGTGATTTTTTCAAAACTTCTCTAAAGTTTTTAGGCTATATTGTAGGCTCAAATTCCTTGCGTACCGATCCGGATAAAGTAGCAAGCATGGTTAATTATGCGAGACCTACTAATACTACCGAAGTTAAGCGCTTCGTAGGAATGTGTTCATGGTATAGACGTTTTATCGAGAATTTTTCTACCTTGTTGTCGCCTATTAATGATCTTTTGAAAGGACGAAAAAAAGGACAATCGATAGATTGGACAAAGGCAGCCGAAGAATCTTTTATAAAGATTAAAGAGCTATTGGTTTCAGCTCCCATTTTATCCCAACCAGATTTTTCCCAACAGTTTCATATTTCTAGTGATGCTTCTAATACCGGTTTAGGGGGCGTCCTAACACAGAAAATCAATGGTGAGAAAAGAGTGATAGCGTATGCCAGTAGAACTTTGTCAAAGGCTGAACGTAACTATTCGGTTGTTGAAAAAGAATGTTTAGCAGTACTCTTTAATATCGAAAAGTTTAGACCTTACGTAGAAGGTGTTCCTTTCACGGTCATAACAGATCATTATAGTTTATTGTGGCTTAATTCTATTAAAAACCCTAGTGGCAAACTAGCGCGTTGGGCGATTAGGTTGAGACAACATACGTTTAATTTAATTCATAGAAAAAAGCAGTCCACAATGTTATTCCTGACGCTTTGTCAAGAATCCCAAATCATACAGTGGACGAAAACAGTCTTAATGCACAAATTGACGTAAGAATAGATACAGTTGATATAGATCGCATTGATCCATGGTACGACAATTTACGGCAGCAAATCAAAGAATTCCCTCAAAATTTTCCGCAGTGGAAGGTGGAAAATGATTTCGTGTACAAATTTATCCCAAACCAGTTGCCTTTAAAAGTTAATGTACCCGAGTGGAAAATACTAGTTCCTAAACCGCAGAGAGGGGAAATTATAGACATGTGTCACACTCCTCCTACTTCTGGTCATTTTGGTTTTTATATAAAACTCTTCACAGGGTTCAGGAACAGTATTATTGGCCAAAAATGCGTTTTGATATCTTAAAGTTCGTGAGGACTTGTGAAGTATGTGGAGCGCAGAAATCTCCAAATGCACTACCTATGGGACTGATGGGAAAAAGAGAAAACGGTTAATTACCCTTTTCAAGTCATAGCAGCTGATCTAGTAGGCCCATTCCCACGTTCAAAAAGGGGAAATAAATGGCTTCTCGTGGTTTCTTGCTGGTTTACAAAGTATACCATGCTATTTCCTTTGAAAAGCTCTAAAGCTGGATATATAGAGAGAATTTTGGAAAATAATGTCTTTCTAATCCACGGTGTTCCATCGCTCTTAATATGCGATAACGGTACTCAGTTTACCTCTAAGAGTTTTAAGAGCCTAAGTGAAACTTATAGTTTTAATATCCGTTTTAATCCCGTATACTCTCCACAATGTAATTTTGTTGAACGTAATAACCGAACAGTCGGGACCGCTTTAAGAAGTTACGTTGATTCACATGACACTTGGGATGGCAATATTTCCAAAATTCAACAAGCAATGAATACCGCAAGACACGAAGTAACAGGGTTCACACCGTCTTTCTTAGTTTACGGCAGACATATACCTCTATCCGGATCGTATTATAAAAATTTAGATTTGGATGTCAATGTTGACAGCGAAATAATTCCGGGTAACAGGGGTGCGTACGCCGAAAATGTAAAGGGTTTAAAAGATATTTTCACCTACGTGCGTAGTAAGATACATAAGGCTTATGAACGGAACAGTAAGTCGTACAACCTTAGAAAAAGGGATTTTTCCTTTAAAATAGGTGATCACGTTTGGCGAAAAAATAAAATTCTTTCCAGTGCAGCTGATAAATTCACATCTAAGTTAGTACCTAAGTATGTGCATTGCGTGATAAGAGAAAAGATTTCAGACTTAGTTTATGGTTTAGTTAATTTAGATGGGACTAAAGTAGGACGATGGCATATTAAAGACTTAAAACCATTCAATGGACCTAACCCTAATGAAAGTTTGTCAGAAGAAGAATAATTTATATTTACATTATCTTAATTGCTTTACTTTATTTTTTGATGTTGCTCTGTGGAGGTGACGACCTCGTTTTTTTTGACTGTTATAAAAGTTGAGCAGAGAATAGCTTACTTTTATTGTTTAATGCTAAGGTTTTGGGTATTGGCCATATCCCAAACTTAGGTTGATTGTGGTTGATGTTTAGCATCGAGTCAGCTGTTGCGAGCTTGCGAAGGAGTCATACTCAGGATATATCATAAGACTGGTATGTCGGTGGTCGCGGGATTTGATTTGCTTAAGACCCCAAATAATATCCAGTTCTTGACACTTGGAAGCGAAATTTTGATTAGAGGCAATCCAAGGTGATCTTGAGTTAGGGCAAGCGCAAGATGTAGCTCGCGTAGTGTGATGTAGAGTCAAAATTTTTATGAGCAATTTCAAAGTTTGTTACCCGAGTGGGTGTATTTCTATTACCTTAGTGGTATATGTTGGGTGCAATTAAGAGTAAATTGATTTTGGTTTATCCAGTAAGTCTAAGACTTGGATTATTTTGATTTAGACCTTCTTCTGAATTGACAAACTGAGGGTATACTTTTTTCTTTTCAGAGCCGTTTAAACGTTACCTTTGAGTCACTAATTTTTTTAAAATTTTTTTGCATGGACTCATAGGCGTATGTTGAGTTTTTTCGGTCTACTATCAGATTGATAGGATATTGAAGTTCTGCAGGAGAACTAAAGGCTGATCATTTACAAGAGATGAGAGCAGAGTAAGACAGTCGTTTCACAAAGAAATGATCAAAATCTGATACCGAGATGAGAACCTTGTCAAGAGTGGCTAAGCGCAGTGAAGGAAGATTCCTAACCGAATTTTTAGATTTCCAAGAGGTAATCTAGAAGTTTGGGCTGACAGAAAACGGTTATGCCTGATACCTGTAGCAGTTTCTTCTAGAGGCTATTGTCTAGGAAGACGATTAACACCATGATCGAATATTTTAGCTGTCAACGATGTTTTCTTCTTGTTTCTGATTAAGCTGGAAAAGCTCTTGTCGTCTTCAAAAGTTTTGTTGCATTGCCACCGATAAATAGAGAAATTTTTGCTTCATGTAGCTTTTTAAGCTCTTTTTCGTTTTTTGGAAATTTCCGTTAGAAGCTTGGTTAAGTCAACCTTGTAAACCTTTTAGGTTGTATCCCATGAGTTATCTGTTTTTACAGGCTGTGATGCACCGGGTGCTAACAGATGCCGTTACGACGTTTGGCAGGAAGTTAGTCTTCCTGAGGAACAGACTGATTGGAAGGGTAGTCTATGGGGGGTGAACGTTTGACCTTTGGGACCTTTAGGGGTTTTGTTACCCAATGGTTATTTCTATTTGAACCAAAGGAGAGCCTAGCTACTGTAGCCGACCTCAGCTCCAATTAGCCTATTAGTGGTGACAGGCTGTTGGCAGTAGTGTGTTTCGGAACACCCTATTGATTAAATTCTTTTTTTTTTTTGACTTATGGTGGTGTGGTAGACACCGTTTTAGTTTAGTGGATGCTATAATCTACTCCCTTTTGTTGGTGGGTCACCAATTCTGTATTTTATTGTCTCCACCATTCAGTATATCGTGGTGAGGTGTTTGTCTCCTGTTATGTGGGATGGATTGAATGTTTTTCGTTGTTGTTCTAGGGCGAGACCAGTACACGAGGGTTCTTCATGCAACTTGGAGAAGCGCAATGCTGGTTAAGTTTTATATCTCTGTGTAACCACCCTGAAGAATGACCGAGGGCGTTTTTTCCGGCTCATGTTTCTAGGCAGATTTGTCACTTTGGTGCGATGTGCCGAAGATTTGATTAGCTTTTGCTAAGAGCTTTCACCAAGCTCGGTATGGAGTTATCATAACCAAGAGTTTGGGATTTGAACTCCTGTATGTATTTCTGTATGTATTTCTGTATATATTTCTGTACATATTTCTGTATATATTTCGGTGTATGTTGGTTGCCTGAGGGCATGTGCTCAAAATGCGAGATTTTGAGTCGTTTTGCATATGGACTCCTATATTTAGGATTATGACTTTAGGGAGGTCCTATTTCGAGACTTGCTGTCTCATATAGTTATGTTGGGAATGTTTCCTTGAATGTTAGTTGTACGCAGACTAATCATTCTGTTCTTAGTGAACATTGCTTTTTGAAGCAGGATCATTCAGTTTGGTGAATTTTAGCTTTTATAGCTATTCACTGTGTTTAGAGTGAATTTTAGCTTTTATAGCTATTCACTGTGCCTATAGTGGTATTGTTAGCTTTTATAGCTGCTCACTATGTTAATGGCGAGATTGTTCTTTTAGAACGCAGGCTTTGTGTAGTCGAGGACTATTTACCGTGTGTTTTCTTGGCGAGGAGCCGAGTTTTTTCTGGCGATATACCAGAGTGTTTTGTTGGCGATAAGCTGACGTGTTTTCTGGCGAGCAACCAGAGCGTTTTCCCTGGCGATTTTAGCATGTCTGGATATTTATCCAGATGTTTTTTTTTTTTTGGCCTAGTGCTAAATGGCCTGACAAGACTTTTCTTTTTAGTGTAAGTGTTTGCACTAGAATCATTTTTTTATTTTTTATTTAAGAATTTTTATAAATTTCTTTTGCTGAAATAGAAAATTTTCAGACAATCCTTAAAATATTTTAAGGGGGGGTGTTCATATTTTATTTCAGTTCACCTTTTTTGATTTAGACAAGAGTCTAGACAAAGTTATATTTTTTGTTTTGGTAACAATAACAGAGCTGATTCTTCTATATAAGAAGACCGCGATTGTTATTTTGGAAAGGTATTTCTTATGTTCATGCAAGGATTTTTATTTGCTTTTTGATGTACTTAACCTTAGTGTCTAATTAAGTTAAGTCTAGTTATAAGATTCTTGTGGTCATGCAAAGATTTTCATTTGGTTCTCATTGTACTTAATATTAGTGCTTAATTGAGTTAAGTCTAGTAGTAGGGTCCGCAGTTTGTACTTTTGTTTTAAGTTCTGACCTTAGTATTAAGTGATAGTGTACCACTTTGTACCTTTTCATAAGTAGCCTAAGTTTAATAGACTAGTGTAGTCTATTTCTTTTTGGAAGGGGGTAAATGTAACATTAATTTTTTCCTAGATTTTAAGACCATGTAATGTTACTGATTTTTCACTTCAAATTGTACTTATTTTCATTTTTGTATCGAACGGTATATTAACAAGAGATTCCAAGCCGTTCGGTATATTAGTGTGCTGTGCGGGTTTCTGACCGAATCTATCGGCACGCCGGGATTGGTTGAAAATGTGTATCCGGATTTTTGGTTCCGGCGTCGCGATATGACCGAGAGAAGGCCCACGGCTGATTTAAGGGTCCGGTAGGACAGGGATCGAGGCTGAGTACCATCAAGCCGTAGCCAGGCTAATTTTCATCGGAGCCGCCAAGTAGGCTTCCTTCGACAGAGCTGCAGTAAAGGCTCATAACTACAATCATGAGAGCTAAATAAAGCACAAGTTTTTTTAACGAAAAGCCGTAGTGGGCTCTCTAAGTGTTTACTAGAAAAGTGTGAAATCGGTCGTGTTCCATCGAAGCCGAAATCAAAACAGTAAGTTACCAAAAACATCCTTCCATAGACTTATCCCTGAGTAGTGCCTTAACAGCAATTCGAACTGACTAAAAAGTGAAGTGAAAAGCACTATTTTTCGTCCTCGGGAGTAGTCAGAGTTTGGAATTTAAATGTCATAACTACCTGTTAGGCTAAAATTTTTTAGTAATCCTGTAAAACTGCAAAGGTTAGAACTTTTTATTTTTAAAAACATGAATAAATTTTCTTTTTGTTGATTAAAGCTAGTGTCTCACTGAATACCTATCTTACTTTTCAGGATAAGAACGGCTGTACCAAACTGATTTTTTTATTTACCAACAGTACACCCTTTCAGTATTTTTTCATTTTTTTAGCTGAAGTTAGATATTTTCTATTTTAAAATGAATGGTGCCCAAAAAGTCGTACAGCTGAGGTTTCTTTAAAAATAGAAAATAATTCCAAAAAGACGTACAAAAATTATCTCTTACCCATATCTCTCTACCAAAGAAAACTGAGCTAGTGTGTGTTTAATTTCTTTAGTTCTTTTAAAATCAGGATTCACTCAATTCATTATCAGAAATTAAAGCGGGGCTGCAAGAAAATTGTGCTCAAGCGTGGGACAAACAACTTCTCACAGGGTAAAAAAAAAAAAAAGAGATGCCTCAAACTGAGGACAGTTTAACAGGTTACAAGGTATTGCAACTGACGCACGGCAAATGAGACAAATGCACTTATCCTTTACCATACAAAAGAAAAATTCTTCCTCCCAATCGTTATTAAAATGATAAGTTTTACTTTTCTTCGCGGCACTCATTTTGGACTATTTATTAATAAACTTTGTATCGATGTATCGCCTTCAAGTTACAACTCAGACTGACTCCTATTCCTGCAGGCGCAACATTTATATCGGCGCGAACGAAGTCTCGAATGTTCCCGTTAAACACGCCGCCCGAAGTTTCTAAAAAAATCGGCGGGAATCAAAAACACGGCTTTTCTTTGACAAGTACCGCGCGTTCCTTTGATAAAGCTGCCTTTTGCCGCTAGCAGGGGGTTATTACGATAAAAGAAAGTGATGAGGGGGTTATTCTGGCCTAATTGTGGATCGAATAAATTTTAGAAAGTTTATTCATTACATTTTGTTTTAGTTACCTAAAACAAAATCTGTGAATAGTTCTATATCGGAATTTTGTTCTCGAGTTCGACTCAAAAAGCACTCGCGATCGACTTGTCGATCGCGATCGACCGTTTGAGCACCCCCTGCTCTATAGGATTAAATATACAATGGTATGGTGGAATCCTTAAAACTGTATGCCCCATATCCTTTGCATAATTGTCACAGACATATTCCTTTTTTATGTTTAAACTCTTCAAAACTTCTATCAATTGTTTTTTGGTATAATCATCGTGGAAATAAATGTCTTTATCGTACATGTAGTTTTGAATTGTTGCTTTTGCATCGTTTGAGCAGGGAGGTTTGATTAACTGCCTACTATGATTACACTATTTGTATGTTCGGAATTTGCTTGTTTTTGAACCAATTTTCAAATAATTCGGCAGTGGTGTCCTCATGGTAATCGAGAGACGAATCTTTTATGTTCTTTGAAGACAGGGAGAGTGCATTCGGAATCCATCCGTCTTTAGATCCAGCATGCAAAATCGTAATCCTTTTACCTCTGTTTGATGGTCCTTTTCTTTTACAGTTATCACTTGAGTCAACCCAACCCCTTTCCGGAGTATTATATGTGTCGAACAATGTTTCATCCAAGAAAATAATTGCCCTTTGCTTTGCTGCTTTGCTTGTTTACAAGCAGGTAAAACGAACAGATATCATATTTTTAAGTACGGTCCATGATTTACCTGCTTCTGAAGTGCCCAAAGAAAACCATAAAATTTTATTTCATTGTCTATTTATGGTTAATGGTTTTTACTCTTCAAGAATTAAGTTTAGTCAGTTCACTATATGTATGGACGGACTTTACTTACGAATTTCTCGTTTTATTAGGATAAAATCAATTTGATTCCGGGTGATCCTATTCTTATTCTTATTCATTTCTCCTAAGTAACTTGAGAAGTATGAATAAAATATTGCGGTCGTAGGACTGAAAATCGTATAAGCTGAAAAATGATATATAGAATGTATTACAATAATGCAGTCTTTTTTTTTAAACATATAAGGATTTTTTTATTATTAGTTTTTTAAAAATCATTTCTAAAAATTATTATAACACTGCTAATTGCATCAGACCTTGTAGTTAATTTTGAGTTCTGAAATATAGTTTACATGATAAAAGCTCATCAACTGAAAAATTTTATTCAGATTTGACCAGTCATTCAGAATAAGTTTTCTTTCCAGTAAATTAACGTCTCACTAAGACGTAAACTTCTGCAAGAAATCAGGAAAATAGAATTAATAATAAACAAAATCTTGCGATAAAAGTTATTAAACACATCCACTGAAATTGCCCAAAAATTAGTATATTTCTTAATCCGTAGTCTACAGTGGGATATCAGGAAAAGCTTTCACTTAACGGATTTAAAAAGTGGGTTAATTATTTTTTGTTTAATGTAATTTGAAAATTACACATCAAAACGCAATATTTCTTGACTTTATTTGGCAATTTCATGAAGGTCACATAACCTATGTCTAGTTTTTTAAATCCGAAAACCATTAAGGACTTCGATAATAAAGAAAATTTAAGGAAATGAATACATGCAGTTAACTCGTGACATCGGTTTTCTTTTCCTTATTGTGTTATTAAAAGATGTTGTAATTCTTTGATAATTGTAGATGCAGACTTCGCGTTTCGCACGATGACTTGTAATGAGCAATTTAACGCTACCCTTGAAAAGTTTCTAGAAGATCGCAGGCGGTATGCGTTGATGGAAAAGTGATCGATGACATTAGTTTTCACTAATTTTATTTTTGCAAGTTCCCTTACAAACAGACACGAGTTCGATATAAGGAAAATAATTTAATTTTCAGCTTTCCCGAGATTAAAATGAACGGATATTACGATATATATATAAAGATATACAGATAAAGTTATTCTTTAGAATGCATAATTGAAATTTATTCTAGAAGTACGTGCTTGCGAGGGAACTACTAGTAAATCACTTTGCCAGTTTTTTTTTTCAGTAACCACGGCAAAGCATGATTCATAGCTATCTATATTATAGAGGTAATCAAATTTCATGTGATTTTTTTTTTTAATGATTTAGTAAAGAAAAAAATGTGAAACCTATGAAATTAAAAAATTAGAAACTTTAAACAGTTTATACTTTGGTAGAGGGGTGGGGGGGATTCAAGTAACACCCGTAAACTTAAATATTGTACAGTTTACGCTCCAACAGCTCCAAGCACCAGAAGAGGACCTAGATAACTTTTAAGGACAACTAAGTGATACTATCAAAAGGCTTCCTAATAGAGAAGTTCTAATACTCCTTGGTGATTTTAACGCAAATATTGGTACAACGAAACAGGATAATGACTTAAGAAGCGTAATAGGCAGGTACGGTTTAGGAGAACGAAATGAAAATGAGAGAGGAAACACACTAATGGAATTTTTCGCAGAAAAAAACTCAAATTTCAAACACCACAAACGCCGCCTATACACTTGGCAATCCCCATCGATAAGAGATAGAAAAAACATACCCAAGAATGGACTGCGGTAGCGATCACAACGCACTCATAACAGAAATATGCGTCAAACTTCGAATACCTGTAAGCCCAACAATAACATCAAATAGATGGCACCTTGGAGCAAACTCAAAATTTACTGAAAATGTCACTCATAATGTGAAGCAAATTACACAAGACGAAATAACACAATCAAGCTCTAATGAATGAATCAGCCGCGTCAACTGGCAACGATATCAAATCGGAACTGAAAAAACCCTGGATATCTCTATTATTTTGGCAACTAATACAAGAGCGCCAACAATTAAAGTCTAAAGGCATGAACGAGGAAATACTAATAAAAACAATAATCAAAGCTATTACTCAAGACAAGAACAAACATATAGCCAAAACTTGTGAAGAAATAGAATGGCACTCACAAAAACATGAAACTACAGATTTATTTAAAAAAGTCAAACAATTAGCTAATACATTCACATCAAAATTTCTACCATTAAAAAGCGATACTGGGCAAATTTTGACAGTAAAGCCAGAAGTAATCGAAGGATGGCGCGAGTATTGTCAAATTCTCATGGTAAGTGCAAATAACCATAGCACACAACTGAATATGGGAAATCTAAGGCCAACAATTCTCAGGAGTGAGGTGGAATTAGCTATGAAAAAACTCAAAAATAATAAGTCCGCAGGAGGGAATAGCATTGTGGCCGAAATGCTTAAAGCAATAGGAGAGACCGGTGTTGACTTAATCCACGAAATATGCAATAAGATTTAGACAACAGGTGAATGGCCTAAAGAATGGACACAATCCATATATGATTCACAGAAAGGCCCACGACGTTTGTGAAAATTACCGAACTATCTCTCTTATATGTCATGTAAGCAAAATTATGCTCCACATCATCCAAGAACGACTGAAACCAATTCTCTTGCCTCAGATTCCCCAAGAACAGGTACGTTTTGTACCCGGCAGAGGCGCACGAGAACAGCTAATCAATGTGAGACAAATGATAGAAAAGTTCTACGAATATAATGTGTTCTGTTTCCTTCATTATACAAAAGCCTTCGACACAGTACAGTGGGATCACTTATGGAGAATTCTTCAAGAAATGGGGACACCAAACAACCTAGTCTTCTTAATCCACAAATTATACAGCAACAACATCGCTTATGTTAGAGTTAAGAAAAATCTGTCTAACCCTTTCAAAGTCGGAAAGAGGGTGAGGGAGGTTGTATCCTGTCTTCACTACTCTTCAATATATTAGCTAATGATACTACAATAATGGCTAGCTCCGAGGAAGAAATGCTGCTACATCGAATCGAAAATTAGCGCAAATGTCGGCTTTCATTAAATCAAAATAAATGTTCTCTTCTCGTAGTAGATTGAGCTAAAATTTTGCCTCCTCTCAACAAAATCAACGATATACCACTGAAAATAGATATTATATACTTAGGCATCAGAATGTTTAACAAGGGGGACTGCAAAGAAGAAATTAAAAGAAGCATAGCCATGGCCAAAAGATCACAGAATAAATAAAATAACTAAAAAAAGGCTTGTCAATTCACTAATATTCCCTATAGCCATATACGGAGCCGAGACATGGACTATTAATGCAACATACCGTAAAAGAATAGAGGCTTTTGAAACTACATGCTACAGGTGAATGCTCAGAATTTCCTAGACAGCACATAGGATAAATGGCAAATGAGTCTATTCTGAGGGATCTTAACATCCAAAATAGTTGGGATTGTGGAATCTTTGGCACAATGATACTACTCACTTTATTTTTGTTTCATCGGTCGGATCACCCACATATTTAATATCCAAATGGTTATCAAAAGAACTTGAGAAGTTACCATTAAATACTTTCGCAGTGAAGCATTCGTTAGAATTCATTAATAAAACAAAAAAACTAGTTCTTAATGAAGATGAAGTCTTAATTTCTTTTGTTGTTAGTTCCTTGTTCCCAAGTATGCCAATTCCACAAACTTTACAATATCTCGAAAAATTTTTAGAATGAATGACTTTGAAGACGAAATTATTCGTGAATACTTAACATTATCTAAACTTTGTATGGAACAAAATTATTTCCAAATATAACAATCAATTTTATGTTCAGAAAGAAGGAGCAGCTATGGGTAATTGCTTTATCACCTTTCACAGCCAATTTATTAATGAGTAAGTTCGAAATCGAAGCCAGTCAAAAATTCGAATATTTTCCAAGGGTATGGTATAGGTATGTGGATGATATTTTCGCGATTTTTGATACAAACAAAGCAAATATTGATGATTTGTTTCTAAAATAAATAGCCGGTATAATTCCATTAAATTCACTTACGAAGTTGAGAACAAAGGACAATTTGCCTTTTCTAGATATTTTAATTACTAAAAATAATAATAGATTAGAATTTGATATCTATAGGAAGGACACAGTAACAGATAGATATATTCCTAATGATTCATTTCATTGCAAACAACATAAATTAGCCTCATTACATTTTTTAGTTCATCGTTTGATCACTTTCCCTCTGAATAGAGTAAACTTTAATAAAGAAAGGAATCGTATTAGAAATATAACTAGAGTTAATGGTTATGATGATGACTTAGTAAATAAGCTAATAAATAGACATAAGTTTAGGTATAATATTCAGAATTCCACTTTTTTTACACGCGAAGCAAATAACACCAAGTATGTCTCCATACCATATAATCCGAAATATAGCAAGGGACTCAATAAGGTATTTAATAAGGTAGGCCTCACCTTAGTCTATAAGTCATCAGACAATTTGAGGAATATCTTAGGAAATCCCAAAGATAAGATTCCTAATTGTGAGAAAAGTGGAATTTTTGAAATTAGTTGTAATGATTGTGACAAAAAGTATGTTGGGCAAACTAAAAGGTCAATTAAAACACGATTTAAAGAACATTTAGCACACTTAGAATACAATAGAACAGAAAAGTCTAGCATTGCCGAACATGCCCTTGAAGCTGATCATACTGTAACATTAGATAATCTAAGATTAATAAAAAATGTATCTGATCAGAGATTGTTAAACGCATACGAAAGTATGGAAATCATAAAATGTAAAAGTAGTTTTAAATAAAGACAGAGGGCCTATTCCTTATAGTCCCCTCTACTGGTTACTTGACCGGAACTGATGGTGTTGCCTATGTCATTAGTTCCGCTTGAGTAATTCAAGCGTTAGGTTAGTTCAGGTTAAATAGCATCATTTTTGGTCGCATAATAAGGAGGGATGACACTGAAAAGTTGTTGATCGAGGGAAAGTGCACGTTAGAAGAAACAGAGGTAGATCTATCAATAGATACATCGATCAGATGTCTACAATGCACTTGGAGTTACCGCAGATGATGAGAAGTGTCGAAGATAAAGAAGCCTGGAGGGCTGTTGTAAATTCTGTGTAACAACGCTATAGAGGTCACGACGCTTGGAGCTGAGCAACGATGCGAGAGGTGGTAACATATATTTTATTGTTGTCAGACATTTTCGGTACATTTTTATACATGTGTGATGTCGGCCGGATGTTGGAACAGCGTTATTGGTATTTACATACCTATCTGCAGTAAATTGCAGTACATGCCAATAAGTAACCATTACTTTCGTTAAACATTACTCATACAATTCTATACATCATGTCACTATTTCAACATATATACCCACGACCTTGCTACACTGAAATTTAATGTAAAATAGGTACAGCTTTGTACCTCGGTTTATTTATTCCGAAATTACTCAGGAGGATGACATGTTAGAATTTATACGTTTATTCTTTTATTCATCTACAATAAACTACAATATGTGCTCGAACTTGTAAATTGACTAGCAAATAGACAGGAAGTCTCTAATTTAGAAATAAATACAGGGTCTTAATAAATGTGTCCAAAACATTTCTTTCCTAAATTATTACACCATTTTTTACTGGCAGCGAAATAACTTTCATGGCATTTTAATGCAGACAAGAGCCTAAATACAATACACGTAAAATCTTTTACAATAGTTAAATTAAAAAAAAGATTTTAAAAAACTTTTTGGGCCTTGATTGTCTCGCGTAATTGCATATATAAAAGTCTTTGGCCAAGATTAAGACAGTATTTTTCAAGTATTACTACTTTAAATTACTACATATTTGATAAATTGCTACTATTGGAATTTTCAGCCAAATTTGACCCACCAACCATTATGACGTAATTGTAGATTATTTTTAGAAAAAATGTAAATTGTCACTTGTTCCATCCACCTATTCAGTTCTAATATCACCTAATAGTTCCGGTCTAAATTATGTTCTTATATTAGTAATTTTCTGCCTATATTGATACTAGAGTTTATTATGGTCTTAGTTTTTTTTCGGTGAAACAAAATAAAATAGAAATTTTCTATAAATAATAAGCCCCTTATTGATTTATTTACAATGTTTAAATAGGCTGTTGTATCCATTGATTCCATAAATTTTCTTCAGCAGTAAATTTACTAAAACCAACACAAACTTGAAGCGTCAGCAGAAGTGTTTATTTGTTTTCATTACTATCACTGCTCCAAACATCCAAACACATTCCCTGTTTACATTCCCCCATTGATGACTTGTAAGCAATGGATAAATACCTAAAACATATCGTTAAAAGCCGCAATACGGATAGTGTACACATATCCAGATAAATATATACTATTTTACTTGTTTGTACTTAAATAAATATTTGTTATATTTTTCTCAACTATTATTCATTTTTAAAATTTTCCCTAAAAAATTAATCCTAAGGTAATGTCTTTTATTTATAGTACCTGTTAAATACGAACGTGGATCGCTCGTATTTTTGAAAAAAAAATGTGAGTTTTCGAGAACATTTTTTTGTCATTAGTGTATTCTGTAGTGTGCCCAACAACGGCGCAATTACCTTAGTAAGTTGTCCAATCGCCTCTTGCATCAATAATCTTCTGGCATCTTCGAGGCATGCTCTGTCGACGAGATATTTTGCATACTTTACAACTTTCCGAATCTCTCGACTGAGTCATAGTCCTCAGAGTCTTTCTCTGAGCTTTTTCTTTATAAGAGACCAAAACGTCTTCAATAAGGTTGGCGTCCGGCGATTGTGAGGGCCACCCTCTAGTATCTTATCGTGGGCCCAGCCGAGACGCTTTTCGCGAGTCGTGATTTTCGCCCAGCAAAGGTCCTTCTAAACGTGCTTCGGAAATTTGACACATGAGCACACAAGATGTATCGAAATGGTCTCGTAGAACACACCTTCAAACCCGCCTTTTCTTAATTTTGCCGCTCCCTTGAACGCAGCTCAATTCGTGTCCAGTGAAAACAAAGACACCATTCGTATTTTTTCCACTTCGGAGTGGACTTTGCCCACGTAGCCACGTTTTGGCAAGTCGTCGACAATTTCCATCTCGATAAAATTATTTACTTACTTCTTCACAAACGACACCGTCTTTTAATATATTTAGTGGCCGCGAATATGTCAATTTCGGCCTCTTTGATGGGAAAGGTGCATGCTGCGCTTCAAGATAGTGAGCGCGCAATAATGAATCATTTTTGGATTCGACGACTGATACTTTTACTAAAATGCGTTGTAGACAAACGTTTTCTTTTAACTCGTTTTTGGTGAATCGTTAGAATCGCACTACCAAAAAATAATAAATTATCACGGACACGTGCTTACTTGAGAGACTGTAAAATTTCGAATTTTCTAATTGCCATCGGTAAAAACATTACTTAAGGTTGTTAACAAGATATGATATGCTCGCGTAGCGCAGCGTTTCAACAGAGCTATTCGACATTAAACTCAGATTCTCATTTAAAGATTTAAGCTTAGCCAGGAGATAAATATAAAATAGAGACAGAATAAAAGAGAAAGGCTACTTTCATTAATTTTGCTGGTCTTTTTAAGTATAAATCTAGTTTCATAAGATTACAATATTTTCTTTAGGATATTAAAGCATTGGCTACACTTCTAGATTACCTTTATCTCCTTGCACGGTAATTCCATTTCCCTAACCTTAATCAGTGGTCCGGCCCAATTTACATGACCAAAAGTTGTTTTCCTTTAAATGTGAGAGTAGCTCCATCTAGTAAATTCAAAGATAAAGTTTGTCCAGCGGGTACAAAAAGGTCACTAACGATAATATGTTGACAGTGTTTAGTAGCATTTTCTACATTATCAAATTTTGTTACTCTACAGTTGTCTGTAAGCAAGAGCTTCTCTTGCTCATAAGAATTAATTACATTAATTGCACTGACAAAAACTAAAAATATTTTTATTTTATTTTTCATATTTTATAACGCAGTAATCCAGTGGTTAATAACTAAAAAAACTGAAAATTAAATAAATTTTATAACGATTATTATAAGATACGTAGGTGCTTCAGATAATTCCCCGTGATAATAATACTAATATTAGATCATCGATGCATTTGAATGGCTACTAGGGTAAGCAAGGAAGTGTAATAGAACAGGTAATATTTTTGTTTTGCGAGATCACCGGGCATTTTTATTACCAACTATCTAACTCCAAAAATGCGCTGTTGCTCTAGAGAAATCCTTTTAAATAATTTGAGATTTTTTTATAAAATTATCATTTGTAGTGTGCATGTACGGAACATTTATAATATCACTTCAGTGTCTATCCTATGTCTGTCCCGTCTGTTATACCTGATTTTTCTTTGAAACTAAATTTTGACATAGAAAGTTGAAATTTGGCACTAATATAGGAATTAATGGCCTCATCAGAGCAGTGTAGTTCTGAAAGTTAAATTTTGACTTAAGAGGTTAGTTTTGGGGGGGGTGAAATCGGAAGTGAAAAAAATACCAAGTCTTCGAGTGGGATGTCAAATGAAAGCTTGTAAAAACACGAGTTGAAAAATATATATAATGTAATACTTACGTACATTATTCTTTGTATTATTTTTAAAAAATTGCGAAAAATCGCTGTCTCCTCCTTATCTGGAAAAGTACTGGTCAAAAAATTTTGAAAAATCCTGGAATATTCTCCACAGGGTGTAGATTGAACGAAAATTTTCACCTTTAATATTTATCTGGTATATAAAAAAAAACCAAAATTTTAAGGTCATCAGTTTTCACTAAAGAT
>CM032449.1:129333178-129337457 GCA_019049505.1 Pachyrhynchus sulphureomaculatus | reverse complement strand
CGCTCAGATTACTTTATAAGAAATCAAAATTGATTTTATTTTAATCAACCAGAGGTTTTCGTAACAGCGTACTCTCTGCTAAGACATACCCAGAGGGCGGATGTGGGAACAGATCACTCTCTTCTTGTATGTCAACTTCACATAGGACTGAGAAAAATACCTTTTAAGGAGGAAATGAGAATGTTTCAAAATTCCAAAGTGAAAAGCTAACGAAGGAATTATCAAGGGCTCTCCCCAGTCGACTGAACACCAAGACATCTCCGCAAAGAAACCTAATGATATGTCACAATGCCTGGATGACGGATGAGATCTTGAATCTAATGGAGAGGAGAAGAATTGCAAAAGCTGTGGACAAAAATATATACATCTATAGAAATATCCAAAAGAAGATAAGGGAAGCTAAGGAATCATGAATGAGTGAACAATGTCAGAACTGAAAAGAGGCGACAAATAAAACTAGATGAAAAATGACAGGAAACATAGTGGATCAACAAGGAAGAATAGTGGTTGGAATTGAGGAGAAGCTGAAGATGTTTTTTTTTTATCGCTCACCTCCCCGCCTCAGTAGGGATTTTACCCTTTTTTCCATATCCCAAAGATATCGGCGGGGATGTCGTAATACCCCTCAACGTTGTCCAAGTGCTGAAACATACTTTTTTGTATTTTACGGCACCTTTTAGACAACGTGGTAGTGCTGCCTTATCCCACTGCGCCCACTGTCCGGCGCAGTGGAAAACATACACACCGGAGAACTTTTCAAAGATGACCATCGCCCATCGAAACCAGTTATAGACTATATGAAGGATCTAGTGATAACCATATCGGAGATAAAAGATGCTATCTGACTGGTAAAAACTAAGAAGGCTCCAAGATCAAAGATGATATTCTAATAGAAATACTAAAAAATTATGGAAGATGATTTCATTGAGACCCTTACTAAATCTCCTCAACAAAATGTATGGCACGGGGATTATACCGGATGACTGGCTGGCATCAACTTTGATCACGATTCCTAAAAAAGCAAATGCAAAATCATATGAAGACTTTGGATCTATCAGTCTTATGAGCCATATCCTTAAGCTGTTTCTCAAGATACATAGTCCCCACCACACACCACAGTATAGCAATCGCCGCAGTACAACAGCTGTACGACCAGCCACGTTCCCGACAAAGTTGGAAAACATTTTCTTCGGAAATTTTTCTGTAACGAACATGTGGAGGAATGGGAATATAGCTGAACGACGAAATAAAACCAAATATTTGTGTATAGGAGGAAAACACTTACTCTAAATATCGATGAGGTCATCGATGCTTGTGAAGAGTATATATCTCGGAACTAACATAAGTAAAGACGGTAGAACGGAAAAAGAAGTGGAGAGTATAATAAGTAAAGGAAAGGCGGTCATAAGACACCTACACTCTGTTCTGTGGTCGAAGAACATAACATCACAAAGAAAGCACCTCATTATAATGCAGTATTTTAAAAAGCATCCTGTTATACAATTGACGAAACGATTCTAACAGAAACTAATGACACTCGAAATAGACTACTGGCGAAGATCGGCTAGAGTGTCAAGAACGGATAGAGTTAGAAATGAAAGAATAAAGATGTAATGAGAGTAAAAACCACGATTATTGAGAAACTTCAATAATGGCAACTTATATGGTACGGACACGTGGAAAGAATTTAAGAACACCGAATACCAAAGATGGTTCTAAAGTGGATACCCAGCGAAAAGAGGAGAAGAGGAAAGCCAAGAGCGACATGGGTTGGAGGTGTTCAGAGGGCAATGTCAAAGAGAAATCTTAGACCCGGAGATTGGGAAGATCGAAGAGGATAGAAACTGGGAACCGGAAGGTTACGAACGCTATAAAAAAAACTGGATGGATGGATGAAATTGTTTAAAATGGAACACTGTTTATTATTCTCGGATAGATTCTAAGCCTATTTTATGTTGAAATCTGAAATTTCTTTGACGACGTAGAGTCTAATTTTAACACAATGAACTGTACGTTCCTATCTTACTTTTACATTCTCTAAACAAAAATATCGAGTTGTCTGTTTAAATATTATGGTGTAGTTAAAATATTATATTTATAGCGGCACAGTCTAAGTATGTAGTAATGATACAATTTTTACATAACATAAAATAATCCTTTTTACCAACACTTCCAAACAATTCAAACACCTGTTTTAATCCTCGGAGCCCTAAAAGGATAAAGACGCTAACAAATCATATGAAAATAATCCCTTAAATGACACTAGGCACCCTACAAAAAGGGATGGAGACCAATTAAAGCAGTTTAACCACCCCTCATACTGGTTAGGTGGATAAATTTAATGACATGAAAAATATATCTGTTTTATCACTTGGGATGAATTTAAAAACTTTAAAACTGCCATAATCTAATAATATATTGTCTGATAAGAATATGCAATCATTTGTTTTGAACTTTTTTTTTATCTTCCCAATACCTAATACATTCCTACCTACAGTGTAGAGTACGTCACTGAGATTCTGGACATGTTTATGTTCTTTCTTCTTCTCTCGGTTCCTATCCGTCCCGAATGTTGGCGACCATATTAGCTATCATCACCTTGTTGACTGCGGCCCTAAACAGCTGCGTGGTGGTCGTTGAAAACCAAGTATGAAGTTTTTGGAGCCAGAAATCCTTCTTCTCCTCACACTTCTCTTTCCACACTTTACATTGTAGTATATTCTGTAATAGATGAAATCTGCTCTCATTCTTCATAATGTGGCCGAGGTATTGGAGTTTAAGTTGCTTGATGGAAACTAAAACCTCTTTCTAATTATTCATTTTTTTGAAGAATTCTTTCATTCGTGACTCGGTCCACCCAAGATACTCTAAGCATCCTACGATATAGCCACATTTCAAAGGCTTCCATTCTTTTACTTATTGCCTCTGTCACGGTCTGTCTCCACTCCATAAAACAAAATAGAGAATATGTAGCAACGCAGAAATCTCACTTTCATGTTCAGTATCAAGTTATGGCTTTTGAATATAGAACTCATTTTGGTGAATACTGCTCTAAAGCCTTTTCAAGTATTTTTCTGGATGATTTCTAAATGAGAGTTAGGCAAACTGGTTCTTACTAATAACCATTAATTTTGTTTTATTTATGTTAATATCAAGATCATATCTCCGGCTGCAGCTTGTCACTCTATTCATTAGTAATTGCAGGCCCTGTAGACTGTCAGCAAATATGACCGTGTCATCAGCATATCGAATATTATTCATTCTCTCTCCATTCAGTAGAACCCCCCCATCGAGATCTGCCTGAGCCTCTTGGAATATTTGTTGGTAGTAAATATTAAATAATAGTGGAGACAATATGCACCCTTGTCTAACACATATCATCTGTGTGTTTTCTTCCTAATCTACAGAAGAAGACTGATATAAAGGTTCTTAATAATCCACAGATCTTTGTCATCCAGTTCTTTAGAATATCTATCAGCTTGTGGTGTACTCTGTCAAATGCTTTTTGGTAATCCACAAAGCATGCACATTATTACTATTTTTTAATAAGACTCTTGACTTATTATTAACTTAGGTTATTATATGCATGATATATAAACATGGTAGAGTAAGAATACTGTGTCCTTTAAATAGTAAATATACAACTTAAAATATATGGCGCTACTACTATCCGCACTTCGCTATTTTTATTATCAAGAACCCGACGAAACTGAAAAGTTTTAGCAATTCATCATGCTGTAAGATTGGCTGAATCAAGACAGTATATATTGTATAAGTTTTAACATATGTATCTACACTAACAAAGTGTCTTACATAAAATGAATTTTCTTCGTATAATGGACAATGCCATTGTCATGGCATTGTCCATTAAATTGCCAAGTAATATAAGGACACCTTTCAACTTGAGCTGAGTCTAATTCACATTTGAAAAATCTCATCCTCCTGCCCACGACCATGTTTTCCGCTGAGTACAACCTGTAGCGACTCAAGATCAATGAGAATCGTTACTTCTGCGTACGTAATCGCTTTTTGCGACGGTTTGGGTATATCCTAGCAGTAATGTGATGTGCTCATAAAAAGTTAATGGCAATTAACCTCAAAACTTTCCAGTATTATTTGAATTAGTACTTTTTGGTGTGATGGACCGCTATAATCATCTTTGGTTTCCTATGTACTTGGAGCTGGAAAACTTGGTTCTTGTAATGTGGATAAGATGACCATAGTCGAGCCTAATATGGTAAATCTTCTTTGTTGAATTTTGCTTATATACAATTTTAAT
>CM032449.1:129220678-129328178 GCA_019049505.1 Pachyrhynchus sulphureomaculatus | reverse complement strand
GCAGATTTATGCTCAATACCGATGTCGAAGATGCATCTTTTTTTTAAGAAAATACTATGGACTGACGAGTCGAAATTCGACAAAGACGGTCTTACAAACTACCACAATGCCCACTATTGGGCTTCTAAAGAGGAAGGCAACCCAAACAAAAAAAGAACGAAAGAATCACAAACAAGATTCAGCTTAAATGTGTGGATGGGTATAATTTCAAATTATTTGGTTGGGCCATTCTTCCTGCCAGATAATTTGAATGGCGAGGAATACGACAATTTTTTGCGGAACGATTTACCTAATTTGATGGAAGACCTACCTATTGGTTTGAGACAAAAAACATGTACTTTCAACACGATGGCTGCCCAGCTCACTACAGAGGAAGTGTTCGTGCATGGCTCAATGACAATTATCCCAACAAATGGATTGGAAGAGGCGGACCCATACCTTGGCCGGCGAGAAGCCCAGACCTAACACCGATGGATTTTTATGTGTAGGGTCACATGAAAAGTCTCGTATACGACCAGATGACTCGTATCGAAAACGTGGATGTCCTAAGACAAAAAATAATTGATGCGGCTGACGAAATGAGGCGGCACCTCACAACCAGCGTTGTGAAAAGTAATTTAAGAAACATGAATTATAATTAATAAAAAATATTAAATTGCAAGGTTTTTTGTTTTATTTGTGTATTTTTCGTATTTTCACCTAGAACTAAAAATTTACCTTTTGCTACCCGAGCTCGCTTTAGGTGTCATTCTGTGTACAGTTTTCCTATTAAACTCCTAGTATTACACCTTTTTTGATAGCTAAAAAGACGTAAAAGTTTTTAAAATAATTTGCAGAATAACTTCCACACATTTTTTTTTCTCTTTATTGATTTAAAGTAGGAAACACTTGGTAAAAATTCGTAATTTAGAAACATTAACAGGCCGCCATTTGAAACTGTTAGTAACTAGTTTAATTTTTTTTATGATTTTTGATACTTGACATACAGACTAACTAAAAATAACCAAAAAATCGCACTCGAGAACCTCTAATAAAAAAAAAAATCGATATAAAAGCAAAAAAAACATGTTTTTTTTTAGAAAATCTTTAAACTTCAATATCTCGAAAACGGTTAAGTTTAGGACATCATGTCATAGAATCAAATCTGTCAGAAACGACCTAAACTATAAAGTCCTTAATTATCTAGGACGACTTTCCCTGTAACCCTGTGTATATATATATATATATATATATATATATATATATATATATATATATATATATATATATATATATATATATATATATAAATTTACAAAAAAAATGAAAATCGACATATAATTATTTAACTGCTTTCGAATCTCCTAGAGTTTCCGAGGTTTGGGACACATGTAGTGTATATATTCTTCCCAATAATCGGTATATTATATAAAACGAAATTGTGTAAAAATTGAAATTAAAAAAATTATCGATCTCATTAAAATTATTTTTTATTTTATAAATTGGGTATTTTAATGGATAATAAATATATAAATTTCTAGTTATTATAATTATATATATATATATATATATATATATATATATATATATATAATTATAATATATTATATATAACACATGGGCTGAAAAGTCCCGGGCCTAACACATAGATGGCGCTAGTTTTATTGCAGTCACCTTTTTTTTCAGTTAATACTAAACCTTCAAAAGACAGCTGTTAAAATTTCATGATATTCTATTCATTAGTTTGTGAGTTATTGTGCTAAGAGTGACGCTACTTTTGTTATTTTCAAAACAATGGATCAAAAACAATTTCGTGTTTTAATTTTACACTGCTTCTTGATGGGAAAAAATACCGTTCAAGCGAAGCAATGGCTTGAAAAGTGTTATGGGGACTCCGCTCCATCAGAAACAACAATAAAACGTTGGTTTGCTGACTTCAAACGTGGTCGTAGAGACACCGATGATGCAGAACGCAGTGGACGTCCAAATGAGGCGGTAACACCAGAAAACATCAAAAAAATCCATAAAATCGTTTTGAATGATCGAAAAGTGAAGTTGCGTGAGTTAGCTGACATCGTAAAGATATCAAAAGAACGTGTTGGCTTTATATTGCATGAGCATTTGACTATGAGAAAGCTCTGTTCAAAGTGGGTGCCGCGTTTGCTCACTGTTTATCAAAAACAAGAACGTGTTGATGATTCTGAGCAGTGTTTGGCCATTGGTAGAGCGGCGCTGGAATGATTGCGTTGCTCTTGATGGAGATTACGTTGATGAATAAAGCTAATTTTGAACCAAAAAAAAAAACCGTGTTTTCTTAGTTAGGCCCGGGACTTTTCAGCCCATGTGTTATATATACGAGGCATGTTTTTTTAAGTAAGTACCGTTTTGCGATTCCGCCACCGCAGCGATACGGTCGGCGTTCCGCGCATGCGCGCTGGTAACCTACATCTCATGTCCACGCACTGACGCCATTACAGTCTGATTCTTCATTGTATACGTTGTTTACTGAGTGTTTAAGATGCCTCCGACAATCGTGAGTCCCGCCGATTGTGAAGTACGGGCTGTTATACGATTTCTTAGTGCTAAAGGCGTAAAACCGATCGATATTCATCGTGAGATCTGTGAAGTTTACGGACAAAACATTATGAGTGATGGAATGGTAAGGAAATGGGTGAGAGCATTTAAAGATGGCCGCACAAATGTGCATGATGAAGAACGGAGTGGGCGTCCTTCGGTCGTTAATGAAGATTTGGTGCAGAAAGTGGACGAAAAGGTGAGAGAAAACAGACGCTTTAACAATTTCATCATTGTGCGACTGCTTTCCTCAATATTCTCGTAGTGTTTTGTATCGCATTGTGACCGAGAACTTGAATTACCGGAAATTGTGTTCACGTTGGGTTCCAAAAATGTTGACGGATTTGCACAAAACCCAACGTTTAGGCAGTGCATTGACTTTCCTTGAGCGGTACCACAATGAAGGTGAACATTTTTTAGACCAAATTGTTACTGGTGACGAAACATGGGTGGCCTACGTCACACCAGAGTCGAAACAACAATCCATGGAATGGCGACATTCATCATCACCCAAAAAAGTGAAGTTTAAGCAAACAATTTCTGCCCGCAAAATCATGTGCACAGTTTTTTGGGACAGAAAAGGAGTATTGCTAGTGGAGTTTCTGCCTCGTAATGAGACAATCAATGCAGCGTCTTATTGTGAGACATTGAACAATCTGCGTCGTGCAATCCAGAACAAAAGACGTGGCAACTTGAGTAAGGGTATCGTTTTGCTGCATGACAATGCCCGTCCACATGTGGCTAATCGGACCAAAGATCTCATCAAATCTTTTAAATGGGGAACTCTAGATCATCCTCCATACAGCCCTGATCTGGCGCCCAGCGACTACCATTTGTTCCTGCACTTGAAGAAGCACCTGGGTGGTCAGCGTCTTCAAGACGATAACGAAGTCAAAACATTTGTGATACAGTGGTTAACAAGTCAGGCGGCAGAATTTTATGAGGAGGGTATTCAAAAACTGGTGCCACGTTATGACAAGTGCCTCAATATTCACGGAAATTATGTAGAAAAGTAGATTAAGGTACAGGCTTTCATGTAAAAATAAAATTATAGCGATATCTTTGCACGTCTTTTTTTAATTCCAAAACGGTACTTACTTAAAAAACATGCCTCGTATATATATATATATATATATATATATATATATATATATATATATATATATATATATATATATATATATATATAATATAATTATATATAATATTATATAATAGTTATAATTATATAATATAACTATTGTTTCTCGAGGTAGTCTTGCGAACAAGATATAGTTTGTTGAGGTGTAATTATGTTCTAGAAGGCAAATGGTAAATTGACCTAAAGGAGGTTTTTTCTAGAAAAATGAAAATCTGATTTTTACATTTTTTTTATTCTCTTATTTTAACAAGCAAAACGATAAATTTACTCTCATTTTTTCTGTTTTTTTTAACCAAAGTTGAGAGATTCAGCAATAAATTTTTGACATATTAGCACAATAAAATATTGAATAATAAATAAAACCTTTCACAGATTTGACTTGCCGTACTCCAAAACAGACAACTTTTTAATTTCTCTCAACATTAGCTAGGCTAGGGTTATATGCACGAATAAAAACACAATTTTATCATTCTTTTTTCTTCTTTTTCAATTAATTTTGTTATTGCTTATAGTGAACTCTAAAATTTCTAGTGAATAGATGATTTTTTTATCAAAATTAAAGTATATTTTGTGTTGCAAATGTCACCCCAGAAACGTTCAGACTATAAAACAAATTTCTCTGCTCAAAATTAATTTTAATAGATACATACTTTGGTAAGTTGGTCTGAGGCAAGCAGAAGAACAGACTAGTCTATTTATTTACGGATATGACAAACAAGTGATTTTTTATGAACTGAGAGGCACTCTTATTTCATTTAATTCATTACATGAGTCAAATTGAAATAATTGAAAATTATATGAAATTATAGAAAAGGTGTATTCTATTTGTTTTTTCGCATAGTACAAATTTATGATTTAAAATTTGTTTTAGCCAGTTTAAAATAAAATTTCATTTCTACGAGATTTACGGTGAGAATGCTACCTAAAATTTGAGACATTGATTAATGTTCAGTTATTCTGTTCACTTCTTCTTCCTGGTGGTGTGCCATATCTTCTGAGGACGTTAGCGATCACATTTGCAGAGCTGATTTTATTTATTCGCTCTGAATAGTTTAGTAGATGTCATATTTATCCACTGCCGTAAGTTTTTCAACCAGAAGTTTTACCGATTATTTTTCCTTCAATTATGAGTTGTAGGAGTTCATATGTTTGGTTTCTCATAATGTGGCCAACGTATGTGCTTTCTCTTTCTTTAACATCTGTAATTAATTATTTTTATTCTCTCATCCCGTTAAGTATGTGCACGTTTGTGGTATATGCTGTCCAAGGAACGCGCAACATTCAGCAGAAGCAGCACATCTCGAATGACTCTATTCTCTGTTGTGTTGTTTCTGTGATTGTTGCAATTTTTATATCATGTAACATGTCCGAGAATACGTAGGATCTCAGCACTGTTTTTTTTGTTTTTAAGTTTAGTTTGCAGTTACAGGGTATGCTGTGCATTTTGTTAAAGGAACCTCCGGCTTTTTTAATTCTTGAGCGTATTTCAATAAAGTGGTCCCAATCTTCACTAATTACGCTACTTAAGTACGTTCTTTTTGTTACTCTTTCGTTGGTGTTGATGTTTATGTTTGTACTAGTATTTTTACTAACCACCTATTCAATGGGTATGTTAAAATTTATTAGAGCACCAGTTTAAAAATTAGACACCTAAAAAATTTCAGCAATATCTGATTATCTTAAATATTAGTATCATCTTTCAGCGTTCGGAGAATGTTGTGCAGTTATTAACAAGCAACTTAGATTTAGGTATTACGTTATATTATTTATGTGTGGAATGTTGGCTTATGCCACGTGGCTGTTAAGCTGGAACACTGAGGAAGACGAGCATTATACGTGAGATAATCACTAAATATTAAATATTCTATTTTCCGCTTGCCATCGTTAACTTTTTTCCGATAGTATCGGAACAATAAGATTATAGACTCATCCAACTTCAGGCTAATTTGTTACATCGCCCTTCTGACACCCTTAATGCGTGTAATGACACCCGAACACAATTGAATTTCGCACGTGCCACTATTATCCCCTACATAATAGGGGTAGCAGTGGATTATGTAAAAAACTACTTGTACTGACAATACGGTGTTTTATTCTTTTATCTGCTTTTAGTTGTGTTGGATATATTTTTCATTGGCGGCACATACATGGTTAAGTAAATATGTACACGCTGGACGGACTGAAAATACAATATATATGCAACTCTTTTGTAACAAATCTTCATTCTCTGGTCATTTTTAAATTGTGTTTGGATTTTCTAGAGTCCCATTGTAGATAGGGTTTTTTCTTGTGAAAAATCTCCTCCTCTCTGCACCCGGTCATCGATTTTTAAATTAGATATAGAAAATCACCCCCCCCCCCGCTTATTAAGTTTTAGTTTACTGTCTTGAGAGGTGTTTAAGCTTCTAGATCTCCAGGGCAAACGGATCTCTTTTCATTAACAAATTTCTCTCTCCGATTCTCGTTTGACGATAACATTATAAAATATTCCGTTTTTAGTGTTTTCCTTAAAGAAACGCCTCTTGTATCCATCTCCCACAAATCTTTGGAACCTGGCTACCCCACTGCCATTGCACTATATATATATATATATATATATATATATATATATATATATATATATATATATATATATATATGTATATACATATATATATATATATATATATATATATATATATATATTATATATATATATATATATATATATATATATATATATATATGTGTATACATATATATAGTGCAATGGTTAAAAAGTAACCCTAGACCTTTCAAAAATAATTCTTTGTATTGGCTTGCAAATCAGTCTTCGACATTTATTACTTCTTTATTTGAATGAAGTTTGTGTCCTTTCAAAATTTTATTCAATTTTGGAAATAAGTAATAGATCGACAGACCTAAATCAGGTTAATTTGTATATTTTTTGCAAAATTAACAGCGATTTGTGAGCAGGCGCATTGTCTCCTAGGCGTTTTTGCATAATTTTTTGCGAAGTTACTTAATAATAAAGAATAATATTCTCCAGCCACTGTTTAGTCGTGTGCCAAGTAATATGTAAAAAGTATTTCATTCTTGTTTCAAAAAACGAAAGCAAAAACCCACAAGATGGACGAATTGAAGTTAAGTTATAACCTGGGAAACTTGTAAATTAGTAAAGAAAGGCCACAATAGTAACCTACATGAGATTTTTCCTGGTGAAAACTAGAAATTAAAAATAGTTATAGTTATAATAACAAAGCGAAAGGAAACTCGTTGAACAGTTTCCTTTTATTTGATTACTATAACTGTTATTACTTTGCCGTCCCATTCTACATTTCTGCTTTTCATTAGGTACAATCTCACGCAATTATTTAGAACATATAGACAAATGAATGATTTCGTCTTTTCGGAACGCTACTGATTATATATGCTCCTTGCATTTTTTGAATGATTCTTCACAACCTGTGTTTGCTCGGGAAGTGCTGGGGGTGCAATGTACAAATAAAGCGTGTTATTTCTCCAATTGTTTGCATTTTTTTAAAGTATCATTTATCATTAGGCATTAGAGAAGTTATTTTTTATTTTGACCGACGATACATTTTTAGCGAGGGTAGAAAATCTGGATAGAGAGTATTTAATCTTTCCATTTCATTTATTTTTATTACATCTGGTAAATTTTTGTATTAGGAAATCATTTTTTAAAGGTGCTAAAAAAATATGTTTTTATTAGTATACAAGAGTGATGTAAGTAACATGAGTGGATTTGATATTGATTTTCCTTCACAAAATTTCAGTTTTAAAGAGGGCTGACAAATTTATAGCTGGAAAAAAATATATCTCAGTTTATAAGTTTCTAGATTATTCCCTTTGTAAATGAAACGTAATAGTTTAAAACAGGTAGTGGGAAAGGACCAGAAATCCAGTCTACAGGTTTGCAGATGACAGTACGCCGATTTCATCATTCACTTTGAATGCTCGAACATCGGCTACTCATGCAAATATCCGCAGACAGCAGGAAGTCGTCAACTTAATAAAGACCTGGAAGATATTCTATTTTGGGGTGACAATAACCAAGTAGAATTTAACGCTACAAAAATCCAGGCGGCAGTTTTTTCTAAAAAAGTTAACATTGCGGAAGTCGACATAGTTATGTGCGGACACTCTATTCCGTTAGTATCGTCACTGAAGTTGCTGCATGCAAAACAAAGAAAGCTTCTCAAAAGCTGGGAATATTATTTCAAACTAGAAATCTTTACACCCCACAATAACTATTAATTCTGGAGAAAGCTCAAATTCAACCCATAGTGGAATGTTGCTCCCCCATTTGGGGCTCTGCTTCCAAACATGCTCTGCATATGTTGGATTCTATTCAGAGGAGAGTTGCTCACCGGACCCAGAACTGACCAGCAACCTTGATTTCTTAGAATATCGAAGAACGGTTGGCGACTTGAGTGTATTCTACAAGTATTTTTATGGAATGTATTCTGATTCCTCCCACAGCAGCGCGTGCTAGGAATACAGGTCGCGCTAATACTTCACAGCCGTATGAAGTTCAGCTTGTCACTTCGCTTACAACTCTTTTCAAGCAGTCTTTTATATGGAGAACCTTATCCCTTTGAAATGCTTTAACCAGGATTGTGCTTCCCACCGAATACAATTTACAACGATTCAACGTGAATCGCTTTTTTTCTGTCAACGCGTCGCACCTGTAGTGTTTTAGGGATTTCCCTGTAGCACGTGTGCTATGCCAAAAACAAAAACTAGAAAGCCTTACACTCCACAACAATTGTTAGTTCTCAACCAACGCACAGTGGGCCTGGAATCAGATTTTTCGTTCAAAATTGTCTAAAGCCCTCAATTATTAACGAAATTAGACCTTTTTTTTTCTAAATTTATGCATTTAAAACTGGTTTCTCGGGGGTTTCTGGGGTCGCTGAATCTATTTTGATTCATTATGATTATATATATTTTTGAGGGTGAAAATGGGGGTTGGAGGGGGGAGAAATTATGACATTTACTTGAATTAGAGTTTCGTGTTCAAAACTGGCTCCTCGGGGGCTCCTGTGGTCGCTGAATCTATTTTCGGGGTCATTTTGATCATATGCACCCTTTTGAGGGGTGAAAATAGGGGTTGGAGAGGCAGAAATGTCGATATTCACATGATTTCTTTTTTTCATTGTTGGAAAATCGAACAGAATAGATTTCCTGCACAATAGCGATTTGTTTCTTTAATGATTAGGAACGGTAGGAGTACGGTTTTTTTTTTCGACATTTATGAAACGTATTGTTGTGTCAAGTGAACCGTGAAGTGAACATGTTACTTTTCTTTTCTAAAAACACTGAATACATACAAAAAATCACTATTAATGTATATACATAAAGAATTCAGGAACGAGGGTACATGATTATAGATTGCGTCTAGTTCGCCCATTTTTAAATTTCTTTGTTACGTTTTTGACTAAATATGTTATAAGTAATCATTCTATTTTCCATTTAAAAATATTACCGACAATAAATATAAGAGTACCTTGTCAATTGTGATTCCATTAAAAATTAATCTTCATAAATATGGTAAATAAAACTTCACATTTTCACCCCTCAAAAAGATGCATATGATCAAAATGACCCCGAAAATAGATTCAGCTTGGAATGCATAAACTTGAAAGGACGTGAACTTCGAAAATTCATCTCCCGATTCCGTGCTGTTTTTTCCAATTTTAAAAAAATTTGAGATTATGTTTTGCAAATCGGCTTCTTTAGGTTTATCCGGAATTCACTTACGAGTATTTAAAAAAAAAGTCTGATTTCGTTAATAATTGACAGCTCTAGACATTTTTGAACGAAAAATCAGATTCCTGGCCCACAATACAACGATGGAATACTGCTCCCATGTTTGGGGCTCTGCTCCCAAATATACACTGGATTTCTTGGATTTTATTCAGAAGAGAGCTGTTCGCTTGATTGGAGAGCCAGAACTCATCAGAAACCTTGATACCTTGAAACACTGAAGAATGGTTAGCGACTTGAGTTTATTCTATGAGTATTTTCATGGAAAGTGTTCGATGGACGTAGCCCGTTTAATTCCTCCTACAGCGGTGCATGCTATTCATACACGTCGCGCCAATACATCACATCTGTATGAGGTTCAGCTTGTTACTCCTCGTGCAACACTTTCCAAGCAGTCTTTTATATGGAGAATATCATCCCTTTGGACTGTGTTTCCACCGAGTATACATTTTCGCTCTTTTTGCACACGCGTCTCTCCTGTAGCGCTTTAGGGATTTCCCTATAGCACGTGTGCTTCGCCCAAAAAAAAAAAAAAATAGGGAAAAAATAAATATACTATGTGAAATTGTAAAATATTCTTTGTGAAAATTAGTCCAGACACACAATTTTTATACTACTTTAGTACACTTTATAATGGTCCAGAATCACATAAAGTCATCATATTTTTACAAAATTCTTAGCAGATTCTATGTAAAAATGTATCATTTTTACAGAATTTTAAAACATTCCATTTATAAGCCCGATGAAATATTTAGTCTCTACTCAGGTCAACTCGAAACACAGAACAAACACAAGTTTTATAAAATTCTTTGGGAAAACTGGTCGAATTATAGTGTTAGAAAACGTTTAGAACATTTTACTTTCGTGCGCCTAATTCTAATGAGTTTAGTGTTAAAAATAACCTATTTAAAAAAAAAAAAAACAATTAATTTAAAAATTAAAAAAAAAATTACAATAGGAATAAGAAAAATTAATTGGCTAATTGATAATGTTTTTTTTTTATTGGCCTATATGGGTATGGGCAACGACACCTGTTGAGAAAGCAAACTTGTTGGCCGAACTGTTTGCTTCACATTCTATTGCCGATTTCCAAGGAAAAATTCCGATAGTGCAGTCAAGGATGCCCGATGTTGTCTTCAGACAGCGTATCATAAAACGTATTTTAATGAAGCTAGACACCAAAAAAGCTTCTGGCGCTGACGGAATACCTGCTATAGTTCTCAAAAACTGTGCAAGGGAACTAAAACCAGTTTTCTGTAGACTTTTCAACCTATCCTACAGAAAGGGAATCTTTCCTTCCTGCTGGAAATGTGCCACAGTTCAGCCGATACCTAAAAAAGGCAAGAAGACCTTGCCAAACAACTACCGACCAGTCGCACTGCTTTCAATAATATCGAAAGTCATGGAAAAGGCTATCAATCAGCATCTTCTAAAATTTCAAGGTATTTTAGTAGGATTCAACATTATTAGCGATCACCAATATGGCTTTCGTAAACATAGACCAACAGGAGATCTTCTGACTTATGTAACACATGTTTGGAACAACGCAATTGAACACTTCGGAGAATCTCGAGCGGTTGCTCTTGACATATCCAAGGCATTCGACCGTGTTTGGCACGATGGACTGTTGGCTAAGCTACGCTCTTATGGTATGTCTGAAAAGTTCTGTTTGTGGCTCTCATGTTTCCTCTTTACGAGTCGCAGTCGACGGATTTCTTTCTAACACCTTTACTGTTAACGCCGGTGTGACCCAAGGCTCCATACTGCCTCCTACTCTCTTTCTCATTTACATTAACGATCTGCTGGAAAAGACCGGGAATCCAATCTACAGCTTTGCAGATGACAGTACGCTTATCTCTTCATTCACTTTGAACGCTCGGACATCGGCTGCTCAGGCGAATATCCGCAGACAGCAGGAAGTCATTCAACTTAACAAAGACCTGTAACAAATTCTATCTTGGGGTGACAGTAACCAAGTGGAATTTAAGCTACAAAAACCCAGATGGCAGTTTTTTCTAAAAGGGTTAACGTTGCTGAACCCGGCATAGTTATGTCGGGGCACTCCATGCCCCTAGCATCGTCACTCAATTTATTGGGCGTTAATTTGGGAGCAAATATGTCCTGGCATGAACATGTTGCAGAGCTTCTCAAAAGTTGGAATATTATTTCGAACCAGAAAGCTTTATACTCCACAACAACTGTTCATTCTTTACAAAGCTCAAATTCGACCAACTATGGAATACTGCTTCCATGTTTGGAGCTCCGCTCCCAAACATACACTGCATTTGTTGGATTCTGTTCAGAGAAGGGCTGTTCGTCTGATTAGAGACCCAGAACTGACCAGCGGCCTTGATTCGATGGAACATCGAAGAACTGTTGGCGACTTGAGTCTATTCTACAAGTATTTTCATGGACAGTGTTCGAAGGATGTAGCCCGCCCCCAGAGCGGTGCATGTTAGAAGTACACGTCGCGCTGATACTTCACATCCGTATGAGGTTCAGCTTGTTACTCCTCGTACAACGCTTTTTAAGTAGTCTTTTATATGGAGAACATCATCCCTTTGGAATAGCTTACCCAGGACTGTGTTTCCCACCGAGTACAATTTACAGCGATTCAAGAACAACGTCAATCGCTTTTTCCGCACACGTGTCGCTCCTGTAGCGCTTTAGGGACTTCCCTGTAGCACGTGTGCATAAAAAAAAATTAATGGGTTTACACAACACTAAAACCCGATTAAAACTCTCTCAGTGGTCGGATTAACCCAAAGAAACAGAAGCTTGCTTGGTGTTTCATTATACATAGGTACATAAATTACAGGATGGTGATTTAATTCCTAGTTTTAAACATTTAAGACTAATCGTTATTAGTTTTAACAAGTAAAGGCTTTACAATAGCGTCTGTTTACTAATTTATATACTCGAATTAATTTTAATTAAAAGATGACGGAGACTTAGGCGTTTAAATATTCCGATATCAGACTTGTTCTTAAAACTATCGTTAAATTATTAAATAATTACCCCGCTTGAAATATTTAGACGAAAAATAAATAACGCAAATCCATGTTTTCTAGAAAAATGGTACCAGTTTCCTTTCCAGTATTGGTTCGTAAATATCTATCATAAATACAAAAGTATTCCAAAGATAAAAATGCTTCGTTACCAAATATAAAATTTTAATTACTCAGAAGTTGAACAAATCCACTAGTTAATATTATAGTATTGAGGGGATAAGGGAATGATCATGAACGAGTACAGAACTTAATTTTAGTAGGGCGCCTCGTATATTGAAAATGACTGCCATTTTTAACCACGCCGTTAGTTCTGAACTTCGTCAAAAACGAATCAAAGTATAACGTATGGGTTGTATAAAGCCATACAATTACTGGTAAGCGTGTGCCATTTTAAACCTGAATAAATGACGCCAAACGCGTACACACTATTTTCAGTTTTCAATATAATCTACCGTGGCAGATAAAAATTATAAAATCTGAAAATATAAACCTCCAACTTTTGTTGTCAAATAGTCATAAGCTTTTTCCATCAAAATAAATTTCCACTCATTTGATTAATTTATTTTCTTGGTTAAAGTGCAGTATCGCATCCGTGAAAAAGTCATTCCCCGGAATTTTTGCATTTTTTCACGTTTAGAGGATTCGCTTCGAATATATCTTGTTCGGGGTCTCGAAGTCGTGGGTGTTTTTTTTTTTTATTTACGATTTTAAGAGAAGCTCTTCTCCTACTTACCTTTCTTTCAATTAATAGCTTACCGTTAATAATGTTAAATACGGAGTTGTACGGAGTTGTAATGCTTAGATTAAGTACTTAAGCAACTTCAGCGTTTCCACTGAGTAAATCGCTTTACTACTGAAGTACTCATCTTAAGAAAGAGTTCTTTGTGAAAAAAAAAAAATTACATCAATCATCAACATAAATTAATATTACCTTTTCGATTAATTTTTCAGTAAAGAAACAATGTTTAGCTGGGTTGGCAAAAGTCAACTATAAACGGATTGTTAGCTACACTTTTATACTATGTTTAAAAAGTTTTATTTATGGCTTTTGTGTTTCAGAGAGCGGTCTTTACGAGTCACAGTCGACAGATTTCTTTGTAACACCTTTACTATCAATGCCGGTGTGTCCCAAGGCTCCATATTGTCTCCCACTCTCTTTCTCATCTTCATTCATTGTCTACTGGAATGGACCAGAAATCCAATCTACAGCTTTACAGAAGTCGTTTAAGATAAATAAAGACCTGCAAGAAATCATCTCCATCTTAGGATGACAGTAACCAAGTAGGTCGTTACAAAAAAGCAGATGGCAATTTTTTCTAAAATAATTAACGTTTCTAGACCCGACATGGTTATGTTGGGACACCCCATTCCTCTAGCATCGTCATACAATTTGCTGGGCGTTAATTTGTTAGCAAATATGTCTTGGCATGAACATTCGCGTGAATATTATTAATATTTGTTTGGGGCTCCGCTTCCAAACATACTTTGCATTTGTTGGATTTTCTTCAGAAGAGAACTTTTCGTCTAATTGGAGCAACCTTGATTTATTGAAACAGCAAGCTTAATTCCTCCAAGAGCGGCGCATGCTAGCAATACAAGTCGCGCTGATATTTCACATCCATATGAGGTACAGCTTGTCACTCCTGGTACAACTCTTTTCAAGTAGTCTTTTATATGGAGAACCTCTCCCTTTAGAATGATTTTCCCAGGGCTATACTTCCCATCGAGTACAGTTTACAGCGATTCAAGACAAATGAGAATGGCTTTTTCCGCACATGCGTCCCTCCTGTAGCGCTTTAGGGATTTCGCTGCAGCGCCTGTGCTATGCCCATAAAGAAATAACCGCTCAAGTGCAAGTTGGACTTTCACAATTTGTGTTCCGTACGTCGATTGCTTTTAAAATAAAAATTTTGGTTACGGAAGTATAAAATGATCAGTGACTTCACAAAACACGTTCCAAATGAGTTTTCAACAAAGTTTTTTCTGATGACTTTTTTTTTTCATGTACCACTTGTGATAATTTTCGTTCAATCTACACCCTGTAGAGAATGTTCCAGATATTTTTCAAAATTTTTGATCAGTACTTTTCATGATAAGGTGGGGAGACAGAGGTTTTTTCGCATTTTTAAAAAATAATACAAAGAGAATTGTGCGCAAGTATTACATTATATATATGTTTGAACTCGTCTTTTACAAGCTTTCATTTGACACCCCCATTCGATCACCCGGTAAAAAAAAAATTCACTTCCGATTTTACCACCCAAACGCACGCAATTGAACACTTTGGAGAATCTCGAGCGGTTGGTCTTGACATATCCAAGGCATTCGACCGTGTTTGGCACGATGGGCTGTTGGCTAAGCTACGTTCTTATGGTATGTCTGAAAAGTTCTGTTTGTGGGTCTCATGTTTCCTCAGAGAGCGTTCTTTACGAGTGACAGTCTACGGATTTCTTTCTAACACCTTCGCTATCAACGCCGGTGTACCCCAAGGCTCCATACTGTCTCCTACTCTCTTTCTCATTTATATTAACGATCTGCTGGAAAAGACCGAGAATCCAATCTACAGCCTTGCTGATGACAGTACACTTATCTCTTCTCTTCACACTTCTACACTTATCTCTTCACTTTGAACGCTCGGACATACTTCACATCCGTATGAGGTTTAGCTTGTTCCTCCTCGTACAACGCTTTTCAAGCAGTCTTTTATATGGAGAACATCATCCCTTTGGAATAATTTGCCCAGGACTATATTTCCCACCGAGTACAATTTACAGCGATTCAAGAACAACGTGAATTGCTTTCTCCGCACACGTATCGCTCCTATAGCGCTTTAGGGACTTCCCTGTAGCACGTGTGCTAGACCCATAAAAAAAAGGTTCTTTGTATGAACGATCGCATATTATCGCTCTCAGCCGAACCCAGAGTCACGAAACGAGGACGTGGCGGTGTTGACTCCATTTTTCTTTTTTTTATGATTTTTTCTATGAATTTTTTTCCTACTCTTTAGAACTAATTAGAATAAAATTACTTTTTCTTATGAAAACGTTGGCGGATCAACTTTTGTTTGGTTTGGTTGTAACTAAAACGCCAAACTAATTAATTTCAACGGACGATTTCTCCGAGAAGAAATAAAATATCTGAAAAATTCAAATGCATTTTGAAGGGGAAGAGTAGTACTTTCAGATGCCGAAACGAGTTTTGTGGAGAAAAATGCATTCTTGGAGTAATATAATCCCGAATATAGCGAAGAACCGTGTTTTTTGCATTTTTAGGTTAGGATATCTCAAAAACCTGATATAGATGTGGAGTAATTCTGAGATCGGATTTAGATTCAGTGCACCAAAAACCTTCGAAAAAGTACAGTCTGGTCTCAAGGTTTGAAAAATGTTGGCCTATGTAATTCGACTTCGGCAAAGACGTAGTAGAAGTAATGCAATAATTACATCACATAATGCTTGAAGAAATCAGTTTTGGGATTGCTTCAGACTTATGTCAAGCTCAAAATACTCAAGGATCAAAAGCAGCTATATTACAAATTAAAAAAATATTTAAGAGAGATAAAGTCATTAGATGTGTTTTTTTAATTAGTGTTGAATTGTTGGATGAAAAACAAAGAAAAGAACGAGAGATGGGAAAAATCGTGCGAACATGTAGAACAGTATATAGGAGGAACTAGAAGCACAGAGTCATGGAGAATAATTAAACTATTAAGGACCACCAATAGAGAGAAGACGTATATAGAGTATATCCCAGAAAGCCAGTGGGAAGAATATTATAAAAAACTGCTAACAGAAGACAGACAAGAATTCCAAGAAGAGAACCCTGAAGAAGAACAGAATAAGGAGATAGAACTAAGCTATGAAGAAGTAAAGAAGACAATAAAATTACTCAAAAATAATAAATCTGCAGGGCGTGGAGGTGTGGTAAATGAAATGATTAAGTACTGGTCTAATAAAGGTTTATATTCCATTTGAGAAAATACGATTATATATCTTTAAAAATAAATGAGTTAAAGTTTGCTAATACTGTGCAACTGCACTTCGTAATATTCTTAATGAGGCTCTTAGGAACTTCAGTTCTGATTTATTTAAGGGAGAAGCTAGTATCCCGAAATTTGGTGCATGATAGGTATATTAGACGGCCTGATCGCTTGACTATGCCTCAGTATCACACTGCCTTGTTTCAGCGCAGTTTTACATATAATGCAGTAAATATATACAATACCATGAACCCCGAACTGAAAACGTGCACTATTGGCCGACTTCGTCGATTATATAGGGAAGAGCTGTTAAATAAGCAGAATTCTCAGACGTAGTTTATTTGTATTTTGATGTATCTTCTCGATTATTGATTTCACTATGTTAGTATGTAATTGTTGCTTCATTTTTGTTTGTAAGCGCGTTGTGTGTTGAAGAGGTTAGATGTAAGAGTAACGGATAGTTAAATCTCGCCTCTTCTACTACACGATGTGTGTGGGTAATATGTACTCACATCACATGTAATTAACATCTTAATAAAGACGATATTTATTTATTTATTTATAAATTAAATCGAATGCTGAGAAACATGTTCCACAGAGCGATAAATGGAGAAAAAATACCAGAGGAATGGTCAAAAGCCTATATAGTACCTGTATTTAAAAAGGGAGACAGCAGAAAATGCACAAACTATCAAGGCCTAAGCATAATATCGAGTATGGGACGTTTGTATGGAAAAAATATTAAAAATATCATAGAGGAAAATATCAAAGGAAAAATTGGAGAAGACCAAGCAGGCTTTACGACCGGAAAATCATGTATAGACCACATATACACTATAAAACAAACAATGAAAAAAAAAAACTGGCAAAGAATAGAAAAGTTCATCTAGCCTTCATAGACATAAGAAAGGCCTATGACTCAGTACTAAGCCTAAGATTATGGAACGCAATGAAAGAAATAGGCATTGACAAAGAACTAATATACGCGGTAAAAGCTCTCTACGAAAACAACACAGTGAACATAAAAATACGACATAAAATAGGGAAGAGACTCCAAACATCAAAAGGCCTATTACAAGGATGCTCTACATCCCCAACACTATTCAAAATATACCTCGAACAAACATGAAAAAAATGGAAGCAAAAATGTAGTGGAATAGGAGTCCCAATACGAGCAGATTACTTATATACTCTAAGTTTCGCAGACGACCAAGTAATTATAGCGTAAGATGAGGAAGCCCTCAGTTATATGGTAAGAAAACTGAAAGAAGAATACACTAAAGCAGGATTAGCAATAAACTTTGATAAAACGGAATATCTAATAACAAAGGAGGGAAATGCGGAGAATCTAGAAGTCGATAACGAAACAATAATCAAAGGAAACAATAGATTTAAATATTTAGGAACCATCATTTCAAAAAACACAACTTCAGAAGAAGAAATCAAAGCTAGTTTAGGACAAACGTGGACATGCATAAGACAAATCAATAATACAAAGCATAATGGCATACGGGTCAGAAACATGGACGATCAACAAAAGAAATAAATCTAAAATTAACGCGGTAGAGATGGAGTATTGGAGAAGATGTTGTAGAGTGACACGTATGGAGAGAATAACAAATGAAGAAATAAGAAGCAAAATAAACATAAAAAAAACGCAATGAACACCATTGAAGAAAAAGAAGATTAAAATGGTATGGACACATAAGACGGAGCGAAGATAATAGGTGGATACAGAAAATAACGGAGTGGAGCCCTATAGGGAGAAGAAAAATAGGAAGACACAGACGATCGTGAAGAGACGATGTGGACGAGGCTATGGAGGACAGGGGTCTAACAGATGGAGACTGGGAAGATAGAAACGGATGGAATCAAAGGCTGAGAGAAGGAAGACAGCGTTAGCTGTAGAAAATCCTTGATATATATATATATATATATATATATATATATATATATATATATATATATATATATATACTAGCAGTGCCCGCGGCTCCGCTCGCGTGGACTTGATTCACTACTATCGTCACTGCTCATTCCTTATGTTACCTAACGTAATAAAATATCTGCCCTTATTTCCCCTTATCTCCTATTATTTCTCCTTATCTCCCATTATCTAGGTTTATCTCGACTTATCTCGCAATATTTCTCCTTATCTCCCATTTTTTTCCTTATCTCCCATTATTTCTCCTTATCTCCCATTATCTCACCATAACTCCCATTACCTAGACTTATCTCTGCTTATTTCCCATTATTTCACCTTATCTCCCATTATTTATACTTATCCCCAATTATCTCACCTTATCTCCCATTATCTAGGCTTATCTCGACTTATCTCCCAATATTTTTCCTTATCTCCCATTATTTCTCCTTATCTCCCATTATCTCACCATAACTCCCATTACTTAGACTTATCTCTGCTTATCTCCCATTATTTCTCCTTATCTCCCATTATCTCTACATAATTTCCATTATCTAGGCTTATCTCTGTTCATCTCCCATTATTTCTCCTTATCTCCCATTATCTCACCATAACTTACATTACCTAGACTTATCTCTGCTTATTTCCCATTATTTATACTTATCTCCCATTATCTCACCTTATCTCCCATTATCTAGGCTTATATCGAATTATATAGAACATATCATATGTATAAATTTATAAAAACACGTAAATCGAATAAGTGGTTCTCAAGTGATAAGCGCACTAACGGACAGACAGACAGAGAGACGTTGCATTTTATATATATATTGTATTCTTTGCAACATGATATTGTTCCATATTTAATGGTTTAGACAGTATATTGTAAGAGAACACGCTAACGGTAGCTTTTCTTCCGACTTGATTCACTATTATCGTCACTGCTTATTCTTTATGTTACCTAACGCAATAACATATATCCTATAACCTGGCCAGAGAACATATGTATGTTTTAAAAAAAAAGTACGTAACGCACTAACGGACAGACAGACAGACAGACAGACAGACAGACAGAGAGACGATTCATTTTATATATATTATATATAGATAACCTGGCCAGAGAACATATGAATGTTTTAAAAAAAAGCACGTAAATCAGATAAGTGGTTCTCCAATGATAAGCGCACTAACGGACAGACAGACAGACAGAGAGACGCTGCATTTTAAATATATTATAGATATAGATTATTATTATTATTATATAACCTGGCCAAAGAATATATGTATGAATTTAAAAAAGACACATAAATTGGATAAGTGGTTCTCGCGTGATAAACGCACTAATGGACAGACAGACAGACAGAGAGACATTGCATTTTATATATATTATAGATTATAGATTAAAGATATTCTCTGCTACATAATATTGTTCCATATTTAATGGTTTAGGCTGTATATTGCAAGGGAACGCGCTACCAGCAAACTTTTTTCCGACTTCACTCACTATTATTGCCACTGCTCATTCCTTATGCTACCTATCGTAATAAAATATAGCCTAAAACCTGGCCAGAGAACATAAGTATGTTTTAAAAAAAAAAGTACGTAAATCGGATAAGTGGTTCTCCAGTGATAAGGTCACTAACGGACAGACAGACAGACAGACAGACAGAGAGACGTTGCATTTTATATATATTATAGATATATATATATATATATATATATATATATATATATATATATATATATATATATATATATATATATATATATATATATATATATATATATGAATTGTTGGTCAGGTATTGCTATTACTCGTACGCCTACTGTCTACTAATAAATAATACTCACATTTCTTGGTATAAATAAATAACTATGTCGTGTAAATAAAAATATCCACTTCTTATAGTCTTTAAAATGAAAGAACTAATATAATGGTAACAAGTTCTAACCAGATTTTTTTGAGAATTATTTAAAGCAAAATTATATCGTTCTATGGATAGAAATACTACTATAAAATTTGATTCTGATGTTCAAGTAACAAATTGGAAGACTACATTTTTCCTATGGCATACAAGTTTTTATCGGATTTTATGTCATATTTTGCCAAAGATGTTTTAAATCATTCCAGTTACAGCAATAGGTAAGCCACCAAATTACATTAGTATGATCTAACTTTTGATGTCATAAAACGAATAACAAAGGATAACATGGACATATCTTGCCAAAAATTAAGTTAAAAATATTGGCATGAAACGTGAACTGAGAAATGTAAAAGTGTTTCTATTATACTGTAAAAGCATAACGTTATTACGTAAAAATACTACTACTCGAGAATTATCGATCATTTCATTATTACTAATAATAAAATCCTTTTCCCAATTTTGTAAACAAGAGAAAACTTGGAACATATTCGTAATAGACGCTTCTGGCGAAAAGCTGTTTAGGCGTCAAATTAAATAAACGGTTTCCTTGAACATCTGGGACCCCGTTCGTAAATCTGCATCCCTAGGGAATAGCGCTTCGGGTAGGTTTTTCTCTAAAGCGGTGTACACGTAATAGGTATTTATAAAATTGGTAACAAAGTAACCAAGAAATCTATTAGAAGTGCGTATTCATTTGTTCTTAACTTATTGAGGTTTAATATATGCCTAGCTATATATGTATGTATACATAATTTAAGTATTAATTTTTTTAGTGAATTACTGCTATACGGTAAGAATAAAAGCAAAATTCCTGCAAAATGTATATTTAAATTTCTTAAAGTCTGCTGTGTGTGAAATCTTAGAGATTTTTCAAAGGTCTTCTATAGCAGCTTGAATATTAGTCTTACGACTTTTATCACACTGCTTGTGATACCCTCATTTTTACATCAAGTACGTACGCTGTTTATCTAAAGACTTGCATATCTCCATTAACCATTTCGATGCGTCGGGAATATATTCGTCTTATGATCCTTTGGAAAAGATATACTCCACAAATTTTTAGATCATCTACATTTTTCCTATGGCATACAACACTGGGGATATGCCAGCAAGAGTAACGTACTAATCATCCAAAGATTTCAGAATAAAGCACTGAGAAACATTGTCAATGCGCCTTGGTATATTAGAAACAGCAACCTCCATCGAGACTTACAGGTGGATGCTGTGGACCAGACTAGTTAAAGATTTGCAAGGAACAATGGCTCCATAGGAATGTGAATGTCGAGGCTATCCAGCGTCTCGATAACACCAGCGTGACAACAAGACTCTAGAGAGTGAAACCCTTTGAGTTAGCTCAGTGATTGTGCTAATGCAAAAGCAGTAATGTGCGGTTCTGTGGTACACGTTGGTTTTAGTGTTATTATGATATTAGACCCTAAAGAACGCTAGTGAGTAGATCCTTAGACATAGGTTTCTGTAGTAGTAATTTAAGCTTGACTAAAACCCCCAAAATGAACAATGAATATGCCGAATTTCTAAGACGCAGTACCCCAGGTGAGTAGAGGAAACTCGGAATCTCGCACTGCTCTTCTAGTCAGTCTCATGGATTTGGTGGGGGGGGGGCAAAAATTTGATAGTAAAACACAGTATACCCACAACACGAACGAAAAGAACAGAATGGTACATAGCAACTCACAACACAAGAACTTTAGGATCCGAAGAAAAAATGATCGAATTAGAAGAAGAACTAAAAAACATAAAATGGACAGTGTGGACTTAGTGGAAGTAAGAAAGAACAGGAGAGGTAATGAAAGTAAAAAATTGGACGAGTCGGTCTAATTAGACATAAAACGATAGAAGATAATGTTGTTCAGTTCAAAACCTATGGAGAACAGTGATTTCAGTAGACATACAGATGAACAGAAGATGCAAATGTAAGATCATTCTGATATATGCACCGACATCAGACAGCCAGGAAGAAGAAACTGAAAAATTCTACGAAAATATAAACAAAGCATTGCTACACCATAAGACAAGATATAGCATAATAATCGGTGACTTCAGTGCCAAAATAGATAAACCAGAGGACAAATGTTATCAAATCTTGTGAACGAAAATAACTTGTACGTTATGAACATATTTTTCCGAAAGTATAGACGATGGACATGGCAAACTCTAGATAGGATAACAAGAAACGAAATTGATTATGTTTTTTCAAATGACAAGAATACTCTAATCAACACGATAGTTCTGAATACGACAAACATTGGCAGTGACCATCGGGTGACCAGAGCAAAAATAAGGATAAATCTGAAGCAAGAGAGACGTAGATTGATAAAGCATACAAAGATAAAGACATCAACAAAAGTAATCAAATAAAACACAGACGAATATCGACAAGTACTGGAAAAATGCATAGAATGCATGAACTACCAAACAGAACTTGATAAACTAAACAAACAAATAACCAACAGCCTACTTATGACTATAAGAAAAAGCACAAAAATTAAGTAAAAAGGCATAAAATCTAATGAAACAGAGAAGACTGTTAATAAATGATCCTACAAATGGCAGATTAGAATTGGCAGAAACAGACAATAAAATAAAGAAAAAGATCAGAGAAGACGTCAGACAGTACAGAAACTCGAAAATAGAAGAAATTCTGAAAAAGGGAAACAATTTGAAACACCTAAACAAACACATGAACGAAAGGAGTCAACAAATAATAAAATTTATAAATATCGATAACCAACAATCGCACAAATGCAAGAGATATAGGAAGCTACACAAAAATATTATCAAACACTATATGACACGAAAAAAATCGCCACTGCCCGAGAAACAAGAAGGAAATAGAGTTATAGTAAGAAATGTAGGATCTGAAGAAATTCCCGATATAACAACGGATGAAATAATGGACGCCATACAACATATGTACAACAACAAAGAACCAGGGGACGATGAAATAATTGTAGAAATGATAAGGTATGAAGGAGTATCGCTAATAAAATCTCTTTGAGCTCTATTTAAAGGTACCTTATAGAAAGTAAAACACCAACACCTTGAGTAAACGCCTTGATTATGATTGTTTTAAAAAAGGGGAATAAATTGTTTTTAAAAAGGTGAATTGAAGAATTACAGACCCATCAGCCTGTTATCGGTACTATACAAAATCTTCACTAGAATCATAACAGATTAACGAACAAATTAGATAGTTACCAATCGTGTGAACAAGCGGGATTTAAACGGGGATACGGCACTTTGGACCATCTTCGAACAATTAAATTACTAGTGGAAAAAGCAAATGAATGGAATGAAATGAAACCTTATCGATAGCAATGGTTCACTAAGAAAAAAGCATTTGATTCGGTAGATATATGGGCTGTCCTTAACGCCTTGGAAAAGTGAAATAGCTGAGTCGACGAAAGATACGCAATTCTTCTTGAACACAAATATAATAAAAATGTCACATCACAAATAATGCTTGAAAAAAAAAACAAATAAAATGGAAAGGAAAAATTAAAAGAGGAATTAGAGAAGATGACTCAAACGGATAACATCCCATAGCTGTTCACGTTGACTCTAGAAAAAATTTGTTCAGGTTAGGTCACTAAAGTGGGAAAATAAAGGAATACTAATGGACGGTGAATGATTAAATCACTTAACGTTAGCAGACGATGTTATTCGCCAACACAAAAGAAGAATTACAAGAAATGCTGATAAAATTAAATAACAAGTCTTTAGAGAGAAGTCTAAAAATAAACTTCACAAAAACCAAATATTTGAACAACGGAACTAAAGATAACAGCCAAGAACTTTTAATAGAAGGTGAAAGAATAGGAATGGTACAAACATTCATATATTTAGGGCAAAAAATCGAATTATCAAAAATAATTTAATGGCTGACTTGCATAGAGTCTCGTCAGCTTGGTCTGCATTCGGAAGGTTACAATCCACATTTAAATTGGACAGCCCACATACAATAAAAGACTAAGTCTTCGATTAATATATACTGCAGTATTAACATAAGGTACTGAAACGTGGACTTTAAATAAAAATATATAATATAAAATCCAAGCAACCCAAAGAGCAACAGAGAGGAAAATGCTAAATATTAGACTCCAAGATGACAGTGTAATATAATGAATATCTATATTACGGTGGAACAGATGGACACGCCGTACGGTTGAATGGAGGCTTAGAGAATATAAAAGTGCAGAGGTAGACCACAGACAAGATGGAAAGATGACATAAAAACATTAGCGGGACACGATTGGATGCAAAAAGTAAATAACAGAGCTCACTGAAGATAACTTGAGGAGGCTTAAATCCGACTATGGATAGAATAAGCTAATAACGATGATGATGAATTTAAGCTTGAACAAAATTCCTCATTGATGATCTTTGAGGGTGGAGGGAAAAAACCTAAATTCCTACTACCCTACTAGACAGCAGAAGGACACCTAAATCACAGTCTACAGAAAGCTAAGATACACTAACAGGTATTTGAATGCCAATTCGGATCAACACCTACCATAACTACAAGCAGTATCAACACCTTGATCTCAAGATCTCTCCGATTAACCGATAATACTAACTTGTAGAGGAGATAAACAGTACTACAAAAATACTCAAACAAAACGGATACAGTATACAACATAATAAAAAAAGCAATACAGCAACAAAATAGCAGACAAACAAAACCTCAGGAACCATCTGCAAATAAACCTAGAAACACTTTACCTTATGTGAAAAGAACAACAGACCGTATAGACGAAAACACGATAGATCGAACGCCTACAAATCACATAGAACAATAGGATTATTACTTAGAAATCGAAACAAGAAAATAAGGCTAGAAAATCAAGGCGTCTAAAGCATTCTATGTGACACTTATAATGAGAGATAAAAAGTACAAATCTGTAGAAGGATATCTGCAAGGACCGAAGAACACTAACATGGCATCTATAACAAACAAGCTACATCATTTCTCCTCCAACACTAGCTAGCGAGTGGCCACAAAATCGATTTTAATAGTTGAAAACAAATAGCCACTTTACAACACTACAAAGCAATAACCCTCCGAGAATCCACTGAAATTGAGGGAAAGGGCAGTACGAGGCATCAACGTTTTAGCAACCAACACCCCACTGAATAGCGCCGAGACCTAAGATGTTTACCCAGAGAGGGCAGCATCGATAAATCAGAGCGACAACCTTCGGTCATGACAGCACGCACAAATCTCAAATTTTACAGTCGTCCACCGTAATAAACATCGATAATGCCAATTGCGATTTTGGCGTAATGTTACCAAATCAAAACAATATCTATCGATGAATGTATTGTCGGATCTACAAGAAAACGCACTCCTCGTGTATACATAAGAGTGGAGCCTTATTTTTAACTTGTTTACCTGGAGTTACTTACAGCCAAACGTAACCTATATAAAGGTTTTCAAAAAGTTTGAAAAACACCCCAATATAGTATAAAATTATACTTAGTTCAGTATCGATAAATTGTATCAAAACATCAACTCTTATTAAATATCGTTAGCATTTCGGTGCTATGATTTCATTACTGTATTCGATGGACAACACTTGCTTGATCTAAATTATAGATTACCGTATTATTCTTTATTTTTCTTCTCTCGCGGGCTCACCTGTATACAAAACCGTTAAGTGATCAGGATTGCTTTGCGTTATGTCAAAAAATACAGTAAATAGGAAAGTTTAAGTTTAATGACCTACTAAATCAGGTGTCATAGTTAAAATTATTTACAAGGCCGAATTTAAAATTATAAATAATTAAAAAAAATCATGTCTCCGTTGTCATTCAATTTTTATATATTATATATTTGATAAAATAACTTATTTTAGTGAGTACTAAAAGCTGTTAAAACAATGTGGTGGAGACTTTACTTACTGTGGTATTTGATAAATCTTAAGGAAGAACCTTATCATAGTGATACAGACAACTTTCTTATTGCCGCATATTGATTAATATTATTCCAGTTACCTAACTAATAGCCCTACGAGTAGCCGGTATTTAATTAAATGAATAATTATTTTGTAAATTTTAATTAGTTAAATAATATAGTTTTACTATTTGCTAGTATTACAATGATCAATTGCTACACTTAAAAGTAGCTATCGAATTGAAAAGTAAATATTTGAAATTTTTTTACTTTAGATAAAAAAATATATTTATTTGTAAGGTGGGTTAAGTAACTATTAGAAAAGATAACAATTATCTCATATTGAATTTAAGCAAATAGATACTTTAATAATTCAAGTAAGTATTTTTTTATATTGCAGTACCTAAACTAAAATATCACAATTTGGAGTGAGTTTTTTAATTTGGAAAATTAAAACGCCAAACAACAAAAAAAAGTCTATTTACAAAAAAATAATAACAAAATAAAGATCATAAAAACCACATCACCTAACACAATAAAATAGAGTATAAATTATTTATACTAAAAAATATAATACATTAAAATAACTATTTAAATTTACTAAGATCTATTATATTAAGTTACAAAATATCACATAGAAGGGCTACTAATTTTAAAATGAATAACTAATTTTTCATAACTCTATTTTTGCATTAAAGAAATGAATTAATGAGAGATTTTGCAATGCTTACGTTTCACATGCCTTTGTCCTTATCGTTATCTCAAGCCTGCATAGTATTAACACGAAGGAATTGCACTTTCACACTAAGGCATAGTTGCAATAAAATAAACTGAAAGTAAGGTTAGGTTAGTATTCATCTTCCATAAACTTCGGTCATTTTTTCATTCACGTCATAGTTACGCAGACCGGTTATTAGTATTTGATGGGTCAACACACGTTAGCACTACACAACCTTTATCATCACTGCACTAAACAATTTATTTCTTCATTCGATATGCGTTACATTAACCATGCTAGCATCATCAGGAGTGATTAGTAAGTCGACAGTCAGTCATCACTCCTGATGATGCTCGCATGGTTAGAGAAACGCGTGTCAGCTGCAAAAACAAAGTGTTTGTTGTAGTGGTGATAACTATTCTATAATGCCATTGTGCCAAAGGTTGCAAAATCCTAACATAATCTGAGCACTAACTGTTGTCGGTGTTGTTTGCAATAACAAATTATAATTTCAATTTTACTGTATTGTGGTTTGTGTACGTAAGTAGGAAAAAAACAAGCCCTACCATAATACCTATAAGAATAACGAACTTCAAATAACCTCTTCTAAATTCCTAAATACGAGAAATCGTTATCCTTAATAAAGGTTTCTTTTTCTCTCTTCTCTCAATACTGCGTAAGCTCCAAACGGTGGGCGCAAGCTTCAAATAACGATAAAAGCTGTGTGCTTATAACACGTAGGCTAAAAAGTTTTTGGTCTAGCTACTTAAAACACATTTTTTTTGCAAAATTCGACTTTATTTATCAATATAGTCTTCTTCAAGAGCGATACAGTCAGTCCAACGCTTTTCTAACATTTCTATACCTTTCTCGAAGGATTTATCTTTGCCTTCAAAATAGGCCTCAATTTCGGCGATAACTTTTTCATTGGAGCCAAATCTCATTCCTGCGAGCATTTTTTTGAGGTTTGCGTATAGACAATAGTCGCTGGGGGCCAAATCTGGAGAATATGGTCGATGAGGAAGCAACTCGAACTTCAATTCATGCAATTTTTCCATCGTAACAATTGACTTGTGACACGGCAGCTTGATTTTTTTTTTTGTTTTTTTGGGGCCATTTCTTTGCGATTTCTGCCTTCAAACGCAGCAATAACTTTACATAATATTAGCTATTGATGATTTTTCCCTTCTCAGCATAGTTGATGAAAACTATTACATGCGCATCCCAAAATATAGACACAACGGTCAACTTCCCAGCCGACTGTTGTGTCTTTGGTCGCTTCGGGAGGCTTTCACCGGCTGTTGTCCACGCAGTTGATTGCCGATTTAATTCCGGTGTGTAGTGTGGATCGATGTATCATCCATTGTTACATATCACATGAAAAAATCCTTTTAATTGCGCATAAACTGGTCCAAACATCACTCAGAATTATCAACACGTGTTGTTTTTGGTCCACTCCGAGCAAACGCGGTACCCATCTCGAGCAGAGCTTTCTCAAGCTCAAATGCTCATTCAAAATATGACAACACGTTCTTTTGATATTTTTAGGGTGTCAGCTATCTCACGCAATTTCACTTTACGGTCATCCAAAACAATTTTGTAGATTTTTTTTATGTTTTCCGGTGTAACCACCTCGTTTGGCGTCCAGAGCGTTCAGCATCATTTGTATCTGTATGACCACGTTTAAATTCAGCATACCAGTAAATGACGAGTGATTTTCCAGAGGCAGACTCCCTGTAACACTTATCAAGATATTGCTTTGCTTAAACGATATTTTTTTCAATCAAAAAACAGCGTTTAATCAACACACGCAATTCGATTTTTTCCATTGTTTTGAAAATATCAAAAGGAGCGTCACTAAAACCACCGTCACTTATAAACTAATCGTCGAAATGTCATGAAATTTTGACACGTATCGTCAGCCTAAGTGTTATTTAATTTCTTCCTTTTACTGTTGTATATACTTCAAATAAAGATAAAGACAGTGGCCTGCCAAAATAAGCGTTGCAAAATCTCTCTCATAACATAAATTACATACTTATATTATTTTTTGGTATTGCCATTTTTAGTTGTAAGATTCTCTTAAACGGTCAAATATGTTTGATGAACATAGACAATATTTGGTTGTTTTCATTTATTTTTTAGCATTTAATGAATGCTGCATAAAATTTAATCGGATTATGTCACATTTATTTGAAATAAGCAAACGTCGCTGAAACTATATTCAGTAATTTATTGGGGGACTCAATGCTAAAGTTAAAATAAGTGTTAATAATAATTATAAAATCAGAAAATAGAAAAAAATTGCAGTCATATCAAATCTGTATTAATACATATTATAAATGGATGGAATTAGCATGAATAAAAAAAGCATTTTTTATTGATGATAATATAAGTAAAAAGTTAATGTTTTATCTTGGTCATGTGTTATATAAGGCCAGTTGGCCATAACCAGCGCCAAAGACACATACCGTATGTTACATAATATTAACACGCATGCTGGTTGAATTGAAATGATACATTGTGTGAAGCTCTATTAACAATAGAACAAACATTGAACGTAAGACGTAGGCTGAAAAGTTTTTGGTCTAGCTACTTAAAACACATTTTTTTGCAAAATTCGACTTTATTCATGAACTAAGTCTCCTTCACGAGCGATACAATCAGTCCAATGCTTTTCCAACATTTCTATACCTTTCTTGTAGAAGGATTTGTCTTTGCCTTCAAAACAGGCCTCAGTTTCTGCTATAACTTCTTTACTGGAGCCAAATCTCTTTCTCGCGAGCATTTTTTTTGAGGTCCGCGAATACATAATAGTCGCTGCGGGCCAAATATGGAGAATACGGTGGATGAGGAAGCAATTTGAATTTTAATTGATGCAATTTTGCCATCGTAACAATTGACTTGTGACACTTATTAAAACAGCACCTTTTTCTTGTTCATTTGGGGCCGTTTCTTTGCGTTTTCTGCCTTCAAACGTACTAATCACTTTATATAATATTCACTGTTGGTGGTTTTTTTTTTCCCTTCTCAGCATAGTCGAAATGGAAATTATTCCATGCACATCCCAAAATACAGAGGCCAAAACCTTTCCCAGCCTACTGTTATGTCTTTGGTTGCTTCGGGCGGCTTTCACCGGCTGCTTTCCACTCAGCTGACTGCCGATTTAATTCTGATGTGTGTAGTGGTGGGTCCATGTTTCCATCCATTGTCACATATCGCATAAAAAAATCTTTTTTATTGCACTTAAACAGGTCCAAACAACGCTCAGAATCATTAACACGTTCTTGTGAGCAAACGCGGTACCCATTTCGAACAGAGCTTTGTCATGCCCAAAAGTTCATGCAAAATATGACCAATGCATTCTTTTGATATCTTTAGGGTGTCAGCTATGTCACACAATTTCACTTTACGGTCATCCAAAACAATTTTGTTGATTTTTTTGCGTTCAGCATCATTTGTGTCTGTACGACCGCATTTAAATTCAGCATACCAGTAAATGATGAGTGATTTTCCAGGAGCAGAGTCCCCGTAACACTTATCATTGCTTTGCTTGAACGGTATTTTTTCCTATCAAAAAACAGTGTTTAATGAATACACGAAATTCAATTTTTTCCATTGTTTTGAAAATATCAAGTAGCGTCACTAAAACCACTGTAACTTGTAACCTAATCGTCGAAATGTCATGAAATTTTGACACGTATCGTTTGAAGGTTGGTATTTCCTATAAATAATATGGATTTTTTGAAAAGGGCGACAACTATGTGTAAGAACAAAAACTTTTCAGGCTACGTGTTATTTCATTGAAACCTGTGATAGGTAGCCTAAGTTAGTGTAGGCATTCTACCAAATCTCAGGTGTTCCTTGTCAATATCGTAAATTATGTGGCTCGGAATAACTCAGTATACGTCCTCTATCTATATACTCGTGGTTTGAAACACGGAACGGATTATAAAATAGTATAGTACATGGAAAGGACTAAAACCTAAAACACTAAAACTTTTTAGGGCCTAAATTATCCTAAATAAGTCAAACTGCGTAGTAAAATGTAGTCCTTACTCTCACAATTTTTGGGCTGTTACCAGGAATTACACTAAGATACGTTTAACAACCAGTTTGGTCATTAACCAGTATGTCTTACATATTTTTAACTATGTTTAAGTATGCCTATTCAAATTTCAAATTCGAATAACTGTTGCTTTGAAACTCCTAAGTTCAATTAAAACTAGAATTATAAATTATTTTCGTTCAAAGAGCTTCCACCACTAATCAGAAACTGAAAATATTTCAACGATTATGTCAAACTTGTAAGTTTTACCTTTTTATTAGGCTTTTAACACATGATTTAAATACGCAATATAACATAGAGCCAACCGTAATATCTCAATTTTGGACAATTTTTTATCAGGCGGTAACGTTGGCAGAAGCTTCCTGAGCTCTGCAAATGCTACATTAAAAGCTTCTACTCGGATTCTCTCTCGTGTCGCATGTGCTGTTCTATATTTTTGAGTGGCTCTTCTTCGACGCCTTCGCTCTTCCCGGCTAAGCATTGACATGTCGTTATTTTTGTCTCTTAAAAAAAAAAAAAAAAAAATTATAAGCTGCTTATTGTTTTGTCTGTTCATTTAGTTCCATATTAAAATATAAAGGGTAATACAGTCTGTCAAATAAGAACGTGATCGCTCGTATTCTTGAAAAAATGTGTTTCGAGAACCTTTTTTGCCATTACTGGTGTGCTAACAACGGCGCAATTACCTTAGTAACTTGTCCACTCATCTTCTGCATCAAAAATCGCCTGGCATCTTCGATCCAAAGTCTTTCCTCTGAGCGTTCTCTTTACAAGGGACCAAACGTTTTCAATAGGGTTGGCGTCCAGCGATTGTAAGAGCCACTCTAGTATCTTAACTTGGTGCCAAGCGAGTCGCTTCGCGATATGATTTTCGCCCAGCACAAGTTTCTTCAACGTACTTCGGAATTTGACATCATGAGCACGAAATGTTGTCGAATGGTCCCATGAGACACATTCAAATTCGATTTTCTTAATTTTGCGGCTCCTTAACGCAGCGTCAATTTCGGGTCCCGTGAAAACAAAGTCACGATTCGTTTTTCGACTTTCGGAGTGACTTTGCCTACCGAACCACGTTTTGGCAAGGCGTCGACACTGAAACCAAATCGTGATTTACCCACTTCTTCACGACTTTTTAATATATTTAGCCGCTAAGCAATGTGTCATTTTAGGCCCCTTTGGATAGCAACAAAGAAAGACTGCCTCGAACAGACGCGCAAACAAGTGTCTCATTTTAGATATTACGTGATTTCGAAGGAAGTTCGAAATCGACTGATATTTTTAATAAAATGCGTCATAAACAAAGGTTCACTTTACCGATTTTTTGTTAAATTGCTAGAATCGCATCTACCAAAAATCAATTATCGCGAACACGTTCTTACTTGACAAAATGTATATCGTTGTCTTGACTTGATAATTATGTCCAACAAGAAACGTCAAAATGTAGACGTATTATTCTCTTGAAATACTTTTTTTTTAGTTAATTTTGGAAGTATAAAGACACAGTTCAATGTTTTGAGTATAAAATTAAACATCGAATATGCAACTGGGCTCCAGTTTAACAGGTTCTAATCATTGAATTTGTAACACATGTAAATGGTTACTAGAAATACTTTTCTTTAGCAAAGGAAGTAAAAGGGAAAGTTTCCAATAAGCCAATCTTTTTAAGATAAATAATTTTTTATAGTTTATTTACCAGTAAAGGTAATATCAACTTGGAAATTATGTATTGTATACCTAAAAATTTTTATATGGTAAAGTACACCGCCTTTCCAAAAAGTTCCCGTACTGATTTCTTCCCTGGCCTTTAAGCAGCAAAATCTCGCAAACAACAGTAAAAGCTTGAACTCACACTTGTAAACAACACATTTGCATTCAACCAGCAAGTTGTGATCAGTCAGTGCTGAGTACTCGACGTGCGAACTGTACATGGTCTGTCCCAAAAATAAGAAGAATAAGTCCGCACTCTTGTGCATCGACACACCGTTGCCAGCGCCTCTGCCAGTCGTAGTACGCTTCCTGGGAGGCATTGACGGGAACCTCGCTCAGGTACCTCTTTGACGTTATTCATCGTTCCAGCTTTTCAAGTTCCTTTTCATTCTTGGAAATAAAAAGAAGTCCGACGGTGCCACATCGCGGCTGTAGGGCGGCTTAATCTTCTTTAAGAATGCCATGCACTGTGATTTTCACTCAGACGTCGATCGGAATTGAGTATGACCCTCACTTTTTACACAATTTCATCGTACTGTGTCGTTGACGAACGTTCAGAGCATTCCTGGTCGTTGCTCAATGGAACGTAGCATCGAGAATTCGTGACGCGACCCTCGAATAGGGATCCAGTCTAGCAGCGATCCGTACACTGTAACGGCCTGCAGGCAAATGACGCCGGTGATGTTACTGTCCCAAGACCTCTCACCACCTTTCCCACCACAAATCGCCCTACTTCAGCCGTCCGCGGGAAAAAAATCATTCTACTTATTTTTGGGACAGACCCTGTATGTGCTGTAGTCGTGACACAGAAGTGTGACGGAGCAGCGAGCAATGATCAGGTTTCATGAGAAACTGGGTAAAATACCTACGGAGATATTTGAATCATTGAAAAAGTCTACGGTGGTAATTGTATACAAGTGTTTGTGTGGTTTAAACGCTTTAGGGAAGTACGGAAGTCGCTCTAGGATGATGCAAGGCGTCCCAGCACACGTTCGACCGACGCAAACTTTGCCAAAATTCGTAATATTCTGCAAACCGACCGTCATCTTCCATGCAGATTGATGGCAGAAGAGCTTAAAACCTCTAAATCAAGTGTTCAAGATATTGTTCGGAATGTTTTGAACTAGAGGAAGGTACATGCGAAATTTGTTCCCCACAACCTGAAACCGAACAAAACCAGGAATGAGTGGACGCTAGCCGAAACTTTGTCGAAATAAAAAATGCGGACGATTTACGGGCGATGAGACGTGGTGTTACCAATAGGAGTCTACTACTAAGATGGTGGCATTACAGTCAGTGGCACAAAGATAGAGAGGGTTGATAAATTGATGTATCTTGGTAGCAATATCAACGACCACTGGGATCTGACTGTGAAAGTCAAAATTCGAATAGAGAAGGCCCGAGCTGCATTTATAAAGAACAAAAAAAATTTTAACTAGTCACGATCTATCTTTCAAACTACGGATGAAAATGGGAGGCTGCTATGTCTTTCCGGTTCTCTTGTACAGCAGAGAAGTGTAAACGCTAACTGAAGCAATGGTTAAACGTCTGGAGGCATTTGAGATGTTGGTGTATCGACGACTGCTGAAAATCAGTTGGATGGACAGAATTAGTAACAACAGTATTCTCACTCGCATGGACAAGGACTTGGGGGTGGTCACGACCATTATTTTGGCCACATTATGAGACATCCAGAAAAATATGAAATCTTGTATCTGATTATAGAGGGAAAAATTCCAGGCAGACGTGGTCCAATGGAGAACGTCGTGGTTGAAAAATTTGAGGTATTGGTACGGGAAGTCTACGGTTCAACTCTTCCGAGCGGCTGTCAATAAAAGGATCATCATCAACATGGTAACTAACATGATAACCAACGATCGTTGAACATGGTACCCTAAGAAGAAGAAGAGATCGAAGAAAGTGCTACTGACAAAGTCAAAAGCAAAGACAATGCTCGTCTCATTTTTTTACGCTGACCATATGTAGGTGTCATGGAGCGACTTTCCAAGGGGATTCAACGGGTTCGACCGGAACGACGGAACGCAAAGGACTTTTTTTTGTTTTATGACCATACGCCCGCTGCCGGGATTTTGGAGCAGTTTTTGGTACGAAAATCAAGTATCCTTACTCCACTTCCCTCCTTATTCGCCTGGTTTAGCCCCTAGTAACTTTTTTTGTTCTTAAAGACAAGCTGCAGGGTCAACGCTGTGACGTTTTGGAGGATATGAAAGCCACCATGACTCGCGAGTTAACATGATCTCAAAAGAAGATTTTTCCAACAGTTTCACATGGTTGTATGAACGTTCTGAACGTTATAGTGAGTTCGTTGGGGAATATGTAGAACATCTAAAGTAACAAAATGTTTACTTTTAATTTTTCTATTTTTTTTTTATTAAGGCAGTTCGGGAACTTTTTGGACAGAAGTGTACGAAGTGAATATTCCTCCAATATAATGTTTTTGTTAAAGCATAGATTCGAGTTATATACGATGATCAAATAGACACTAAATAATGTTATCGGCATAACATATAAATATAGGGAATATTATTTGAATATTTATGGTTTTGATTGTGTTTAAATAATTGTGTTAACCTTTCGATATGTTAAACTAAGAAATTCAACACATTTTTAATTTTAGGGGAACTTTCATGTTCACGTATATGGAATTTTTGCAAAGAATATTTCTAAAAATATGCTTTGTTATGATAACTTGCAGAAACAACTTTCTGGAGTTGTATCCCTTTTGTAGTCAACGATGTTTTTAAGTGTTGAATCACTTTTGGTTCCTTGTGGGGCCATCAATGGGTTTCATGTATAAAAAAATATAGTTTTGTCCCAAAAATTATACGTTTCCTGACGTATCCGATATTCGTCAAAGTGATTCTTCCAAGTTTAGTTTATTTTGTAATTTTTGAATATTTTTGGCCTCACGGTAATCTATTCATCTATAGATAACAAAAAAAAAATAACGAAACTCCTTCATGTAAGATAACTTTACCTAATTAGAATAAAGATTTATTGTATCGAACAAGGAGTAGTTGTCTGCGACCGTGTGCAGTTATTTATTAAATTTAAAAGATTGATTTGTCTAAATAGGCAGTAGAAAGTTGATATTTCAAGCTTTTTAAATTGATATTATTGGTTTTTTTCCCGGCCTCGGGTTTCGAAAAAATCTGTAAAAAAAAACTGACGAATTTATAAGTACCCTTTGTCAAGTAAGAACGTGTCCGCGATAATTCATTTTTGGTAGATGCTATTCTAGTGATTCAACAAAAAAATCAGTAAAGGGAATCTTTGTTTACAACGCATTTTAGTAAAAGTATCAGTCGATTCCGAACTTTCGTCGAAATTACGTAAAATCCAAATTGAGTCGCTTGTTTGCGCGTCGGTCCGAGGTAGTCTATCTTCGTTCCTATCCAAAGGGGCCTAAAATGTTAACTAAATATGTTAAACAGTCGGTATCGTATTTTAACGAGACGAAAAATGTCGACGACTTACTAAAACGTGACTCGGTAGGCAACAGTCCGAAAGTCGAAAAAGGAATGGTGTCTTTGTTTTCACTAGATCCGAAATTGATACTGCATCAAGGAGCAGCAAAATTAAGAAAATCGGATTTGAATGTGTCCCATGAGACCATTCGACAACATGTTCGTGCTCATGATGTCAAATTCGAAGCACGTTGAAAAAATCTTTGTTGGGCGAAAATCACGTTGCGAAGTGGCTCGCTTGGGCTTACAATAAGATACTAGAGTACTGACAATCGCCGGATGCCAACTCTGTTGAAAATGTTTGGTCCCTTGTAAAGAGAAAGCTCAGAGGAAAGACTGTGAGGACTTTGACTCAGTTGTTCCGCGAGATTCAAAAAATTTGCGGAGTATGCAGAAAATCTCGTCGACGGCATGCCTCGAAGATGCTAGGCGATTATTGATGCAGGAGGCGATTGGGCAATTTACTAAGGTAATTACGCTGTTGTTAGCACACCAAAGAATACATTGATGACAAAAAATGTTCTCGAAACACATTTTTTTCAAGAATACAAGCGGTCACGTTCTTACTTGACGGACTGTATTTACGCAAAACTAATATGAATATAAAATATTGCAAGACATGAAGTAGACTTCTTTATACTATTATTAGTTTACCCATAATTTGATAACTAAACAACATTCCTTAAACCCTACAATTAAGAAAACAAACATCAAGTTTAGATTGCACAAGCTTTAGTAAAAAATACAGGTACATTGATACAATTTTCTCCTATCTTGCGTAAACAAAGTATGGCGTAATTCCACAGCAAAATATTATTTACAAAAATAATAGAAAACACGTCTTGATTACTAAGTAAATAATTTAAACACTTATGGATCCCAGTTTTTAATCAAAATATTAAAGTAAAACATATTTTTATAAAAAAAAAATTACCGAAATATAAGCTATCTCTCAAGTGTTGTTTTTCGTATTGATACTAAAAATGTGAAATTTATTACCTTGGGGAGAAATAAAATGTGGAGACTGGAGACTCGATCAATAAGCATGAAATGATGTAAAATTTTTACAAACGTATACATATAAATCAAAGATAACGTATCTTCCTGAAAAATTATTACGTGTCATTCTGAATATAAACCGTTATGGTTATATTTTGAAGTCAACTTCGTTTAATATGACTCAAGATATTTTATCTTGGCATAAAAGCAACTAATTTACATTAATTTTTTTACTAAGTTTAGAATGTGGAATCTTTGGCACAACGACACTACTCAGTATATATCACCACTACACCATGCACTTTATTTTTGCAATCAACGCGCGTTTTGCTAACCATGTTAGCTTCAACAGGTAATTTTATGTTCAGAAAGAAGGAACAGCTATGGGTAATTGCTTATCACCTTTCTTAGCTAATTTATTCATGAGTAAGTTTGAAACCGAAGCCAGTCAAGAATTTGAATATTTCCCAAGGGTATGGTAATTTCCCAAGGGTATGGTATAGGTATGTGGATGATATTTTCGCGATTTTTGATACAAAGAAAGCAAATATTGATGACTTTGTTTCCAAATTAAATAGCCGTTATGATTCCATTAAATTCACTTATTTGAATTTTATTAAAAAAATATAATAGATTAGAATTTGATACCTATAGGAAAGACACAGTAACATATAGATATATTCCTAATGACTCATTTCATTGCAAACAACACAAATTAGCCTCATTACATTTTTTAGTTCATCGTTTGGTCACTTTTCCTCCTGAATAGAGTAAACTTTAATAACGAAATAAATCGTATTAGAAATATAACTAGAGTTAATGGTTATGACGATGACTTAGTAAACAAGCTAATAAATAGACAGAAGTTCAGGTGAAATATTCAGAATTCCATCTTTTTTTACACGCAAGAAAATAACACCAAGTATGTCTCCATACCATATAATCCGAAATATAGCAAGGGACCAATAAGGTATTTAATAAGGTAGGCCTCACCTTAGTCTATAAGTCATTAGACAATCTGAGGATTATCTTAGGAAATCTCAAAGATAAGATTCCTAATTGTGAGAAAAGTGGAATTTATGAAATTAGTTGTAATGATTTTGACAAAAAGTATGTTGGGTAAACAAAAAGGTTAATTAAAACACGATTTAAAGAACATTTAGCATACTTAAAATACAGTAGAACAGAAAAGTCTAGCATTGCCGAACATGCCCTTGAAGCTGACCATATTGTAATATTAGATAATCTAAGATTAATTAAAAATGTCTCTGATAGGAGATTGTTGAACGCATACGAAAGTATGGAAATTATAAAATGTAAAAGTAGTTTAAATAAAGGACCTATTCCTTATAGTCCCCTCTACTGGTTAATTCAAGGGTTAGGCTAAGTATAAATAGGGTAGATTTGTAGTTTAGCTTTAGTCAATCATCGCTCCTGATGAAGCTAACATGGTTAGCGAAACGCGCGTCGAGTGCAAAAAGTGTTTCGTGTAGTGGTGATATATACTGAGTAGTGTAAATAATTTTTTTAACAATATAATTTTTCATGTGAAGAGAAAGAGGATCGAATAGTACTTCATATTAAAGGTCCTTTTTTTCTTAATTTGACTGAGATTTTTGGAACTTTATGATTAACCTTCAACAAATTCTTCTTCCTCCTGTCCCATGTATTCACATACGTCGGGGTCTCTGTACCATTTCTTCAGTTTATATTGAGGTTGTTATTCTCTGCTAGTCGAATAATGGACGTAGCGTCCGGAAGTCCACACCAGTCCCTGATATTTCGCAGCCACGGGTGCTGCTGTCTATCGGGTCCTCGCCGACCTTCCATTTTTCGCTGAAGAATACGTTGTGGAATCGAGTAGCGATCACCTCTTAGTATATGTCCTAAATAAGACACCTTTCTTTGTTTTACGATATTAAGTGGTTGCCTCTCCACTCCGACCCTTTGAAGCACTTCTTCTTTGGTTAGGTGTTCTGTCCAAGAAATTCGTAGCAAACGTCGCAGTATCCATAGCTCGAAAACTTCGATACGATTCAGTGATTTTACTTTTAACAACCATGCCTCTACACCATATAAGAGGACTGGCCAGGGTTGGATCACGCAGGGCGAGTGGCAATTGTCTTTGAAGCAGCGTATTTTTCAACTTTAGAAAGGTATCCTTGGCCGTGCCAATCCGCAGTTTAACCTCCCCATCACAATCCCATCGTTCGTTGACGACAGAGTCAACATATTTGAATTTAGTAACCCTCTCAATGTCTTGATTCTTTATAAAGAGAGGTGTCTACTAATCACAATCATTTTGGTTTTCCAATATATATATCGTAGTAGCCCGTGGCTCCGTGGCATAGTACCTTGGTTACGGTGCAGAGGGTCGAGGGTTCAATCCCGCAGGTCGGTATACTTATTTTAATTTATTTAAGTATATTTGGCCTGGCCACGTACATAGGTAATAGTTCTTCGCAGAAATGAATTACCGCGTTGTCTAAAAGGTGCTGTAAAATACAAAAATGTATGTTTCGGCACTTGGACAACGTTGACGGATATTACGATATCCTCGCCGATATTCTTAGCATATGGAAAAGGGTAAAATCCCTACTCAGACGGTGAAGGGAACGAAAAAAAAGACTATACTCCTCGTCAATATCATTCAGCGTGTTAATTATAATTTGCACCTCTTCCATATTATTGGCGAATATTGCGGTATCGTCTGCGTACCGAATATTATTTATAGGCTTTCCATTAACTTTTATCCTTCTGCATTCATCTTCTAGAGCAAGTTGAAATGTTTTCTGTGCGTAGATATTAAAAAAATAAATAATACTGGCGATAGTATGCACCTCTGCCTAACATCATTTAAGACTCTGAAAGGTTTGGTTGAAATGTCCTTATTAATTTTAATCTCGGTACATTGATTCCAGTATAGCTGTCAGCATCAGAAAGTCATGCTTTATGTTGTCAAATGTCCGTTGATAGTCAATAAAACATATAAATACATCTTGTCGTTGGTCGTAGCATTTTTGTACAAGAAGTTTCATTGAAAATAATGCTTTCGTTTCCAAACCTATCATAAATCCAAACTGTGTTTCCTCACTTACTTCTTACATATTCTTCGAGAATGAATTATTCTCAAAAACGCTTTGAGAGCGTGACTCATTAGGCTTATAAGTTTGAAGTCTTCATAGCGTCTAGGATTGTGTTTTTTAGGGATGGTTACGAATGTAGATTTTGGCCAATCACTTGGAATTTGTGCGGATTCGTAGATTCTGTTCAAAAAGGTGTGTAATCTGTTTTGTGTTAACTTGCTTCAGAATTTCAACATACACCTTGTCATGTGCTGGTGTTTTGCCATTTTTGAGTCTGCTCATCGTTAATTTTACTTCAGCTTCCATTATTACAGGTTCTCGTAATTGGCCGGTGATAGTTAGTACATTATTTTCTCAATTGTCATTAAAAAGATTCACAGCATAATTTTTCCCATGTATTTTTCATCTCATCTGGGTCTAAAATCAGTTTGCCTTGTGCATTCTAGAGAGCTGAGAGTGGGGTGTTCTTATTTATTCTCATTATTTGTTTGAGCTTCTTGTGGAAGTTGAAGCTATCATGGAGTCTGTGCAAACTTTCTGCTTCTTCGCATTCCCTTGCGACCCAGTTTTCTTTCGCTTCCTTTATGTGTTGTTTAATTAGGCGATTGAAGTCTTCGTAGCTTCCTTGTTGATTTTTTGAAAGGCGTCGTTGTTCCATAAGTTTTAGAATATTTTCGGTAAACCTTGGCTTGCATCTCTTTTTTATTCATATTCCAGAGTGGTTTGAGTGGCATAATGATGACAAATTACTTTAAGAAAACCGATGTGTCGTATACGTATAATGCATAGTAATTGGCTCTTAGAGAGCTAATTCAAAGACACAACCAAAATTTATGTCCTCTTTTTTTGTATTGTGCTCATAACAACTAAAAGATTTCTCAGTATAGTAATAACATCTAAACCTCATAAAAAGCAAGATAACACGTTGGCTGAAAAGTTTTTGGTCTGACACATAGATGTCATTCTTTTCAAAAAATCCATATGATTTTTAGGAACTACCAACCTTCAAACGATACGTGTCAAAATTTCATGACATTTCGACAATTAGTTTACAAGTTACAGTAGTTTCAGTGATGCTACTTTTGGTATTTTCAAAACAATGGAAAAAATCGAATTTCGTGCAATGGCTTGATAAGTGTTACGAGGACTCTGCCCCTGGAAAATCACTAATCATTTACTGGAATGCGGAATTTAAACGCGATTGTACAGACACAAATGATGCTGAACGCTCTGGACGCCCAAATGAGGTGGTTACACCGGAAAACATCCAAAAAATCCACAACATTGTTTTGGATGATCGTAAAGTGAAACTGGTTGAGATAGATGACACCCTAAAGATATCAAAAGAACATGTTGGTCATATTTTGCATGAACATTTTGGAATGAGAAGGCTCTGTTCGAAATGGGTATCGCGTTTGCTCACAGTGGACCAAATACAACAACGTGTTGATGATTCTGAGCGCTGTTTGGACCTGTTTAAGCGCAATAAAGGATTTTTTCATGCGATATGTGACAATGGATGAAACATGAATCCACTACTATACACCAGCATCAAATCGGCAGTCAGCTGAGTGGACAGCAGCCGGTGAAAGCCACCTGAAGCGACCGAAGACACAGCAGTCGGTTGGGAAGGTTTTGGCCTCTGTATTTTGGGATGCGCATGGAATAATTTTCATCGATTATGCTGAGAAGGGAAAAACCATCAATAGCAAATATTGTATAAAGTTATTGGGGAGTTTGACGGCAGAAATTGCAAAGAAACGGCCCCAAATGAACAAGACAGCGCACCGTGTCACAAATCAATGGTTACGATGGCAAAATTGCATGAATTGAAGTTCGAATTGCTTCCTCATCCACCGTATTCTCCAGATTTGGTCCCAGCCACTATTACGTATTCACAGACCTCAAAAAAATGCTCGCGAGAAATAGATTTGGCTCCAATGAAGAAGTTATCGCTGAAACTGCGGCCTATTTTGAAGGCAAAGATAAATCCTTCTACAAGATACAAATGTTAGAAAAGCATCGGACTGATTGTATCGCTCTTGAAGAAATGTGTTTTAAGTAGCTAGACTAAAAACTTTTCAGCCTTCATATTATAAAGAATGAACTGTACTTACTTTTTCTTGGGAACCACGTTGTTGCAAGAAGTTATGGTTTGTAAAACTTCCCTATTTTCGACGTTCATCATGTCATTATCACAGGAGTGGGGAGGGCAGCACCAGTTCTCTATGATCTTAATGACTACAAAATAATTTTATTAAGATATGTCCTATCTTCTTATATAACTACAAAATAATTTTTCCCACAAGCTGCCGAAATGTGAACCACCTTTTAATACTGAATACTGAAAGTTTTCGGTTTTTAAACTTCCATGTTTTAAAAAAGTACCTTACACTAATTCGATGGGTTAATTTACGTAAATACAAATAAAATCAATGGAACAGATATAAATACAACCTTCTAAGTTTAGGGACATACAGGTAAATCATATTATACATTCTCTATGTATGTCTTTATAAAATAAATAGTTTGCTAGTAAATTTGTAGAAATATTAGTACACAGGATGTCTCATAATTAAGTTCAAATTTGTATGGCTTATTGTGAGAACGTAAAGGGTGGAGGGGCACAAGGCCTAACCCCAAACATTGGAAATTTAGTTAGCATAGAGCTTTTCACGGAAAGTCACGGTGAAGACTTCGCGTTCAATATTACTTACACTGCGTAAATACTATCTCTCTCACTCTCTCTCTCTCTCTCTCTCTCTCTCTCTCTCTCTCAATCCTTTCACCGCAGTAGAAGTATCGGTGAAACTATGCAATTGCTGCCTCAACAGTCATTCTCCAGGCATCTCAATCCTACACGACCTGAATTGACTCGTGCATACCCATACCAAGAAGAGATCTTACTTGGAACCATCTTGTTGGAGACCGTCTCCTTGATCCTTTACCTTCCCCTTTACTACATTATACTACATATGCTTTTCCATGGAATCCAGTTTCCTCATAATGTCACCAAAATATTTCAGGTACTGTCCATTAATTTTATTTCGAAGTCGGTCATTTATACTAAGCTCTTCAAGAATTCAAAATAGCGAACACCATTAGTATGGTGTTCGCTATATGAGACTCTGAGGATTTCTTGATATGCCTCGCTTTGTCTTTTGTCGGCTTGTTTAATGGTCCATGTTTCCGATGCGTAAGTTGCTACAGGGAATATAAGGCTGGATAGCAATCTTAACTTTGTGTTTTTTATGACAGCTGGATCTTTCCAGACCTTAGTGAGTTTGATCGTCGAATTTCTAGCCATAGCTAAACGTATCTTACTTCTTTTTCACAGCCACTATTGTTAGTTATGAGAGGAAATTAAAAAATAGTTGCAGAAGTTTGTTATTATTTACTTGATAATCTTTAAAACGTTTTTTTTTTTTAAATATACATAATTTTTTCAGCGCTCATGTATATGTAAGCCCTTAAAATACTTGCAGGGCAAAATCTACTCATAGGATTCCGTTGGGCCCAGCAACATATTTGTTCAGAATTACTCCAAGAATATGTTCTGAAAGTTTGATTTGAGTAAAAACCACTTTCGATAAAGAAATTGCGGGGTCGTTTGTGAGAAGGCCTATGATTGGTCAAAGAGAATCAGGTGTCCTGTTGCTGGTGTTCTACAAGGGCTGAAATAAAAATTTTACGAAGACTTACTGCTCTTCGATGAACTAATACGTATTTTTCTTCTCGTTCCGCTGATGTTTTACCACAGCTACATGTAATAATGTGGAAGTATCGATTTTCAAAAGGAATCTTACCTTCGACAGGTTTGAGCTAATATAAGAGTTTAGGGCACATAGAGGATTGTATTAATATTTTCTGTTTCCGTAATATTTCCGAAATGCGATCTGTAACATTCTTAATTTACGGAAGGGCTACTAGCCCAAGAGACTGATTTGCTTGAATTTTAGTCTTTTGAGACACCCGAATGAATATTTTTAAATTGAGCATTTTATATCTCGGTACCGGAAGTTGTTTGATTGAAGAATTGAAATAAGATATTTTAGTTCTGATGGAAGAGATTGCGACTGAGAGAGTGATACAGTTCTATGAACAAAGAAGTTGATAATCAACTATTTTTCGGCGAGATTATGATATAAGGAAGCATTTAAATATCTATCTCAGTGAGCGGGCTTTCTATATACTGAGTGGTCTAGACGCATATCTGACTTTCAATTATTAGAAATATATTCGATTTTAAGAAAACTTCGGCCAGAGCGATTAAATACATCAAGTAGCGATACAAAGAGGGAGTGCGTTGGAGAATCAGTTTTTTTTATGGGTATAGCACATGTGCTAAAAGGAAGTCCCTAAAGTGTTACAGGAGCAACACGTGTGCGGAGAAAGCGATTCACGTTGTTCTTGAATCGCTGCAAATTGTACTCGGTGGGAAACACAGTCCTGGGCAAATTATTCCAAAGGGATGATGTTCTCCATATAAAAGACTGCTTGAAAAGCGTTGTACGAGGAGTAACAAGCTGTACCTCATACGGATGCGAAGTATTAGCGCGACGTGTACTTCTAACATGCACCGCTCTGGGAGGAATTAAGCGAGCCACATCCTTCGAACACTTTCCATGAAAATACTTGTAGAACAGACTCAAGTCGCCAACCGTTCTTCGATGTACCAGCGAATCAAGGCCGCCAGTCAATTCCGGGTCTCCAATCAGACGAACAGCTCTTCTCTGAATAGAATCCAACAAATGCAGTGTATATTTGGGAGCGGAGCTCCAAACATGGGAGCAGTATTTCATAGTTGGTCGAATTTGAGCTTTGTAAAGAATTAACAGTTGTTGTGGAGTGTAAAGCTTTCTGGTTCGAAATAATATTCCTAACTTTTGAGAAGCTCTCCTTGCTATGCCTGCAACATGTTCATGCCAGACATATTTGCTCCCAAATTAACGCCTAATAAATTGAGTGAAGATGTTAGAGGAATGGAGTGCACCGACATAACTATGTCGGGTTCAGCAACGTTAACTTTTTTAGAAAACACTGCCGCCTGGGTTTTTGTAGCGTTAAATTCCACTTGATTACTGTCACCCCAAGATAGAATTTCTCCAGGTCTTTGTTAAGTTGAACGACCTCCTGCTGCCTGCGGATATTCGCCTGAGTAGCCGATGTCCGACCGTTCAAAGTAAATGAAGAGATAAGCGTACTGTCATCTGCAAAGCCGTAGATTGGATTCTCGGTCTTTTCCAGCAGATGGTTAATATGAATGAGAAAGAGAGTAGGAGACAGTATGGAGCCTTGGGGTACACCGGCGTTGATAGTGACGATGTTAGAAAGAAATCCGTCGACTGCCACTCGTAAAGAACGCTCTCTGAGGAAACATGAGAGCCACAAATAGAATTTTTCAGACATACCATAAGAATGTAGCTTAGCCAACAGCACATCGTGCCAAACACACGTGCCTTGGATATGTCAAGAGCAATCGCTCGAGATTCTCCAAAGTGTTCAATTGCGTTGTTCCAAACATGTGTTACATAAGTCAGAAGATCTCCTGTTGATCTATTTTTACGAAAGCCGTATTGGTGATCGCTAATAATGTTGAATCCTTCAAGATATTTTAGAAGATGCTGATTGATAGCCTTTTCCGTGACTTTCGATATTATTGAAAGCAGTGCGATTGGTCGGTAGTTATTTGGCAAGGTCTTCTTGCCTTTTTTAGGTATCGGCTGAACTGTGGCACATTTCCAGCAGGAAGAAAATATTCCCTTTCTGTAGGGTAGGTTGAAAAGTCTACAGAAAAGTGGTGTTAGTTACCTCACACAGTTTTTGAGAACTATGGCAGGTATTCCGTCAGCGCCAGAAGCTTTTTTGGTATCTACCTTCATCAAAATATGTTTTATGATACGCTGTCTGAAGACAAAATCGGACATCCTTGACTTCACTATGGGAATAGTAGGTGGTGTTTTTCCTTGAAAATCGACAGTAGAATGTAAAGCAAAGAGTTCAGCCAACAAGTTCGCTTTCTCAACAGGTGTCGTTGCAATAGAATTATCTGGCCGTGTGAGTGGTGGTATAGTGGATTTGGTGAAGTTTTGACTAATTGCCTTAGCGACTGACCAAAAGGACCTGGAATTGTTGGGACAAGCGAGAAGTTTGTTTCTAATCCGTTGATTGTGTGCCTCCTTGGTTTCGTTTGTTTGCGATAATCCCAACCTCTCATTATGCAAAAGCTTAAGTGCCGTAACTATGTCCAGCAGTTCGTCACAAAACATTTCGGCAAACATGGTAGGTCTATAACCGCACAAGATATAGCTTGTGGAAAAATTAATGTTAACTGATACTGCTTAGAGCCTCAATGTCATTAGTGAAACGTTTGAATGCTTATCCAAAAGAGTTGCCGTAAATTAGCCTCCACGTAACTTTGATTTGACTTCAAGGGATTTACTTTTTTGAAGATATCTAAAAACTAAAATGTGCAGTAAATTCTTGCTCCTAGGAACAATTAAAAGGATAAAACAACAGGCAAAAAGTGGTACGGCAATGACGTGGTTAGTACTGAAAATATATTTACCGTTCGATTGTTCACATTTAAAAAAATAGTGTTTTTCAAGAACATTTAAATGAGTTATGCTTATAATTTGAAAGAAATAGTTTTTCCAAGAACTGTAATTTGATATACATTATAGGTTTTTAAGTTATGTTTTTTAAAAAAAATGAACGCCGGTCCACCTTCCTTTAAGGACCACCTTTTAATTCAAGTAAAAATAAGTCTAGGTTTAAAGGAGATACCGTTTAAATAAAAACTGTACTAATGTTATTTATAGGAATTATTTTATTGAATATCTGTTTATCCTATTATTGCACGTTTACATTTAAATGATATAATTTGAAAGAAATAGTTTTCCAAGAACTGTAATTTGATATACATTATAGGTTTTTAAGTTATGCTTAAAAAATGAACGTCGGTCCCCCTTCCTTTAAGGACCACCTTTTAATTCAAATAAAAATAAGTCTAGGTTTAAAGGAGATACCGTTTAAATAAAAACTGTACTAATGTTATTTATAGGAATTATTTTATTGAATATCTGTTTATCCTATTATTGCACGTTTATCTTGTTTATAATGTTTGTTTAATTTAAGGAAAATCGTTGAATTTATGCCCACCAAACCATATTACAGTAAATTTCTATTTAAATTAAAAAGGACCATATATAGGGTATCCCATTTATTAAAAAATCAATCTGTTACAATCAACATTTTTTTATCCAACTTTGTGACATAAAAAAATTGTATAAAAATGGACTGCTCTTGAGATATTTCCAATATTCTAACTTTTATCAACATTCTGTACAAAGCCGTATACCCAAACAAATATTTGTGTGTTGGTTATTCAAACACTTGATAACATTATGATGTTATAAAAAAGATCGTAACATAATAGCCGAAATTCAAATTTTTAATAATTTCGAAAGGCTATATCTCCTTTTATATTCAACTTTTGTGTACAACATATTTGCTAAAATATTTTTTTTATGGTGATTTACAATACAATTAAGGATCTCAAAAAACATCCTGTTTTTGTTTAATGTATTTGTGGAAATACATTTAATCTGGTATATTTTATAATTTTTAACCATTTTGGAAATTGTGATTTCATCAAATTTATTTATCTAACCTTATCTAAAACCTCTTTCGACGCTGTTTGTTGCTTAAGTTCCTTGCCTTTTGATCTTCTAGATTTCTTGGGATATGGCGGTACCCAACCATTATCGGTACATGTCATACCATATTAGTCATCCAGTTCCATTTGTTATCATATATCTTCATTTCGAATTTCCACAGATCGCCTAAACGCATCCATTTCCATCGACTGGAGTTTCTCTTGGCTATTTTCCTTTATCCTATATGTGTATGGACCATAAAGTCTTTGTTAGTTTTTGTAAGTGCTACATAGATATTAGATTTTCGTTTCTTTTCAATCTAATGGCTCTGCAAATTTCTATTTATATAGCTAATTGTTTTCCTTGCTTGTGTTATTGTTTTGTTAATCTCTTAGTGACATGTTTATGTGTATCGAAGTCTACTCCTGAGTAGGTATAATTAGAACAAGTAGTTATTTCTTCTATTTCTAATCGGATGTTTAATGATTTTTTCCCCTATGAGTAGGAATGTAGGTTATTTTATGCGTGTTGACCCTCTAATCCCCACTTTTCGTATTCCAGTTCGTCTTTATCATTTTCTACACTGACTTAGTCAGTGGTGAACTAAAGGGTATATAAATATGTTTCTCCTAAATCAATTTCCATATATGTTCTATTCCACAGACTTAAATCTTTTGCAACATATATTTTAAAGTAGGTAATAGTGGGTGATTTTTGTCTTACATCCTTGTTTACCCGCGTGATATCCAGTTACGTATTTTTATTCTGGTCGTTAACATCGACCCGTCATACTAATTTTTCGAAGTATTTATTAGAATGCAGCTAATATTGGTTGAGCATACCACCTTCCATAACTTCTTAACGGGAACAGTGTCATAAGCTGTATAACATAGGGTTAGTGCTTGACTTTTTTATATTAATTGTTTTACACAAAGTACGTTATTTTTTTGGCTGGTATGGAAGCTTACATCCCTTTTTCGAAGAAATGCTCCTCCAACGGCAAGCCTTGGTTTGACCGAAAATGCAAAGAAGCTGTTGCTTCTAAACATATTGCCTACCGACAATGACGTGAAAATCCTAACACCATAAACCGTAACACCTTTGTTCGTGCTCGGAACAGATGCAAAGGAATTATCGACGAAACCAAGGAGGCGAACAATCAACGAATTAGAAACTAACTTCTCGCTTGTCCCAACAATTCCAGGTCCTTTTGGGCAGTCGCTGAGGCAGTTAGTCAAAATTTTACCAAATCCACCATACTACCACTCACACGGCCAGATAATTCCATTGCAACCACACCTGTTGAGAGAGCGAACTTGTTGGCTGAACTCTTTGCTTCACATTCTACTGTCGATTTCCAAGGAAAAACACCACCTACTATTCCCATATTGCAGTCAAAGGTGCCCGATGTTGTCTTCAGACAGTGCATTATAAAGCATATTTTAATGAAGCTAAACACCAAAAAGGCTTCTGGCGCTGACGGAATACCTGCCATAGTACTCAAAAACTGTGCAAGGGAACTAACACCAGTTTTCTGTAGACTTTTTAACCTATCCTACAGAAAGGGAATATTTCCGTCCGTGCTGGAAATGTGTCACGGTTCAGCCGATACCTAAAAAAGGCAAGAAGACCTTGCCAAATAACTACCGACCTATCGCACTGCTTCCAATAATATCGAAAGTCATGGAAAAGGCTATCAATCAGCATCTTCTAAAATATCTTGAAGGATTCAACATTATCAGCGTTCACCAATATGGTTTTCGTAAACATAGATCAACAGGAGATCTTCTGACTTATGTAACACATGTTTGGAACAACGCAATTGAACACTTTGGAGAATCTCGAGCGGTTGCACATCCAAGGTATTAGACCGTGTTTGGCACGATGGACTGTTGGCTAAGTTACGCTCTTATGGTATGTCTGAAAGATTCTGTTTGTGGCTCTCATGTTTCCTCAGAGAGCGTTCTTTACGAGTGGCGGTCGACGGATTTCTTTCTAATACCTTCACTATCAACGCCGGTGTGCCCCAGGGCTCCATACTGTCTCCTACTCTCTTTCTCATTTACATTAACGATCTGCTGGAAAAGACCGGAAATCCAATCTACAGCTTTGCAGATGACAGTACGCTTGTCTCTTCATTCACCTTGAACGCTCAGACATCGGCTGCTCAGGCGAATATCCGCAGACAGCAGGAGGTCGTTCAACTTAACAAAGACCTGGAAGAAATTCTATCTTGGGGTGACAGTAACCAAGTGGAATTTAACGCTAGAAAAACCCAGGCGGCAGTTTTCTCTAAAAAAGTTAACGTTGCTGAACCCGACATAGTTATGTCGGGGCATTCCATTCCCCTAGCATCGTCGCTCAATTTGTTGGGCGTTAGTTTGGGAGCAAATATGTCCTGGCATGAACATGTTGCAGGCTTAGCAAGGAGAGCTTCTCAAAAGTTGGGAATATTATTTCGAACCAGAAAGCTTTACACTACACAACAACTGTTAATTCTTTACAAAGCTCAAATTCGACCAACTATGGAATACTGCTCCCACGTTTGGGGCTCCGCTCCCAAAAATACACTGCATTTGTTGAATTCTGTTCAGAGAAGAGCTGTCCGTCTGATTGGAGACCCGGAATTGACCGGCGGCCTTGATTCGCTGGAACATCGAAGAACGGTTGGCGACTTGAGTCTGTTCTACAAGTATTTTCATGGAAAGTGTTCGAAGGATGTAGCCCGCTTAATTCCTCCCAAAGCAGTGCATGTTAGAAATACACGTCGCGCTGGTTCAGCTTGTTACTCCGCGTACAATGCTTTTCAAGCAGTCTTTTATATGGAGAACCTCATCCCTTTGGAGTAATTTGCCCAGCGCTGTGTTTCCCACCGAGTACAATTTACAGCGATTCAAGAACAACGCTCCTGGAGCGCTTTAGGGACTTCCCTGCAGCACGTGTGCTAGCCCCATAAAAAAAAAAAATCTGTGCAAGGTGATCATCTTTAGACGCCTGTCCCCGATTTGTGGAAAATTGTTCGATTTTTATTTTATTTTTAAATGTAGAATCAGTATACTGACATTTGGTAGTGAAAACGACGTTAGACCCCGTGACGCCAAACAACTTTTCTTTTCTATGGGCATACCTTTTATAAAACGGCATTAGAAAGTCCCAATTTTTTTCAACATTTTTTTCTTTAAATTATTTTTTTTTCTAATTTGTTTTTCAAACAAGTTATACAGCAAAAACCCTCTAAAATATTATTTTTTGGTGATCGCGGTTGCCATGGATCTTATGCCACGTTTGGCGGTTTTCAAACAATTTATCTAGTAGGCGGCTGTCATACTTTCATCTGACAGTAATTATAATAAAATTAGATTCTATGCTGTTGAGGTTTTTCTTTTAATAAAATATTTTTGAACAATAAAAGATAAGAATACATTATTTCTGTTAAAACCACAAAAAAAAAACTTTTAACATTACATAACTTATTACATATTTATATTATTATGTTATATTAAACGTTTGAAACTTAAAAAACAAAAAAAAACATCAAAATAAATTTTCTATAGATCTTCCTTCTTCTGTTATACATTTTTCCATTTTTTCATTAACTCTTGATGAGTGGCTTTGTAAATAATTTCTCATAAGTACTTAATATCATTTGTCGCAGTTTTGTATACAATATCTTTAAAAGTCCCCCACAAGAAAAAATCTATCGGCATGAGGTCTGGTGACTTAGGGGCCTATTAAAAAACTAGGTTGCGAACCCCTATCATCTTCGTTGAAACCGTTTATTCAAATACTCTCTAATAGTAGCAGTTGTACGAGGTGCTGCTCCGTTGTGTTAATACCACATGTGTCGTCTTAATATAAGGGGAAAATTTTTTAATAAAACTGGTAGAGTATTAACCAAGAAATTAAGGTATCTATTTCCAGTTAGGGTTGCCTCAAAAAAGTATGGTCCAATCAAATATCTCCCAATTATCCCACATTATACATTAACGCCATAATGGCCTTGATTTTTAATTTGATTAGCATTGCTTGGATCTCGTCAGCCCAGTAATGATAATTTTTTCTGTTAGGTTTGCCGTTGCTGATAAAATGACTTTCGTCTCTCCACAATATATGATTCAGAAAATAACGTTCTTTGTCATATTTAATCATCATTTCTGCTACAAAACTCAGTCGTCGTTCCGAATTAAATTGTGTTAATAACTGAAGATTATACATTGTATAGTCATGGTATTTGTTAGCCTTAAGAGATTTCTGAATGGCCCCATAAGACATATTCAATTGCCTGCTTGCATGTCTGATTGAATTGTATGGATGATTTTAAAAATATTGCATAATTTGGGCTACTTTTTCGTTTAGAAATACCTTTTTGTCCAGAAAATGCATCCGTATTGCTTCTCAAATTTCGTTCTAATCGACAAAACATAGTGTGATCAGGGATATACCTATCGGTCTAAAGTTCTCGATACGGTCTAACGGCTTCCTGAGAGTTTCTTCTTGCTTCTCCATAAATAAGAAACATATCTAGTTTTTCAGCGTGGAAAATCACTTCAACCAGAAGCTGTTAACACACTGTTTACTTAGTTTAACTCTATTGAATCGAATAGGTGTGCAAACAAGAGCCGTAAGATTAAAGTATGACAGCCGCCTACTAGATAAATTGTTTGAAAACCGCCAAACGTGGCATAAAATCTCTGGCAACCGCGATGACCAAAAAATAATATTTTAGAGGGTTTTTGTTGCATAACTTTATTGCAAAACAAAATAGAAGAAAACAATTTAAGGAAAAAATGGGCTTCCCAATGCCGTTTTACAGAAGGTATGTCAATGGAAAAAAGAGTTGTTTTGCATCGCGACGTCCAGCGCCGTTTTCACTGCCAAATGTCAAATACTCCTTGAAATGCACTATATCAAGTAAATATCCAACCATTTTCCATAAATCGGGGCCGGGCGTCTAAAAATGATCACACTGTACCTGTCCTCTTCCTTCTACTCTTTATATTCAATATGAATTAAGTATGTAAAAATGATTTCATATACACGACTTGGGGTACTGGTTACTGATATACCTTTGTAACAGGGGCAATTAAATTTATTTTCGTTTTTATACAGTTGAAATTCATGCCCTTTTCCTTTCGCCTAGTGTAGCAGCACCACTTAGATATCGATTAATGCACCATGTTAGTTTTTTGAAAAATTTTATTGCTTCACATTGGATCAAATCGATGAACTTCTATATCAGCTGATCATTGGTCATGTTTATGTAGTTAAACTTAGAAAAGGAAAAGTGACTTTTCAACTAATAATAAACCTCAGATCGAACAATCCTTATTTACTACATTTTTTTTTCATCTCTTAACAAATTATTTTCCCACAGACCAACCGTGTCATTGTAATCAAATTAGAATTACTGTTGATTGATAGGATTGTAATTCGGGGGTGTTAACTTGATGCACGTACCCTTGAAATCCCTTGAAGGGACAATATTACACCCTTGGGACCGACAAGTCCCCGTTCAATTCAAGGAAAGTGGCTCTATTTTTCGATTTGGGAATGTTTTGTAAATTATTCAATAAGTATTAGCTTCGATGTCAAAGTTTATGAATATACGGCAAATTTGATGTTAAATAAAATATGACATCTCGGTTTTTCAGATTTTTGTATAAAAACTTGAAAGGTTTTTCTGAAATTATTGCTGCCAAATATATATATGGTTCTTTCATCGTGAAACTGTTCAATAGTTGAGAAATCCCTTTGCTTCATATTAAAGATGATTATATTGAGTAAAATTTAACAATAACAGGAACAAAAAGTTATAAGTACATGTATTTCTTTTTCATTATTAAAAACTGTGCGATTTCCTATTTATAATAGCGGGGTGAACAGTGCACTAATACGAATGAAACTATTTTTCTCGATATAAATACGAGTGATCTCCAATTTTCATGATGTATGTATGTATATATATATATATATATATATATATATATATATATATATATATATATATATATATATATATATATATATATATATATATATATATATATATATATATATATATATATATATATATATATATATATATATATATACCAGGTGTACAAGTATGAAATGCGGATTTCAGACAACAGATGGTGCACCAATGCAGTTTGTGCTATAAAGATTTGACACTGCGCCATTTTATTGTGTCATCAACAAGTGTCAGCCGCATACGAGTGATAAATTGGAAAAGTGTGTGCATAGTGTTGTGTTGTTGTGTTCAATATGTCGAAATTGATACCGAACAAAGAGCATTCGCGGACAGCATTAATTTTTTGTTTTTCATTTGAAGAAAACTGCTGTTGAATCATACCGATTACTTCGAGAAGCTTATGGTGAACATGCTCCATCGCAAGATACGTGTGAACGATGGTTTCGGCGTTTCAAAAGTGGTAACTTCGATGTTGCAGACAAGGAACGTGGAAAACCGCCGAAAAAATACGAAGATGTGGAATTGCAAGCATTGTTGGACGAAGATGATTCGCAAACACAAAAAACAACTCGCCGAGCAATTGGACGTTAGTCAACAAGCTGTTTCCAATCGGCTATGAGAGATGGGAAGGATTCAGAAGATGGGTACCACATGAGTTGAACGACAGGCAAATGGAAAAGTGCAAAATCACGTGTGACATTTTGCTCGCTCGGTACAAAAGGAAGTCGTTTTATGAGCTGTTAAAACCTAGGGAAACGATTAATACTAAACGTTACCAACAACACTGACCGATTGAACCGTTCGCTGCTTGAAAAAAGGCCAGAATACCGAAAGAGGCAACACAAAGTCATTTTTCTTCATGACAGTGCTCTATCACATATGGCAAAACCAGCTCGCGATACGTTGGAAGCACTCAGCTGGGAAGTTCTACCCCAAGTGGCTTACTCACCAGACTTGGCTCCTTCCGATTACCACTTGTTTGCATCGATGGGTCACGCACTTGCCGAGCAGCGCTTTGGTTCGTACGAAGATGTGAAAAAATGGCTCGATGAATGGTTCGCAGCAAAAGGGGAAGATTTTTACTGGCGTGGTATTCACAAATTGCCCGAAAGATGGGAAAAATGTATAACAAGCGATGGAGCATACTTTGAATAAAGCACTTTTTATCATTCTTCCGAATTTAACATGTTTTTTTAGAAAAAAAATCCGCATTTCATACTTGCATGAACATTATTTTTACCGATCTCTAACTATTTATGCAGCGTATGCGAGATGCCTCTCCTACGACTGATTTTTTTTTCGACTTCATCGTCATAGGTCGGTTAATTTAGACAAAATATCAACAGACGCATATATATATATATATATATATATATATATATATATATATATATATATATATATATATATATATATATATATATATATATATATATATATATATATATATATATATATATATATATATATATATATATATATATATATATATATATATATATATATATATATATATATATATATATATATATATATATATATATATATATATATATATATATATATATATATATATATATGTCACCCTGTCTGTTGTTTGTCTGTCTGTCTGTGTACGCAGCATTTATTCTGGTTTTCGCTAATGGATAGTATGTTTAACGAGAAAGGTTTAGGTATATAATTTGTGGATATTTTGTGTTAAATTAACTGACCTATGACGATGAAGTCGAAAAAAAAAAAAAAAACCAATCGTCGAAGAGGCATCTTCGTGTACGCTGCGTAAATAGTTAGGTGAAAACAATGTTAGGTAATATTATTCGCCCCAAATAATTCTACAAAAAAGTCTGCGACAGCATATGTCTATCTATAAAGGTTAACCAAAACTATCGAAGTAAAGATATTAAAAATAGGGTGTTAAAATACTTCAACTTAAGAGAGTAGTTTAGGTGGGAAAATATAAATCCTTTTCAAAATTAAATGCGTTCTTTGTTTTGTGCATTTAACGAAGATAAAAAGTTTCTTTGAATCGTAACATTATATAACATATTTATTAAGACAATAAGCCAATATTATGCATAAATATTTCTAGCAAAACATAAAAGGAGTATAGAGGGTAGGGGAGGAGATTAGAGTGGTTGTTTCGCACATAAAGCGTTATAGGTCCTTTACAGGGTTTTTGGAATCGAATAAAATTCAAAAATTAGGTTGTTTTTTCCATCACTTGCAATTTAAAACCAAAAAGTTGGGGTGAAAAGGTTGGGAATCGTTAAATATTGTATGGTTTCCGTAGTATTTTGAGAATTCTTCCAGGTTTGTTGGTCGATATAATTGACAAATTTTAAGCAAGGAGTTGTTAATAGATTTCTTGGACTGTACGAATATGAAAATTAAGTTGCTTTTCATTACTTTCCAATCTAATGGAGGAAGAAAGTGAACGAGATAGGAGAGTGAGAGAGAGGGAATGTATATTTTCAGTAGTATCATGAGGTTTTTTTTTGATAGGAGAATGTGCAAATTTCAAGTATAATCATTTATCATAAAACACAGCCAATGGAGTGGAGAAGTGAGGTAGAAGAGTGATTTCGAATTTATCATGTTATAGGTATTTTTCGAGGTTCTCTCAGTCAAGGAATCGAAACATTACCTTTTTTTATTATTTCCATTGTTAACATGGGAGGACGGGGGTGGTGGACATTCTATTCTATATTTTGTAGTACTTAATTGGGATCTTGGATATTTATTATAAAATAAAAAATTTTATAGTAATATATGGGAGGAAAGGGATGAAGTAGGGGTTAGAAGGATAATTGCGTATGTATCGTAAAATACTTCTATTTCAGAGTTCTTATTTTTCTATTATTTTCAGTTTTAAGAGAGAGATTTAGATCTGTATATAATGTTAAGTTGTATATATATGACATATCTCTCTCATTTAAAAAAAAAACTAAAAGTAAAAAACAAACCAGACGCGGTAGGTGATTTTAAAGATAATTCAGCTAATTTTGGGTGTATATTTGTATTTCCATAGGTATGATGGAATTCTGGGGACTCTTCCTATTCTTATTAAGGGAAGGAATGTATTAGTAAAAAAACCAAACACCGAAATTTTTCAGTTTCTCACATTTCAAAGTCCCTAGGTCACGAAAAACGTTCTTATTTCTGTCAGTCTGTCTACCTGTTGGCACAATAATTCTCGAACAAAATGTTACATCGATTTCAAATCTGGTATGCATATAATACTCTAAGCAGAAGATGAACCTGCGGTTCTTGTGTGATATTGAGGAAAGCGGTAAAATGGGTGCATTCGCTAAGTTTTGCATAATTTTAACAGTATTATGAGAAATAGTCTAGGTTCCGATAATAAACTAGTATTAAGTACAATTAATTGTCAATTCCTGTTTCATCCACTAAAAAAGTATAACTTTAAAACTGTTTTTTAGCAATTAAGGATTTAAATTGACAAAAAGACCAGAAAATTCGTTTTAATTTGTTATTAAACCAATGAAAATAATAATAAAAAATAAAATTCGAAAAACTATTAACTTCTGTTTGTTCGAAACCGTCTTATTTTTCAGTTTTTATTTTAAATTTTCTTCTAAAAACTTGACTTTCCTGATATTTATCATAAGAAATATAGCAGTATCGACAACAAAAATCAACTGAACAACTAGAAGATTTAATTTTCTTGATAACTAGATGAGATCTAAGTTTTAAACCCTTTTAGTAAATCTAACTGTTTGAGTTTAAAAATATTACTCCTAAAATAATATATTAAAAATATTTACATTTCTGTTAATGATAATAAAGGTAAAGTATTACCTTTTTATTTTTCCACGACTTCAAATTAAAATAACCAAACTTTAACACTTAATTTAACTTTACCACTATAGGGATGAATGCAAACTAAGAGCTAAATCTGTAGTAAGGGTTAATTTTACAGCATCCCTTCTAAAACCCTCCCTATTACCAATACCGAGCTAGCTTTCGTAAGACCCACCCCTGATCAATATTTTCTATTGTCACAGTCTGTGATTTAGATATATTGTTATGTAAGGGGTGGAGCAAATCTTTTCAATTTTATTGTGTCAGTTAGTTAAATAAAACACACCTTATCTAAAAACTAAGTATTTATTTGTTTATTATTTGAAGGGATTTAAAACTGCAATTCTTCAGTAATAGAGTGCAACAAATTTTTGGTTAAGAAATCACATAGATTGATTGCATTATCATTTTTTCTACACAAAACGAATCTGTTTAAGAAATTGCCCTGTTTCGTCTAGTTCCAGAGATTTGCATGAATGAAATTGCACAAAAACACGGTTTTGAGAGTACTGCCAAATTACCGACATTCATGGTTTCAAATGAATTGAGTCATACGATATTATATACAAATTAAAAGCTTAATATTAAGAGAAATTGACGAATTCCATACTGAATGATTTTACAATTATTTTTTTTTTCAATTTTAGCGGCTCTGGCCGTGTCTCCACGTGTCAAGCGCGCAGCCTCTCTTATGGTAAAATAATTCAATTGCGTTTTTTAAATTATTAATTAATAGTTCTCAATGATTTGTTAATGTTATGTTCTTTGTATTTCTAACATATATTGTATGTTGTTAAAAAGCTTTGAAAGACATAAGAAAATATGGATTTAATGAATATTTATTTAAATATCATTACTCAATTAGAATATTGAAATTAATTACACTGTGATATATTATGTGAAAAATAAATAACACAGTTCGATATACTAAGACATTAATCTTACAACCGAACTGTAAGAGTGCACTTTATTAAATTATTAATTAATAGTTCTCAATGATTTGTTAATGTTATGTTCTTTTTATTTCTAACATATATTGTATGTTGTTAAAAACCTTTGAAAGATATAAGAAAATATGGATTTAATGAATATTTATTTAAATATCATTACTCAATTAGAATATTGAAATTAATTATACTGTGATATATAACACTGGTCAACAAAAAAAAGAAAATTGCTTGTTTCCTGTGATTTTGTTTTGTTTCTATCTCAAATTGACGCGTATTTTTTAAATATGGCAACAATTTTTTCTCTAACAGCTTTTGTTTTTGAGTTATAGCTAACTACCCTCATTTACTATTTTTACTTAGATCTTCGTTTTTTATTGGACACTAAAATATATTTTGTTGTTGTTTTAGATATGGCTTCGTCAAGAAGATGTTGTGTGCTTAATCCCAATTGTTTTTGCTATATTTGTGGTGAATATATATTTGCAAAATATCGAAAACGTATATCGGACTTTGTGAAAACTGCGTATCATCAATACTTTAAAATAAAATTGTGTAATCAGGACAAGCCATGGGTTCCTCATATTGTATGCCAGAAATGTGTGGTATATCTACGGTTATGGTCCAGTGGAAAAAGAGATGCAATAATGTTCGTAACACCCATGATTTGGCGAGAACCTCGAAACCATCATGACGATTGCTACTTCTGCGTTGTGAAAATAAACGGAATTAACCGTGGAAATCGAAGTAAGTGGTCATATCCTAACTTATCTTCTGCTCAACGACCTCAATTAAAATCACAAGAGGTACAACCCAGCACATCTAAATCTTCTGATGATCCAAATCTCTGCGAACCCGAACGAAATACATCAAGTGAAGACTCTGATTCAGACTACAAATGTAGCCTTTCAGAACCTCAACCATTTAATCAGAAAGAACTAAATGACTTAGTAAGAGATCTGAACTTACCAAAAGAAGCTTCTGAAATTTTAGCAACACTACATTTTATCGTACCCGAGAAAAAAATCTGTTACCGTATTTTTCTCAAGAGAAGGATTTAGTTTTTTGTAACGATGTTGGTGGTATTTTGCAGCAGATGGGATTAAAACAGTACCAACCTAGTGATTGGCGTCTTTTCATAGGCAGCAGCAAAAGAAGTTTAAAGTGTGTTTTGCTTCATAACGGTAACAAGTACGGATCTATACCTATTGCACATTCGACGACTTTAAAAGAAGAATACGTAAATGTTTCTAAGGTTATGGAAAAAATTAAGTATCAAGACCACAAATGGGTCATTTGTGTTGATCTGAAAATGGTTAACTTTTTTTTAGGTCAACAAGGGGGGTACACAAAGTTCCCTTGTTTCATGTGTCTCTGGGATAGTCGTGACAAACAACACCATTGGTCACAAAAAGTTTGGCCAGTGCGGGAAGAGCTAAAAGTTGGTACAAAAAATGTTATAAACGTGCCTTTAGTTAGCTGAGACCGCATCATACTTCCACCACTTCATATTAAACTAGGCATAACGAAACAGTTTGTGAAGGCGCTTGACAAAAATGGCGAATGTTTTAATTTTCTTTCACGCAAGTTTCCAGGATTAAGTTCAGAAAAATTGAAAGCTGGTATTTGTGATGGGCCACAGATTAGGCAACTCGTGAAAGATCCTAATTTTGTCAAATCAATGACTGAAGTCGAATCCAAAGCTTGGAATTCATTTGTTTTGGTTATGAGTAGCTTCCTAGGCAAAAAGAAATCTGACGACCATGTCGAGCTTGTTGAGTGCATGCTATCGAACTTGCAAGAGCTAGGTTGCAACATGAGCATAAAAATCCACTTCCTGCACTCGCATTTAGACCGATTTCCACAAAATCTGGGTAATTTTAGTGAGGAGCAGGGTGAAAGATTTCATCAGGATCTTCGGACAATGGAAGAGCGTTATCAGAGGCTGTGGGACTCACATATGATGGCAGACTACTGCTGGAGTTTGCAACGAGATCTACCTAAAGTCGTTCATTCAAGGAAATCTTATAAAAGATCATTTGCTAGTGTTCAATAGAAATTTTGTTAACATAATGTATTATTTTTTTGTATTTTTTTGGCAAAATAATAAAACTGTATATTTCAAAAGGTAAAGCTGTTAGCAATCTCCCAGTATTTTTTTCATAGTCAGGGCCATAGAAATACCCAATAACAGAAAAAAAAATAAAGGAAACAAGACTTGTGTTGACCAGTGTAATGTGAAAAATCCATAACACAGTTCGATATACTAAGACATTAATCTGACAACCGAACTGTAACAGTGCACTCTCGACGCGAAGCATTGGCGCACCGCTGAGCGTCTGCACAGCGACAAAAATTGGGAATAAGTTATTTTAGAAGAAAATAGTATCAAATTTATAAAGCGTTTCCTATTATTGAATGTTTTATCCTGTGGCATAGCTAAAGGGAGGGAGAGGAGAGTGACCCTCCTCAGGGTTATGGATGTAGTCCTCCTAGAAACATTGTCTTTTTATGGGATCACTTCGGTGTCTGCCTCTCTGTCTGTGTGTCACACTCGACTCTCTCTTTTAGTCATAAAAAGTTGAAATTTGGCACAAATATAAGAATTGATGGCATTCAGAGCTACGTAATTTTGAAAATTAAATTTTGACTTAAAGGCCATTGTTTAAAAATAATATAAAGGAAAGTTTGCACATCATATATATTTTTGAACTCGTTTTCGCAACCTTTCATTTAACACGCTTCTCGATGACCTGGTAAAAAAATTTTTTTCACTTCCGATTTCACCCCCGTAGAACTAACCATTTAAGTCAAAAATTAACTTTAAAAACTACACGGCTCTAATGAGACCATCAATTCCTATATTAGTGCCAAATTTCAACTTTCTATGTCAAATAGTTTCGAAGAAAATATGGTGTGGCGGACGGACAGACAGACGGACAGACAAACGGAGACGGACAGATAGACAGACTGACCGACACCGAAGTTATCTTATAAGTGTTTCGTACAGAACACTAAAAAGAAATCCCTTTCATATTATTTTTCCGATATTTCTTTTGCTTTTAAACCAATTTTTATTGCAGCTAGTAATGAGATACACAGGATTCGATAAATATGAGGCTTTTATTTTAAAGTTATCTAATTAGCCATGAAAATGGCATCATACAAAAAATTTTGAATTGTCAAATTACTGTCGCTATTCTAAGTACTTTGACAACATTTCGTAAGAGTTTCTAAACGATAAATCCCAAAATTCGTTATGCCAGAACAACAATTGCGACTGTTAAATAATCCTATTTATTGAATACATGGGATATATAAAGGATTTCTAATTAATGGAGATGTTTACGAAAGGACGATTCAAAACTGAAACATGCCATTAGAGAAAATGGCCAATTTTCTGGAGAATCAAAATTTTAACTATTGCACGACAACTGCAGGATCCAAAAATTTCGCTCAGTTAAAGTCATTGGACCTGATTTAGTGCCCTGGTACTTTTTTTGTTCAAACATCTGAAAACACTTAAGAGCTGAAAATTTTCCTCAAATGACGAACTGAACGCCGCTGTAGCGTCATATTTTGAGACGTAAACAAAGGATTTTTTGTTGGTTGAAATAAAACGCTGGAACAAGTGTATTATTGTAGACAATATCTAGGTAAAAAATATTTTTAAGGTCTGTGTTTTTCTTCATAGTTAGACATATAACTTTAAAAAAATCACCCTCGTGTATAGACGTCATGAAAAGCAAAAATTTTTTGAGATCAAAACGGGAAAAGATAAAAAATAATACATAAATTTATCGGCAAATACAACGCTTTAAAAATAACTTTAAAGTATTTTATTTTTATCTTTTTAATGTATATTTACTTATCGATTTTAGCAATAAGTATAATATATACTTATTGGGAAAGATAAAATACAATATTTCTCAACGCGGACTATTCACCATAAATAAGTTAGATAGATCATTTTTGTCAAGAGCACAAAATTACTAATAATTTCAGTTTTTTGCCTCTACTGTACATTTTAAATGGGAACTTATCATGTATGATATATTATATTGGGCCTCCCGATAGATGGCGTCAATTGCAAATAACTCAAGAAACACAGATCGCAGCGACATCACTAAACGCTCGTTGGAAAGGTGACACTTCGAGCGTTCCTTTGAGTATATAAACATCCAAATTGGTGCAGTGGTTGGAAAGTTGTTTGCGTTTGAAAAGGGAAGAACGCTGCGCAGGTTCGTGAAAAAATTTATGCTGTGTACGGTGAAGGTACTTTATCAAAATCGGCTGCGCGGAAATGGTTCGCTAGCTTTCGTTCTGGTAATTTTGATGTGAAAGATGAGTCACGCTCTGGTTTTCCAATCACTGAAAAAGCTGATGAAATTCTTGAAAAAGTCCAGCAAGATAAGCATATCAGCAGTGTCTATATTGGTATGGAGCTAGGTATTAACCATAAAACGGTTTTAAACCATTTACACCAAGCTGGCTACGAAAAGAAGCTCGATGGATGGGTTCCTCATGAGTTGAGCGCGAAAAACATAATAGGCCTAATTAACATCTGCGATGCGCTGCTGAAACGCAATGAAATCGAGCCATTTCTGAAACGTGTCATAACCGGTGATGAAAAATGAATCACGTACGACAATCGGAAGTGTAAAAGATTGTGGACAAGGGATGGTGAGCCGTCACAAGCGTTCGCGAAGCCAGGATTGACGCCAAAAAAGGTGATGTGGTAGGACTGGAAGGGAATCGTCCACCATGAGCTACTTCCAGTTGGTCAGGTATCCACCATATAGTCCAGACATAGCACTCTCTGACTATCACTTGTTCCGATCTCTGCAGAACTCTCTCAATGGAATTAAGCTGCTTTCAAAAGAAGCCTGTTAAAACCACTTGATACAGCTTTTCAACCAGAAACCAAAGAAGTTCTTCACCTATGGCATCATGGTTCTACCCGAAAAATGGCGAAACTTTGTCGATAATAATAGAGCATATTTGGTTTAAATAAATTCATTTTCACACTATAAGAAAACCAGTTGAATTTTACTAAAAAAACGCCACGAACTTTTTCTCAGACCCGATATAATGTCGCACGTTCATGTATTCGATGATATTAGACTTCAGCACTTGTCCCACTGTTTTGAGAGGCCAGACAATTAAACTAGTTGGAGCTTTAGTGGATCCTACCTTAAAATTATCTTAGAAAAAAGGAGTCGCTGAATTTACGTGAGATAACACCTGGAGTTAATCTTGTGCACACTGAATCTGCTGAAACTTTAGACCACACTATTAAATATATATACGAAAATTATTTTAACTTGAGAATCGTTACTAGACAAACAACCATACAATAATTTTTTTTAATTCAATCTAAACTTTTATAACAGTTGCGTTAATCCGAGACAAACGCATTGTGTATATGGCAGTAATATAGGTCCTGTTTGATTTAATGTGATGTAATTCAACGTTCGCACATACGGATATTTCAGCGTTTTATGCGGTCAAAATAATTTTTTTGTTTTTAGATATTTTAAATCGGGTTTTTGGAGTGTATATTTTGAAGAAGAATGGATTTTAATATATAAAAAACAATATATTGAGAAAAAGAAACATGTTGACTTAAACAAACATTACAAAAATAATTATTTACGATGAAGAATCCCGTCTCTTCGTCTGCGCTCGAGCTCCATTCCTCGGCTTCCTCTGCAGATTTCTCCGCGGATTTCTCTTCTTCGGAAATTTTGTCGTTAATATTGGGTTCAGCAGAAACAATATTACTTCTTTACTAAACGACATACCAGGTGTACAAGTATGAAATGCCGATTTCATTCAACAGATGGTGCACCAATGCAGTTTGTGCTATAAAGATTTGACACTGCGTCATTTTGTTGTGTCATCAACAAGTGTCAGACGCTCACGAGTGATAAATTGGAAAAGTGTGTGCATAGTGTTGTGTTGTTGTGTTCAATATGTCGAAATTTATACCGAAGAAAGAAAATTCGCGGACAGCATTAAATTTTTTGTTTTCTTTTGAAGAAAACTGCTGTTGAATCATACCGATTATTTCGAGAAGTTTATGGTAAACATGCTCCATCGCAAGATACGTGTGAACGATGGTTTCGGCGTTTCAAAAGTGGTAACTTCGATGTTGCAGACAAGGAACGTGGAAAACCGCCAAAAAAATACGAAGATGTGGAATTGTTGGACGAAGATGATTCGCAAACACAAAAACAACTCGCCGAGCAATTGGGCGTTAGTCAACAAGCTGTTCTCAATCGGCTACGAGAGATGGAAAAGATTTAGAAGACCGGTAGATGGGTACCACATGAGTTAAACGACAGCAAATGGAAAAGCGCAAAGACCCGTGTGACATTTTGCTCGCTCGGTACAAAAGGAAGTCGTTTTTGCATCGTATAGTTACAGGAGATGAAAAGTGGATTTATTTTGAGAATCCCAAGCGCAAAAAATCATGGGTAGACCCAGGCGCACCATTCACATCGACCGCAAGACCGAATCGCTTTGGCAGAAAGACGTTGTTCTGTTTGGTGGGACCGGAGGGGCGTGGTCTATTATGAGCTGTTAAAACCTGGGGAAACGGGTAATACTAAATGTTATCAGCAATATTGACCGATTTGAACCGTTCGCTGTTTGAAAAAAGGCCAGAATACCGAAAGAGGCGACACAAAGTCATTTTTCTTCATGACAATGCTCCATCACATGGACACGGCAAAACCAATTCACGACACGTTGGAAGCACTCAGCTGGAAGTTCTACCACATGTGGCTTACTCACTAGACTAGGCTTCTTCCGATTACCACTTGTTTGCATCGATGGGTCACGCGCTTGCTGAACGGCGCTTTGGTTCGTACGAAGATGTGAAAAAATGGCTCGATAAATGGTTCGCAGCAAAAGGGGAAGATTTTTACTGGCGTGGTATTCACAAATTGCCCGAAAGATGGGAAAAATGTATAGCAAGCGATGGAGCATACTTTGAATAAAGTACTTTTTATAATTCTTCCGAATTTAACATATTTTTTTAGGAAAAAAATCCGCATTTCATACTTGTACACCTGGCAGATCTCTTTTTGGGCTTTGGCGTTCTACTAGGTATTAAAGGATCTGAGCTGAGCAATAATCTGTTGAGGACATTTAAATTGCATTTTTCTCTTGAGAATTTTCTAGCAAAATTTTGCCAGCACAGGGGAAAGTGCTTGTTTCGCGCCTCTGCTGCTTTCTCGGATAGTAATCCAATGGGCAAAAGTACCTTTTCCATTACTGTTGCACCCTGAATTAATATTTTTTGCATCGTAGCAGTCATGGAATGCCAGGGATACAACTCCACATAAATTTTGGCGGTCTCATATCCACAGTCCGCAAATTATTTCCAGTCGACTTTATGACCACTCTGTATTACTTCTAAAATCACTTTCAAGTGATTTATCAAACTGAAGTCGACACCGGTAATTTCAGCGGCCACCTCTGTATTGGCAAAAAATCTCTTACTTGTATTGCCATCATTGGTGTTACCAAATCCAGCTATTGGTATATTTATGCTTAAGCCCGTTTGCACTCTAAATTTTGCCTGTATTTCTGCCTTTTTTGCTTGGCAATTTCTTTGTCACTGTCCGATCTTAGCTGCCACTTTTCCACAGGAAGCTTGTATGATGAATGCACGATACTTAATACGAGGATGGATTGAAAAGTTCGCGGCCTCGTCAAAAAATAATTATAATATTTTTATTATAGTACCCTCAATAAGTTCATACTTTCTTTGGTTGTCATAGTGTAAAATTTTGTTGCTGTAGAATTTGTGATTTTTAGGTTAGAACGAGTTTAGTGAGACCAAGTGCAGCGTTTTTGGAAAAATGAAAAAAATTGAACAACATGCGGTCATCAAGAACCTGTTTAAAAAAAGATTAACACCAAAGGAGATCCGCAATGATATGAAAACAACCCTAGAGGAATCAGCTCTGTCATATACCACTCTGAGAAATGGATTACAGAATTTAAACGTGGACGAGAGAGCATTGAAGATGGCCCTCGGTCTGGCCGGCCCACGACGTCTACGACTGAAGAAAACCTCGGCAAAGTGTGTGATCTCATATTGAAAGACCGTAGATTAACTATCAGGGAGATTGCAGACACTATAGGCATCTTGTATGAACGAACCCAAAACATCATTGCCAACGAACTAGGATTTTATAAGGTTTCTGCTAGATGGGTCCCCAGATTGCTTTCAGATGAACAAAAACGAAATCGACTCACGATTTCTCGAGTGTTTGGAGATGTTTGAGGCTGATCCGCAAGATTTTCTTAACAGGTTTGTGACAATGGACGAAACCTGGGTTCGCCACTATACTCCAGAGTCAAAACAACAATCTAAGCAGTGGAAAAAATCTAGTGAACCGACCCCAAAGAAAGCGGAGGTAATTCTGTCGGCTTTTTGGGATGCTAAAGGTATTATTATGGTGGACTACCTTCCGAAAGGCGAAACAATAAACTCGACTTACTATTGCATCCTATTGCGTCGTTTACGTCAATAAATTAAAGATAAACGCCCAGGATTACTGAGAAAGAAAGTTTTGTTCCATCAGGACAACGCTCGCGTTCACACGACTGTTGAGTCTATGGCTCAAATTCGTGATTGTGGTTTCGAATTTCTGCCCCACCCGGCTTATTCTCCTGATTTGGCACCTTCGGACTTTCATCTGTTTCCAAACGTAAAAAAACACCTCAAGCACTAGATATTTTCATCAAATGAAGAAGTCGAAGCTACAGTTAACCAGTATTTTGAAGACTTTGAGACCTTTTTTTCAAACAGGTGTGGAAGCTTTGGAAAGCAGGTGGAAGAAGTGCATAGAGCTAGGTGGAGATTACGTCGAAAAATAAAAATATGTTTGTACGTATTTTATTTTGTTTTCTTGACTAGGTCGCGAACTTTTCAAGCCATCGATGTTATTTTTTACATTGAGGTCATTAAACTGTTTTAAACTAGCACCATAGATGTTGCTTCTCATGGTTGAAGTAGCAGCATTGCACACTTTTGCATCGACCATAGTTAGCGTTATTATATGCTTTATGGAAAAGAGATGTCTCCTTCTACAAATTCACTGTTTACCTAAGCATTTATTGCATTTTCTATGTAAATAGTTTCAGAATTTGTAATATCCAATGTTTTTTTAACAAGAGAGGGAGTTGGATTTTGCCAAATAACTTTCTTGTTTGTTCCACGAATCAATTGTAGTAGAACGAGGCAACTTTGAAAAATGTTGGTGTCAATTGCATCGTCTTCCTTTTTGCTTAAATTGTGCTTATTGCGATCCGTCACATCACCATTTCGAAATGAGTGTCAATGATTGACGCTCTTCTAGATTTAATTCTTTTAGTACAACCCCCAAATATGTGGCCAAATGTTTAACCGTGTGATCCAATAAATGTTGTAAGTTAATTTCAGCACATGTTTCAGTTATCCGATAAGTCTCTTTCGCCGGATAGCAAGTCTTTTTTGCTTGCTGTAACACGGTGTAATACTTCTTGTTACTATTCTTTATTATTTCATACTGTTTCTTTGAGAGATCAGCTTCTACAAACATTGAGTTTGTAGTTTGTAGTCCAACATTGTTGGATTTAGTGTGCTGCTTTGATATTTTTTATGCTTTCTGGTATGCCTGGGCTGTCTGGGGAGAGTTAGTTATGTCTTTTAGAATATTGGATGCAGTTCTCTTTCCAGAACTTTGAAGAGATGTTTGAGTAGCACGCATTATTACTTTCTTATCTACATTACTGCGTACTTCCCCTGTTTTTCTACGTTTGCTCCTCTCACTTGATTCTTCAAATGACTTTTTTAGTCGACCAGAAGAACGGCTTTTTGCCCTAGGTATTTCAAATGTTCCTTGTAACCATTCGTCATTCTTTTTAAAAAAAATTTTTGCTTTATTGCGTGCTTTTTTCCACTTTTTCTTGAATTGTGACTTCAATAGGAGAACCTATGTTTCATTTCCTTCCTTTGCTCATCACAATATTCATCTTGCGATAAAATATAACTCTCAAGATATATCAATTTTTCTCCAAAATTTGGCAAGTTTTGTTCCTACATTTTGTCAAAAAACATTACTACCTGAAGTTCCCTCGGATCCTAGAACAAAATAAAAACGTTTAAACTAAAAAAAATAAATAAATACAAAATACCACGTGGTTTTCACCGTCTGATTTAAAGATCATGAAAACCTCGATTTCACGGAAAGTCACGGGTAATATTGATATACTTGATTATTGCAAATACTCTTTTTTCTGTTAAAACCAATAAAATCATTGGGACGCACTCTGAAGTATAACAAATACTTTTTTAAATACCGAAAAACGGCTTTTCGTATAACAATTTCGAGTAACATTTCTACCTTTAAAACTTTACTAATTATTTAAAAAAAAATACACAAAAATGATCAGTATGTATGCGTTATCTGTAATATTTAAATCTATCGCAATTGTTTTCATATCCTCTGACGCAGATCCTGAAAGAGTATCCTTAAGGCTTCAACAACACCTCAACGTCTTGGAAGTCTGGCTGGATCAATGGAGAATTAACGTTAACACTGCAAACTCTACTCAAATCACCTGTACTACTAAACACACCATCTGTCCTCAAACTACAATATACAATACACCGATCCCAATAAAAACCGAAGTAAAATATCTAGGATTACATCTAGACCAGAGACTGACTTGGCAAGCTCACATAAAAGCAAAACGCAAAACCTTAAACTTGAAAATCATGAAATACTACTGGCTGATTGGCAAAAGCTCTCAACTTTCTGTTGAAAACAAACTACTACTATACAAAACGATACTAAAACCTATATGGACATACGGTATAGAGCTCTGGGGATGTAGCAAACCATCAAATACCAATCGAAAACATTGAGACTGATCACAAGCGCTCCATGGTTTGTCATTAATGACGCACTACACGATGATCTCAGAATCCCATACGTCAACGAAGTAATAACAGCCAGAAAAAGTAGAGATCGAAACCTAAACCACCACAATCAATTAATTGCTAATCTATACAACCAGCCTCTTGCTAATAGACGACTTCGAAGACGATGGCCAGAAGACCTAAGTGAGTAGATGTTGGAGTGTCATCAATGGATGGAGCCCTTCTCAAGCCATCTACCAGCCTGACCATACTATTAACTAAATACTCTGTAATTTAAATTGTAAATGTGCAAAAATAAAATAAAAAAAAAAAATGTTTTCAAGATAAATTCCAAAAAAGAATTATCACTTTTTTAAATAACTATTTTGTAACGGACTCCGAGAAGACAAACGAACACTCAGAGCCACGTTCAAATTCCGGTTGAGACTCTGGCGCGCTCGCTGTCAGATGGGTAACGGGAGGGGTCGGCTATTTTGCTATGCCTATTCAACATTGTATAAATGTAATATTTAGTTATTGGGACTGTTCTCAAGTTAAAATTATTTTGAATAATTCAATTAATCTTTTACTATTTGTCAAGTAATTTGCAATTATATCTTTGAGATCTTTAAGTATTTTTTTCCGGAATAGTTTTTATTGCTGTCTTCCTTACTTAACTGGTCAAAATAAGAAATATCTTCGGTGTACACACCTTATAACTGACTATACAAGGTGTTACAACCTAATTTTCGTACTGCATCTTAGAAAATATACATGTGTATATTAGTGACTACTGTGGTTTTCAAACAACTTTCCTGGTACATCAATCTTAAATAGCGTTCACATTTCTGGGAGCAATTTTTCAAACTCCGGAGTACTTTTCTTACATTCTGCCGGATATCAGGTAATATCCGGCAGAACGTAAAACGTCACGAAAGTAATATACATATATTAGAAAATCTTCATCCTAACAGTTTCATCACCCCTAAGGGTAATTATCTAAAGATGCACATTTGAAAAAAGAATAATCACACCACGAAACTAAAGCTGCTGCTATTCATCCGTCATGATCTGAGGCACAAACTTGGCGGAAATCTTTCACCTACTCAATTCTTCAGTAAAAATTTGTCTAACGGTTTGCAGTTCTTCAGGTATCAATCTAGCACTTAATTATTTGTTGGACCATATCACATCTCATACTCTGTTAACATTAACTTTCGTCGTTCTTGTATCATCAGCCACATATTGTCGCCCATGTTTGAGTCTCTTCTACCACTCAGACTCGACGTTTTCATCAGCTTTAAATTTAAGCACACATTAGTTAGAAAATTGTCACACCTGGTATATGTAATAAAATTTACTAATATTTAAAAGTGACAATTACATTTTATTTCCTAATCTATTTTTTGTTATGTCAATGGATGGTATATCTTTGGTTTCCTATCAACAAATCAAAATTTCAAACACATTCATTTCAAACCAACCTTTAATTTTATGCCTGTTTAATCAATCAAAGTTTTGACTTCTTAATTTTAAAATGGGACAAATTGCGATGACACGTGGCTTTGTACCACAAAGTCTGCTGTTTATAAATATTTTTCTTTGACGTTGCACAAAGGGTTGGAGGTTTTCTTTGTGGTATCTATTATTATCGTGGCCAAAAAGGGGTCGTGTGTTTATTGCTTAATATTTAGGGGATTGAATGGTTTTATTCTATTAACCTAACGCTCGGTTTGAGGTGTGTATATATGGTGTTTATATAATTCAATTTTAGTTTATACCGTATAGAGAGTGTTACAAAATAGATACTGAGTATTCAGATTACTGACATTATGCCAGGGGAAGCGTCAGTTAAATTGAGACAAATTTACATTTAGCTAATTTTTTCAATTTTTCAAAAATTTTGGCAAATTTGTTAAAATTCTGGCGTTAAAAAGAAAAACAATTTATTGATAAAAATTGAACTTTATTATTATTTTAAGATAATATTTAACAAATTAGAAGCTGTCACTGAATATTTTTAGTTCCATGTAAAATAGATATCAGAATTTATCGTCATTGGTGGATTTAAAATTTATCGCCTCTCACCAAAGGTCTCTAGGGCCTTAATGCAAACCTCTATCTAAATTTGTTAAAGAAAAACATTAGAAAATAGTTGAACTGCCTTTTTTGTATTTTTCGGAAATTTTAGACCTTATTAACAAATTCTCAAGACTTCCTAATATTTATAGGGGACCCTCATATCAAAAACCCTTGAATTCACTAACAATTACTAAAAATCATTATATTACCCCGTTTCTAGTTTTCGGAAATTTATTAATTTGGGACTTCAGATTTTGTTAACAAAATCTTCAATGAGTACTCCTGAGTACTCTCAGGAACCTATCATAATAAAGGCCCTTAAATTCGTCAAACATTATTAAAAATAGTTAATTATTCTATTAGCAGTTTTTGAAAATTTATTTAAGACTGATCTAGACCTTCCTAATGAAACCCTTAATAATCTTTTGCCGAATAGTTTTGGAGGCCCCTTACACACCAAAACTCTTGTTCAAACAAGATTAAATTTAAATAAGTCCATCTACATTTTGTGTAAGTGATATTATTGTATTTTATCTCGTTGAAAAATTTAAAAATTATGTGTACTCTCCCATTTGTAATGAAGTCATGGAATTGTCTTTGGTACTACTTTTACTTTGCTGCATATCTTATTACAGTTCAAAGTTTCTCGTATAAAAATGCTGCAGTGTTTGTGTGCAAATCATTAGTTAATAGCATTCACAGTTTTACATACACCTTATATATATATATATATATATATATATATATATATATATATATATATATATACATATGTATATGTGTATATATATATATATATATATATATATATATATATATATATATATATATATATATATATATATATATATATTTACCAGTAGAGGTATCAGCTTGAAATTGCGAGACCCTTATAAAAACCAACTCTGTAACTCTGTTTAAACAAGATGGGATAAGTTCCTCTACACCTTTGTGCAAGTGATATCGTTGCGTATATCTCCCTGAACAATTTTAAACATATGTGTCCTCTCAAGCCTGCCTTTTTTTTCAAAGTTGTCAGAGTCGGTACGGAACCCTAAAACTCATGGAATATTTTCGAACTTAGACGTTGGTTTTCGATCCGACGCGACGACCCATCTGCCTGCGCTACGGAGGTTTCCGTTGTTATTTTGGCTGGTATGGACATTTACATCCCTTTTTCGAAGAAATGCCCTTCCAACAGCAAGCCTTGGTTTGTACGAAAATGCAAAGAACCTATTGCTTCTAAATATCTTGTCTGCCGACAATGTCTTGAAAATTCCAACGTCATAAATCGTAACATCTTTGTTCGTGCCCGGAACGGATGCAAAAAAATTATCGATGAAACCAAGGAGGCATATAATCAACGAGTTAGAAACAAATTTCTTGCTTGCCCTAATAATTCCAGGTCTTTTTGGTCAATCGCTAAGGCAGTGAGTCAAAAATTTCGCCAAATCCACTATAACGCCACCCACCTCGTCAGATATTTCTATTGCAACAACACCTGTTGAGAAAGCGGACTTGCTGGCTGAACTCTTTCCTTCACATTTTACTGTGGATTTCCAAGGAAAAACACCATCTACTATTCCTATAGTGCAGTCAAGGATATTTGATATTGTCTTTAAACGGCATACCATAAAACGTATGATAATGAAGCTAGACACTAAAAAAGCTTCTGGCGCTGACGGAATACCTGTCATAGTATTCAAAAGCCGCTGAGAACGAACACCAGTTTTCAGGAGACTTTCCAATCTATCCTACAAAAAGGGAATATTTACTTCCTACTGGAAATGCGCCACAGTTCAGCCGATACTCAAAAAAGGTAAGAAGACCTTGCCAAGGAACTACGGACCAGTCGCACTGCTTTCAATAATATCGAAAGTCAAGGAAAAGGCTATCTAAAATATCTTGATGGATTCAATATTATTAGCGACCATCAATATGGTTTTCGTAAACATAGATCAACAGGAGATCTTCTAACTTATGGAATACATGTTTGGAACAACAACGCAATTGAACACTGTGGAGAATCTCAAGCGATTGATCTGGATATATCCAAAGCATTCGACCATGTTTGCACGATGGATTTTTGGCTAAGCTACGCTCTTCTGGTATGTTTGAAGAGTTCTTTTTATGACTCTCAAGTTTCCTCCAAGAGCATTCTTTACGAGTGGCAATCGACGGCTTTCTTTCTAACATCTTCACTATAAAGGCCGGTGTGCCCCAGGACTCCATACTGTCTCCTACTCTCTTTCTCATTTACATTAACGATCTGCTGGAAAAGACCAGGAATTCAATCTGCAGCTGTGCAGGTGACAGTACGCTTATCTCATCATTCACTTTCAACGCTCGAACATAGGCTACCCATACAAATATCCGCAGACAGCAGGTGGTCGTTCAACTTAACAAGGACCTGTAAGAAATCCTATCTTAGGGTGACCGTAACCAAGTAGAATTTAACGCGACAAAAAAAAAGTTAATGTTGCTGAACCCGACGTAGTTATGTCGGGGTACTTCATTTCTTTAGCATCGTCATTCAATTTGCTGGGCGTTAATTTGGGAGCAAATATGTCTTGGCATGAACATATTGCAAGCATAGCAACGAGAATTTCTCAAAAGTTGGGAATATTATTTCGAACTAAAAATCTTTACACTCCACAACAATTGTTAATTTTGTAGAAAGCTCAAATTCGACCAACCGTGGAATTCTGCTCCCATGTTTGGGGCTATGCTCCCAAACATACACTACATTTGTTGGATTTTATTCAGAACAGAGCTGTTCGCCTGATTGGAGACCCGGAACTGGCCAGCAAACTTGATTCGTTGGAACATCGAAAAACTGTTGGCGATTTGAGTCTATTCTACAAGTATTTTCATGGGAAGTGGATGTTGCCCGCTAAGTTCTTCCCAGAGCGGTGCATGTTTGAAATACACGTCGCGCTAATACTTCACATCCGTATGAGGATCAGCTTGTTACTCCTCGTACAACCTTTTTCAAGCAGTCTTTTATATGGAGAACCACATCCCTTTGGAATAATTTGCCCAGGACTGTGTTTCCGATCGAGTATAGTTTACAGCGATTCAAGACCAACGTGAATCGCTTTTTCCGCACGCGTGTCGCTTCTGTAGCGCTTTAGGGATTTCCCTGCAGCGTACGTATCCTAGGCCTATAAAAAAAGCCGTCAGAATCTTAATCCCAAATTAAAGTTATTTCAAGGTGATGAATCGTAATTAATAAATATATATTTTTATTAATCCAAAAATAAAATATTTTAACTCATAAAATACCTAATCAATATAATTTATCACAAAAAACAAATATAGGTAGGTATTATAGTAAACTCTTGATAAATAAATTTTATATTCTAAGAAAATTGATGATTTGTTACAAAATACGGACGTATATAAATGATTATCAAAATTTTTACCTTTCATATTATTTGACTAACTCTAATGTAAACAGTGTTTTTTTTTCAAACCTACCAAATATTGTTGATTGTCATAATTAAAGTTTTAAAATAATAAAATAATCTAAAACATGTGTTTATTTAAGATTTTTAAACATCATTTTATTCGTTCAAAAAAATATTGAATTTATCAAACAACATACATGTTCATAGAAAAAAGTGTTTTTATATGTGAATGTTATATTTACATTTTTTTAATAAACTGTACACAGCGTAAAACTGCATTATACATGTATAGAATAATGAAGGGGTCCTTAATTATTTAGTGAAGTTTCGTATACATGTTATAAAAACAAACATTTTTCATATACTTTGCATTTAAAATTTCTTTCAGATTTTTCAATCCGTTACTCTTTCAGTTACAATGGCTTCAAAATATTTTCTGGGCTAGAATGTTTTTAAAGTATTATCCAATCTTAACCTAACCTAAAGTTACCTGACGCTTCCCACTACATACTGCTTTAGTTAAAATTGAAAATAACGAAAAAATAACATACTTTTCACACACGTGCACAATTATCAGATTCTTTGACTCAAAGAATAGTAGGTAGGCTTATAACACTCTCTCTAACTCTCCCTCGCTTCATGAAACCCTTACATGGTTGACAGTTCGTAATTGAAAATAATGAAATAAGACACGATTTTCGGCAAAGAGGTTCATCTTTATTTTTGAGGCCCTGTGTTAAAAAATAAGAATTCTCAAATAAGAAACAAAGATAAGCCCCCAATTGGTTGTCCGGTGACCAAAAAGATTGCCAGACATATCAAATTATTTACAGCTCCTTCACAAGTCCTTATAATACTTCGCTACTTTTAATCGAAACATTTTTCAAACTGATGAAGACTTCTATACAGTCTTCATCAGTTTGAAATATTTTTCAGTGTAATAACTCTGATAATTTTGGTAGAAAATAGACATGAGACAAAATTTTTAAATTATGTTCAATAACTTTTATCAAAAACCTATTTTTTATTGGTTTTATGCACAAACAATGGGTTCGATTTTGATACCTACTTTTGATACTACTTAAACCACTAATATCTCAATCGAATTTCAGAGTTAACATTTTTTAATCATTTAGTTAAGTTTAATTTTAGAAGATCCATAATCAGGTTAAAAACACAACAATCTTGGGGTTATTCTGTCTAGTAGCATGGTCTTGTATATTTTATTGTTTATAAAATCGGAAATCAAATTACTTATGTCATTCGAGTTTTGATTGGAAAAATCTTAAATTTTATAAGAATTACTATAGAGGTTTAAGAAAACTATTTCAATTACTGGAGATTATGTTGATAATATAGTAAAGAAAGTATTATACTCTCACCATGCAAAAAAATTAACATAATGACTGAAACAATGAAATTTTTGCTTAATGATGATAAGTTGGATGAATAAAAACCGTCTATAAATTATTACAAAAATATTTATATGCCACAATTTACTTATCTAAGGAACACCTTTCTAGTTAATCTCCTTGTTTAAATTTTGAAAAAGTTTTAGACGTGTTAGTATACTCACGGCTAGCTTTCAAAACACAATAATTTCTCTTCTATAAAAAAATATTTCTTGTAAAAATTATACACTTAGTGACGAAAAATGTAGTACCTATATAATAAAATATTAATTTCTTCAATAGGTAAGCAAATGTTATGAATGATTTTTAGAGCCAATAGCGAGTGACCCAATTTTATAACCTTTATTATACTGATATTGAGATGACGGTTTTTCCAAGCCGCTAAACCATTTTAGAAAGATAGTGCTTAAAATTAAACTTATTTGACGTAAAAATAATAATATAAATTTTTAAAAATATCTTCGTTTTTTAAAAGTTCGTTAGAAAACTTTATACAGCATTTAAAAAGTCATGAAATAATTTTGTTTCCCCTTTTTTGCTTCCCTTGCTAAAGGGATTCTTTGTTGATTTTTCGTAGAAATATTATACAAATTTTTAATATTCTTTTTATAGTGAAACATTAAGGGGTTACATACACCTGGGCACTGCAAAAAGTATGTATATTTAAAAAAAATATTTTAAAGGTTATTAAGTGAACAATACAAAAGAATGGCGATTATATATTTGCATTGTACTTTAAATTATATTTTTTTTTTAAATATGTTTTAAATTTTAACATTATCTGTTATCAGGTTAAATGGACCGCTGATGAAAACTATGACACCTCCTTGTCTGTAGGATAACTTCACAAAAAATAATCCAACCTGCAAAACTAAAAATTAATTTTGTAAAATAATGCAGTAGTTAAAAATTGTCAAAGGGTTTTTTTTAAATAAGAAAATTATGGTGTTTCAAACTTTAGTATGCAATTTTCTACCAAAAAATTTATGTTAAATTATTTATAAAAATTGTCTCTTAAAAAACCTCTCGCCATTTTGTAGAAAAAGTAATTACTAAGATTTAAAAAAAAAAAGTGAAAAAATATTAAAAATTGACTGAGTAATATCGCAGACAGGTAGCTGTCCTAATCTGACGCCAGGTTACATTTAATGTAACTTTGTAATAGAATGGAATTTTCTTTTGAATAATTCTTAGAAGACTAGAAAATAAAAATCAGTAAAACAAAATCGAATTTTTGACAATTTCAGGTGTATGTAACCCCTTAAAGTGTTAAACAGGTGGGAAAGGCTATTAGGGGGTAATATTATATATAGGGTATTATACTATACCTCCTTTTCAGGGTTCTTAGAGTCATCCAATTCAAAAATCGTTTTATCGTTTAATTTTTTCAATTACTTATAAGAGGTATTATATGAGGAGGTTTAATGGGAGGGGTTGCTTAGTATATTTTAGTATATATTGTATTATATATCCTCTGAGATTCTGAGAGTAGAGTCGGAAATGTCAGGTTTCAGTTTCACGTCAAATTGAAGCCGTTTCTCTGCTCGACTTACTCTTATGACTAATATCTTACATAAAAGTACCCATCATTTAAAATATCAACTTGTTAGCTTGGAATAAGTTGTTTTTAATACGAGCAAGTCAAATTCATTATTATATTATAAATTTTAGAACTGTGTGTTTGTTAGAAAAATAGTGGGTAAATCACATTACAGTTTTTTAGTGTTCCGTACGGAACATTTATAAGATCACTTCGGTGTCTGTCTGTCTGTCTGTCACACCCGATTTTCTCCGAAACTATTTGACATAGAAAGATGAAATTTGGTAATAATATAGGAATTGATGGCCTCATCAGAGCCATGTCGTTTTGAGAATTAAATTTTGACTTAAGGGGTTAGTTTTTGGGGGGTGAAGTCGGAAGTGAAAAAAAAAAAATTTTTACTAGGTCATCGAGTGTGGTGTCAAATGAAAACCTGTGAAAACACGAGTAAAATATATATATATATATATATATATATATATATATATATATATATATAATATTATACTTGCGCGCACTTTTCTTTGTATTATTTTTAAAAATTCGCGAAAAATCGCTGTCCCGGGCCTTATCTCGAAAAGTACTTATCAAAAAATTCCAAAAAAATTCTGGAATATTCTCCACAAGGTGTAGATTGAACGAAAATTATCACGAGTTTATTACCTTTAATAATTTATATTGTATATAAAAAAAAACAAAAATTTCAGTAAAGATTGGAAACAAACTTTGTTGAGAACTCATTTGGGGTGTGTTTTGTGAAGTCACTGATCATTTTATACCATCGTAACATAAATTTTGACTTAAGGGGTTCGTTTTGAGGGGTGAAATCGGAAGTGAAAAAAATTTTTTTTTACTGGGTCATCGAGTGTGGTGTCAAATGAAAGCTTGTGAAAACACGAGTAAAAAATATATATGTAATGTAATACTTGCGCGCACTTTTCTTCGTATTACTTTTAAAAAATTGCTGTGCCCTACCTTATCTCGAAAAGTACTGATCAAAAAATTTTGAAAAAATTCTGGAATATTCTCCACGGGGTATAGATTGAACGAAAATTATCACGAGTGCATTACCTTTAATAATTTATTTGGTATATAAAAAAAACAAAATTTCAAGGTCACCAGTTTTCAGTAAAGATTGGAAACAAACTTTGTTGAAAACTCTTTTGGGGTGTGTGTTTTGTGAAGTCACTGATCATTTTATACCTCCGTAACGAAAATTTTTATTTTAAAAGCAATCAACATACGGAACACTAATTGTGCAAGTTCAACTTGCACTTGACCGGTTTTTTTTATTTTAAATTTGAAAACTGTATTAGGTTTTTCCTCAAACACTGTTGCAAATTTTTAAAAATATTTATTAATCATAATAATATGTGATTACAATAATTTTTTCCTATTTAAATAATAAAAATAGTTATGAAAAATTATGGGATCGTATTAAATTTCCTCCATCTGAAAATATCTCGTGCAGTAGTAGATGAAACATCGGAAATAGACTATTACCTGACACAGTCCAACCCCAATAATTATAATTTCTCATCTAAATAATAGCATAGCCCCATAAAAAAAGTTCATTACCACGAACCAAAATACATGGATCTAGAGTATTTTTCGACGCGGAATTTGAATCCGTAGTTAAAAAAAGATTTATTTTGTCATTTTTTTGGCCAAAAACATCCCTTGAAATAGGCTAAAACTATAGTAATAAACTAATGACTCTTAATGAAGTGTGAAAAATGGTATATACTTTATAGTCTAGAGAAGAGAATATGCATTCAAATCACAGGAAGCTACTCGTATTTCTGTTAATTAAACCAAAATCCACCCTTATAGGGGGTGAAAAGTACCTCTAAAACTGAAATGACGCGCATGAGTTTAAATAACATGTACAAATGACAATTTTTTGTAGCTTAGGACAAAATATCTGAATCTGGTGTAACAACCAGACATTGCTCTTAAAGAGTTGAGACTCATAGGGTGTAAAAACCACCTCCACCTATGGAGGTATCTCATAAGTTTCAATAACGACGAAAAATGTTCAGGTTTTTGTAGTTTTAGGCAAGGTGAATAAATATGGAGTAAAGTCGCTTGAACCACTGATACACGACTATAAACTGCCCTTAGAGGATGGTAGGAACTACCCCTACATTCTAATGATGTACATGGATGTTATTAAAATTCGGAAAGGATCAAGTACTTTTATCTCATTGTGCCAAACATTGATGGATTTTAGAAGTTCTAATATCTGAGAAAAAAAATACAGGCTTTTGTATTCTCAGGCAGGATGGACAAATATAGCATGTATTTTTTTCTCAGATGCTAGAACTTCTAAGATCCATTAATCCCAGGGGGTAGTTCCTCCCCTCCTAGGGATGATTTTTGACTTTATTATGAAGATGATCTAGTTGTCTTAAATGTTTGGCCCAATGACATAAAAGTACTTTATCCTTTTCGAATTCCAATAACATCCATCTGCATCATTAGAGTGTAGGGGTAGTTTCTACCACCCTCCAAGGGTAGTTTAGAGTCATGTATCGCTGGTTCAAGCGAAACTACTCCATATTTGTTCACCTTACCTAGAACTACAAAAGCCTGAACTTTTTTCGTCGTTACCGAAACTTACGAGATATTTCCGTAGGTGGGGGTGTTTTTTACACCCTATAGGGGTGAGTCTTAACTCTTTAAGAGTAATGTCTGGTTGTCACACCAGATTCAGAAATTTTATCCTAAGAGCTACAATAATTTGTCCTTTATACATATTATTTAAACTCAACGCACGTGGTGCGCCCCCTATAAGGGTGAATTTTGGTTTAATTAATAGAGATAGCTTGCTGTGGTTTGAATGCATATTCTCTTCTGTAGACTACAAAACATCTACCATTTTTCATACTTCATTAAGAGTTATTACATTATTATTATAGTTTTAGCCCATTTCAAGGGATGTTTTTGGCCAAAAAAAAATGTCAAGATAATTTTTTTTAACTATGGATTCGAATTCAGCGTCGAAAAATTTACTAGATCCATGTATTTTGGGTCGTGGTAATGAACTTTTTTTTTGTGGGGCTGTGCAGTTAATAAACTAATTATGTAAACTGAAAAAAATGAAAAAAAAATGAAAGTAAACTGGAAATATCTATACTAGTTTACACCTGAAAAGTATATTCAAGTTAAATAAAAAACCAGTCAAGTGCAAGTTGGACTTGCGCAATTAGTGTTCCGTACGTTGATTGCTTTTAAAATAAAAATTTTTGTTACAGAGGTATAAAATGATCAATGACTTCACAAAACACATCCCAAATGACAAATTTTTTTTCCGATTTTTACTAAAAACTGATGATCTTGAAATTTTTGTTTTTTTTATATACTAGATAAATTATTAAAGGTAATGCATTCGTGATAATTTTTGTTCAATCTACACCCTGCAGAAAATATTCCAGAATTTTTTCAAAATTTTTTGCTCATTACTTTTCGAGATAAGGGTGGGGGACAGCGATATGTCGCACTTTTTTGAAAATAATATAAACAGAAGGGTGCGCAAGTATTAAATTATATATATTTTTGAACTTGTCTTTTTATAAGCTTTCATTTGACACTACACTCGATAACCTGGTAAAAAAAATGTTTCACTTCTAATTTCATCCCCCGAAACTAACCCCTTAAGTCAAAATTTAACTTTCAAAACTACACGGCTCTAATGAGACCATCAATTCCTATATTAGGGTCAAATTTCAACTTTCTACGTGAAACAGTTTCGGAGGAAACCGAGTGTGACAGACAGACAGACGGACACCGAAGTGATCTTATAAGTGTTCCTTTCGGAATACTAAAAAGTGTATCAGACTAAGTATAATTTGTTTAACTGACTTTATGAAATGTAATATAACTTAAGTTTAAATAACAGTTTGTGTAAAAAAAATAACATAATTAACTGCAAAAAAAAAAAGAATATGAAACGGATCTTATTTCTGACAATAAGCTAAATCGCTTATCATTACCTACTTTATTAGAACGTCATGGTCATTGAAGAAATTTTATAAAAATATTTTTATTATTGTTATTAAAAGTAAAAATGTAAGATATATTTTACCAAATATTAGACGTCAAAAATGTTTTCGGAAAAATGGCTCAAGCTCAGCTCTGAGACCCTTACGATTTTTATAGCTAAAACTCTTTTCAAGAGGACTTGATGCTTGAAAGTTAATTACTTTCAAAGCTAATGGGTAATTGATAGATTTTTCTAAATAAAATTAAAGAAACTCGGCTTAAAAGCTTAGAGCCTGTCAAGGAGGAACGTGTCCGCAATAATTTATTTTTCTTAGATGCGATTCTAGCGATTCAACAAAAAATCGGTAGAGGGAACCTTTGTCTACTACGCATTTTAGGAAAAGTATCAGTCGATTCCGAACTTTCGTCGAAAACACGTAAAATCCAAAATGAGTTACTTTTTTCTCGTCGGTTCGAGGCAGTCTTTTTTTGTTCCCATCCAAAGGGGCCTAAAATGACACATTCCACGGGCGCTAAATATATTAAAAAGTCGTTATCGTTTGTGAAGAAGTGGGTAAATCATTTTAACGAGACAACAAATGCCGACGACTTGCCAAAACGTGGCCTAATATGCAAAGTCACTCCGAAAGTCCAATCGTGTCTTGGTGTTCAAGGGATCCGAAATTGACGCTGCGTCAAGAAGCGGCAAAATTAAGAAAATCAGATTTGAATGTGTCTCATGAGACCATTCGACATCTTCGTGCTCATGATGTCGAATTCCGGAGCACGTAGAAGAAACCTTTGCGGGGTAAAAATCACGTCATGAAGCGGCCCGCTTGAGCCCACAATAATGTTAGAGTAATCCTCACAATCACAGGAGGCCAACTCTATTGAAAACGTTTGGTCCCTCGTAAAGAGAAAGCTCAGAGGAAAGACTCTGAGGACTCTGACTCAGTTGTCTCGCGAGATTCAAAAAACTTGCACAGTATGCAGAAAATGTCGTCGACAGCATACCTCGAATATCCCAGGTATGATGATGCAGGATTGATGCAGGAGGCGACTGGACAACTTACTAAGATAATTGTGCCGTTGTTAGCGCACCAAAGAATACATTGATGGCAAAAAATGTTCTCGAAATACATTTTTTCAATACGAGCGGCCACGTTCTTACTCGACAAACTGTTGATGCAGGAGGCGACCGGACAACTTACTAAGGTAATTGTGTCGTTGTTAGCGCACCAAAGAATACATTGATGGCAAAAAATGTTCTCGAAACACATTTTTTCAAGAATACGACCGGCCACGTTCTTACTCGACAGGCTGTACTTTATATTAGAAGGAAGCACTTTAAAATCGGGAATAGAGCTTGGTGCTTGAAGTCCTTTTAAGAGAAACTTTGCTTACCTCTCATCTATCACAAATGTTTTAGCTAAATAAAAATAATATAGAAAAACCCTTTTTAAGAAATGTTAAAAGCAAGCAAGAATTGAATATTAATTAAATATTTTCTATAAATATTTCAAAATATGTAAGTTGTTTAATTATTCAAAAAAAGGTAAAGAAAAACGATATTGCCTGTAGTTTGATATAAATAATATATATTTTTTAACTCCGATAAAAAAATAAATTACTTATTTGGAAAAACTTTAATGTATCAATATTTTTTCTCCAAATTAATTTACCTTTTCGTTAATTATATAAATATCTAAAATTATAAGATGATTTTATTTTTGTCAAAATTATCAACCACGTATTAATTTCAAGTACCCTTGAGTAAATATGTGAAACTATTAAACAAGTGGCTTATCGCTTAATTCATTCCAAGGATTTTTTCAATTTATGAGTATGTCGAGGGGAAGGGGAGTGTTAGGATTACTTGTGCTCGTAAAAAATTTAAAAAATCTAGTACTAAATACTATTGCTACTCTAAGTTATTATTTATAGCACTATTCTATTTGCATATATGGATATCCGCTTGACTACTTAATTAAATTGTAGATAGTTAACAAAAACATATCCGGGTGAAGATAAACATTATTAAAACAATTTATTTATTTTTTGTTTTAAAACAAAGTGAAACTTAGGTTCCGAACACAATATTATACGTTATTGAATTAATCTAAAATGAGGATTAGCTTATTATTTACATTTACAGACAGCGTATCATAAAAGGTATTTTGATGAAGCTAGACACCAAAAAGGCTTCAGGCGCTGACGGAATACCTGCCATAGTTCTCAAGAACTGTGCGAGGGAACTAACACCAGTTTTCTGTAGACTTTTCAACCTATCCTACAGAAAGAGAATATTTCCTTCCTGCTGGAAATGTGCCACAGTTCAGCCGATACCTAAAAAAGGCAAGAAGACCTTGCCAAATAACTACCGACCAATCGCACTACTCTCAATAATATCGAAAGTCATGGAAAAGGCTATCAATCAGCATCTTCTAAAATATCTTGAAGGATTCAACATTATTAGTGATCACCAATATGGCTTTCGTAAAAATAGATCAACAGGAGATCTTCTGACTTATGTAACACATGTTTGGAACAACGCAATTGAACACTTTGGAGAATCTCGAGCGGTTGCTCTTGACATATCCAAGGCATTTGACCGTGTTTGGCACGATGGGCTGTTGGCTAAGCTACGTTCTTATGGTATGTCTGAAAAGTTCTGTTTGTGGCTCTCATGTTTCCTCAGAGAGCGTTCTTTACGAGTGGCAGTTGACGGATTTCTTTCTAACACCTTCACTATCAACGCCGGTGTGCCCCAAGGTTCCATACTGTCTCCTACTCTCTTCCTCATTTATATTAACGATCTGCTGGAAAGGACCGAGAATCCAATCTACAGCTTTGCAGATGACAGTACACTTATCTCTTCATTCACTTTGAACACTCGGACATCGACTACTCAGACGAATATCCGCAGACAGCAGGAAGTCATTCAACTTAACAAAGACCTGGAAGAAATTCTATCTTGGGGTGACAGTAACCAAGTGGAATTTAACGCTACAAAAACCCAGGCGGCAGTTTTTTCTAAAAAAGTTAACGTTGCAGAACCCGACATAGTTATGTCGGGGCACTCCATCCCTCTAACATCGTCACTCAATCTGTTAGGCGTTAATTTGGGAGCAAATATGTCCTGGCATGAACATGTTGCAGGCATAGCAAGAAGAGCTTCTCAAAAGTTGGGAATATTGTTTCGAACCAGAAAGCTTTACACTCCACAACAACTGTTAATTCTTTACAAAGCTCAAATTCGACCAACTATGGAATATTGCTCCCATGTTTGGAGCTCCGCTCCCAAACATACACTGCATTTGTTGGATTCTATCCAGAGAAGAGCTATTCGTCTGATTGGACACCCGGAACTGACCGACGGCCTTGATTCGCTGGAACATCGAAGAACGGTTGGCGACTTGAGCCTATTCTACAAGTACTTTCATGGAAAGTGTTCGAGAGATGTGGCCCGTTTAATTCCTCCCAGAGCGGTGCATATTAGAAGTACACGTCGCGCTAATGCTTCACATCCGTATGAGGTTCAGCTTGTTACTCCTCGTACAACGCTTTTCAAGCAGTCTTTTATATGGAGAACATCATACCTTTGGAATGGTTTACCCAGGACTGTGTTTCCCATCGAGTACAATCTACAGCGATTCAAGAACAACGTGAATCGCTTTCTCCGCACACGTGTCGCTCCTGTAGCGCTTTAGGGACTTCCCTGTAGCACGTGTGCTAGACCCATAAAAAAAAAAAAAAAAAATTCTTCTGCAGCAACTAACCTTTTACATCCATTTCCGTTATTCAATCCACCGATTTGGTGAAAAGTCCAATTGATGTAAGAGATCTATTATGTTACACTAATAAGCTCCCCGCTTCTTACATTAATTGACTCCGTTTTCTTATCGCTCACCATATCACCTCATCAACTTACTCTATTTTCAAAAATTAAGGAAACTGTTAATTTGTTTAATCCCCTCACACTGCAACACATTTATGCCTACGTTTCTTTTTTCTTCAAAATATCTTGGGTATTACTTCCAAGAGACCAGTGAATTTTCTTCTATACCTATAAATTCAAGGGGTGCCCACAAAGTGGTAATTTCGGTTTAGAGGATAGAACAATTCAAATAGTACCATATCTAGTGAATGCAGTTCTTGTGAAAGGGTTATCGTTTTATTTTGACTTAAGAAATTACGAATGATTATTGTATTGTGCAATGGTGTGTTGTCGAGTTGTCCTGTCATAATTCAGTCTTTTTGTGAATTGTCTCACTACGTAAACGACTTAAAACGCTTAAACAATGCGCCATAATAACTGTATGATCATTTGAAAAAAACGGTTAACATGGCCTTGATTTTTGGTTGACTTAAACGTGGCATTTTTGAACGATATTCACTTGATAATTGAAATAGAACCACGTCCCATCACCAGTAATTATGTAAATTAGAGAAACCTATGGAATCATTCGAACAAAAAGATCACAACACTACGATGTTCTTCGAGAAAATTCCACGTATGCTAGCGGTACTGTTCGAGTTGGATGGTCTTTCAGAACGCGTTTGGTCATCAACAGCTGCTCCACCCTCTTTAAAGAATTTGTGCTACTTCAAAACTGTTGATCTTGTTAGACATTCATCAACGTAACACTTCTTTTCCGTCGTTAAGAGACGATTTAATGCAGTTTTTTTGCTCAATAAAGTTGTCGTTTGTAAAAATCGACAACAATTATCACTATTAGAAAACAGACTTTTATTTTAATCCTAATAAAGTAAATGCCATTACAATTCTCATCAGATGTTCATAATAGTTCTATCAACCTAGACAATAAATAATGTAACAGTAGCACATAGGCATTCTTTCTTAGACTATACACATTTTATCTAACTCCTATTCTAGGCCCTTAACATTCGCCTTTTCTACCGTCTTTATATTTTTCCACATTGAATTGTGCTAAGGACTTCGGGCAGTAAAGCAACTCGACGCAACTAATCGCACACGCAACTTTTTAGGTACAACTTCTTACTTCCTCACAACAATCATTAAATAAAAATTTATTTGTTTTGCTATTGTACAATAATCACACATTTGCTTTTACTATAACAATATTTAATTTTTATGTAATGTATGTGTTAGAAAGTTCCGACTAGCCGTGTCCAATTGCTTTTAGATTCGAAGATCATTAGACCCCTATGCGTAAAAACCATAAAATTATCGTGTCTCTACTTTCCACTAACAATTTCCAAAGATGTTCTTGTTTTCTTTGACTCTGTATTATTTTGAAGTTTCACATCTCAATTACTGGTATACCTCCTGTCCAAGGAAAACCTAACCATTAAAACATATTTCAATCGATCTCTTAGTGTTGATAAAACGTTTGGCCTGTTTAATTAATGCACTTAATGAGTTTTTATATACATGGGTTTTTAAGGATACTATTAAGGGTAGTAGTTACTAATGCTTGAACATTTTTAGAGGTATCATATCGTTTTCTTTTCATCGACAGTGATGCTGGGAGACGTGAAATATGTCATAGTATGGTAAATTAGACGAATGCAATGAGTAATCTAACGAACAAACTTGGATTTGTTCAAAAACTGTAATGACAGAACGATGGAATGGTAGATTCACTTCTGACGAACAAATCGCGAAATCAATTTACGAAGGGAAAATTCTTGATTTGAGAATCTTCGTAATGGTAATTTCTTTCAGTCCTGTTTTTAAGTGGCATCTCATCACCACTTTAAAATCGGTATATTTGAATGCGCGATAATCACACTGTATGCATTTTAAAGCATTTGAGGTGTTTCAATAACTAACTTTAACACAAAAGTTAATCGGAGCTCGTTGATTAAATCTCATTTTCCAGCCGTTCGACAAATCACACCGTTACTTATACCACTATGACTAGTCATCTAATAGAACAAATATCATAAAGAGCTGACGAAACAGGAATGTATAAAAAACAAGAGACAACAGTTAGTGCTTCTATTTTTGTTCTTTTTTTAAGGAGTTCTGTTTCTTTTTGGACAGAGGGCGCATGTGTTGTTTTCCTTCTCGTTCCGGTGGCATAATCAACTTTTTGAAAAACAACTTCTAATTTCTATATCATAACTAATTTTCCTGTTAACAAATTGTGTTTATCATTCCATACATTAATTTATTTTTGTATGTATGTATTTGTCGTATGTGAAGCTAAGAAAACAGGGTTTTGAATAAGATTTTTTTCTATTATTTTATTTTATACGTAATGTAATTTAAATTGTAAAAGACTTCTTGAATATATATATATATATATATATATATATATATATATATATATATATATATAAATATATATATATATATATATATATATATATATATACATATATATATATATATATATATATATATATATATATATATATATATATATATATATATATATATATATATATATATATATATATATATATATATATATATATATATATATATATATATATATATAGATATATATATATATATATATATATATATATATATATATATATATATATATATATATATATATATATATATATATATATATATATACATATATATATATATATATATATATATATATATATATATATATATATATATATATATATATATACAGTGTGACAATTTAAGTCCGCATCCTATGGAATTTTTTTTAAATAATCACTTTAGCCCAGATCTGGTTATGGCTTATTTGTGCTTCAAATAATATCAGAAATAAAGTATAGTAAGTCATTTTTACGCATAACGTCACCTGTCAAAAATGACATTTTCGTAAAAATTTTTGGAAAAAACGTATAATTTGGCCAAATTTTAAAAAAAGTTATTAGACAAAATAGTTTATTTTGTGATTCTAGATCTGCTTGTCAAATTTCAACGGCCTACTACAATTTTTGAATTTTTGGCAGTTTTTGGACATTTCGGCAATTGTTTTTCATCTTGATTTATTGCAACCTTATTTAAATCATTTAATTTGTCAAAAACTAGGCACCTATAATCTATTTAAGAACAAAATGAAGTCGTGTCCATAATTTTTTTATAGAATATTAAAATTCACACATTATGATGAATCATATTTGATGCAAAGTTCGATTAACTTTTGTTTTTAAACAGAAAAATATTTCTCGCTTACATAGTTTGATAGTGAACACACTTGAACGTTTGTAAATTAGCACAAATTTTACATTTTGATCTTTTTAGTAATGTATTTAAAGTTTCAACAATGTAATGTTTCTTTCTATAAATGCTAAATTAACGATTGGCTATTTTAACTTATTTAATAAATACTTTGTATCAAATACACACATATTGCAATATTCTACATTTCGGTGTATCCACCGTTTCGTTCAATGCAACGAATGGTTCTTCTAGAAATTTCTTTGACGGAATTTTTCACAAGCTCGGGAGGTATCTCCTGAACACACCGCCTAATTATAGTTTCTAGATGATCGATATCTCTAAATGGTCTAAACTTGTAAACTTTTTGTTTGAGATAACTCCATAAATAGAAATCCAAAGGGGTGATGTCGGGCAATCGAGGTGGCCAACAATTATCCTGATCTCGCCCAATGACCCAGCCATGAAATAGTTCATTTAAAGTGTTTCGTACTTGCAAAGTATTGTGTATTGTTGCATCATCTAATTAATACCATAGAGCATATCTTAGATCCACAGCCATGTTATCCAGAACTTCTAAAATTTCGTTATTTAAAAAATCTAAATATCGTTGTGAGTTTAAATTATGTCTAAAAAAATACGGCCCTATTATTTGGTCATTTACAATGCCACAACACCAAAAGTTACTTTTAAACGAGTCCTCTTCTATTTTTCCGTGGTACCAGAACGAAAATAACAACCCAATATTAAAATCTCTATCCTGTAGAGTGTTTATCAATTTTGGTTTGTATGGTTTAAATTTATTTTTGTGTAAAATTTTACGTACACTTTCCCTGTCGATCTCCGCTTTAGAGTTCGAAATAGTTCTAACACTGGTTTTGCCTTCTTCCACTACACTTAAGCACACATCTAACTCAGTATCTTCGGTATGTGTACGTGCAACACGATTTTTTTGGAAAACATTAGATTGCTGCAAGCTTTTTTCAGGATGACGCTCGTTAAAAACATTTGAAAAAGTGCGTTGAGGTGTATTTTCCCCACACAATAAAACAATTTCATTTTTTTCTTGAAGAGAATGCATGTTGTGACACCATCTGCTTCTTTCCATTCCAGTTTGAATTGCTAACTAAATGTTTGACAGCTTACGACACCATATTGCGATCTCTAGTTCTCAATTTTTTCCAGGTCCTACTATTAATAAACGCATAGAAATATTGAGTTTTGCTTAGCGTGTTAATTTCTCTGTTTAGCTTTTTTTTTCCTGTAGGTAAGTTTTCAGGAGGAAATCAGCACAACCATAAAGGGTCCTTCTAATTTTGCGAACGTTAATTTTGATAGTTACGACTAAAATATGGCTGGATTTATTTTAAATTAGCAGTTACGTCAACAATGACACCGAAAGCATTTTAATGTAATTTTTCGGTGGTATTATTAACGCGTAACTGCCAAATTAATAACTAGCATATGTGTAATATTTTTTTTACGGTTGCTCATTAGAATCTAAAATGTATTATTGATCTAAAAAGTGGTTTTAGCTGAAGTATAAAAAAAAACAAATAGGATAAAGCAGCAAGTTGTTAATTTGGTGTTTATAGTAAGAAACATTACATTGTTAAAAATTTAAATATATTACTAAAAAGATCAAAATGTAAGGTATGTGTTAATTTACAAACGTTTAAGTGTGTTCACTATCAAAATACGTAAGCGAGAAACATTTTTCTATCTAAAATCAAAAACTAATCGAACCTTGCACAAATATAATTCATGATAATGTGTGAATTTTAATATTCTATAAAAAAATTATGGACACGACCTTATTTTGTTCTTAAATAGATTATAGCTGCCTAGTTTTTGACAAATTAAATGATTTAAATAAGGTTGCAATAAATCAAGATGAAAAACAATTGCCGAAATGTCAAAAAACTGTGAAAAATTTAAAATCGTAGTAGGCCGTTGAAATTTGACAAACAGATCTAGAATCACAAAATAAACCATTTTGTCTAATAACTTTTTTTTAAAATTATACGTTTTTTCCAAAAATTTTTACGAAAATGTCATTTTGGCAGGTGACGTCATGCGTAAAAATGACTTACTATACTTTATTTCTGATATTATTTGAAGCACAAATGGATGCTATAACCAGATCTGGGCTAAAGTGATTATTTTAAAAAATCCCATATGATGCGGGCTTAAATTGTCATATATATATATATATATATATATATATATATATATATATATATATATATATATATATATATATATATATATATATATATATATATATATATATATATATATATATATATATATATATATATATATATATATATATATATATATATATATATATATATATATATATATATATATATATATATATATGTAGATTAAACCACTGACAAGATAGGAAATTAGCAAGAAAGTCATTTCACTGAAATTCCTGAAGTACGATAGATAACATTCAAGCTAATCCTATAGAAAAATAAATATTAACAACTTATCGTCATTATGACCTAAATTCAACAAACACAAATATCTGAATCCTGGAAAATATTTGCCTTTCACAAGAAATTATCAGCACACCTGTATGCAAATATTAATTTTCATGCAGAGTTAAAGAAAGTGTTTCCTATACAAATTATATGGATATATCACCTGATTTTTACTTCGACATAAATAAGGCCTTTATCAGTGATCAACTTTCATCTAATAAATAATAAATCTTCAATTTTAGAATTAGTGTTGATTGTCACTACACGTCGCCTTCAGAAATTCTGTGCTAAATCGATCATATTCATATATTAGTATTACTATTTATATTAAATAACAGTATAAATCTTCATATATCTTGTTCGACTTAATAGCATTCTCTTCATAATTCACCATGTTATAAACGCGTTTTTTTACTGTAATATTCTTCTCATGGGCCTCATAATGTCTTCTCAACTTACTTTAGCCAGTGATTTGACGCGGTTAAAGTGAAAATGTTAGTCAAAACAAAAATAAGAGGATGTTTTTAAGTTATCTACATAGCTTTGAAGGAAAACTTGCAGAACCTAAAAACACATAGTTTCTGTGTGCTACCATCTATGTTAATACAGTGTTTTCGAGTTATTTAAGTCTGAATTCTTTTGTTTGCTCCTCAAGGACGCTAAGGTGGCTTTCAAATCATCATCTGAAGAAAATTTTCCGCCTTTATGGTTTTCCTTCAGGTGTTTAAAAAAAAAGAAGTCGCAGGGCGCTAAGCCAGGGCTATAGTGTGGATGTCTTAATTTGGTGAATCCCGAGATGGCTTGAACTGTGCCAGCTTTGTGGTATCTGCAGTTGTTATACAATAGCAAAGTTTTGATTATCCATGAATTTGGACATTTTCTTTAATTGCCCGCTTCAGGTTGTCCTTCCGTAAATCTGTGCATTATTTATGGAACCTTTTCCATAAATTTAAGCAAAATTTCTTCGCAATCCCAAAAAACGATCGCCAACCGCTTTCTAGAAGGTGACTGGGTTTATGCCTTCTTTGGAGGTGGAAAACCCTTATAAATTCGCTGCATTCAATCCTACTTCTTAAGACGGTTCCAATAGAACACCCAAGCCTCGACGCCTATTTGCGAAAAAAGCCTGATGATTTCCTCACTACCTGCTTCAATCGGTCCTCCTGATCTGAGGTCATCCTGAATTGAGTCTCAATCCCATCGAAAACTGACTAGCCAAAATATTACTTGAAAATAAAATAGGTCTCCATGGCCGTAAAACAGGGACATTCTTTCTCTCGTTAGTAAGACACCTTATCCTTCATATTTTGGAAGAAAAAACTTATAAAAATTGCAGAACGCAATAAATTCCTACAAGATTTCGTACCTAGAATAACGATAGTAATTTGATAACTTCTCATAGCTAGGTAGATACTTTCAAATACATCCTCGTAATATTATAACAAAATATATATTTTGTCTATAACTAAACAGCATCACGATGCTAAGTTTTTCAAAAAATTAAGAAAGAATTTAAAGAACGAACGTTTTACACTCTTGTCATGTCACTGAAAGCGGCAGATAAAGACATATTAGAACAAATGATGTATATGAATTAAAGTCATATTAAAATAATTTATATCACCGTTGGTCTAGTCTTTGGTCATTGGATTAAAATATTGTCTCTCCTAACCTAGTCATTAGTAGAAGCAATAGTAAGAATGGGGAGGTTTATACTTGACCAGAGAGATTTTTTTTTGCTTACTCTACATTCACGTTTGGCTATTGTCATCTAGATAAAACCTACAGTTTAATGTGGGGTCCAAACCACATGATCAGCAGATGATACTCTCTCAGCCTGCTGTTTTGCAATCTTATCCTCCCTTCCCACTAACAATGAACCTCGATAAGAGTCAGTTTTTACTACCTTATTAAGCTCTTTGTGATGTTGCGGCAAAGTACGCTTGTAGATGGGAGGCTATTTATGTTTCTAGTTCGACTTCAGACTGCATCTCATTGGAGAATCACCAGGATACTAGCTGCTCTATCTATGTCATCAGACATTCCGGTTCAACTGGCCCCCTGCCAACCACATGCTTCCTGGCGGTTTTCCCTCGAAGTTGGTTCTTAGTCCTTATCAAGACTGACTACCATCATGTGAGGAAGAGTGGTCTGCCTCGTCAAACTTGTCCGAACTTAGAATTATAAAATATTAATAATAATTAAAGCATAAGATCTTTCTATTCAAATTTGAAAAAATTGGTTGTATTATAAAACGTTGTAAGTAAGACAGCAGCTTTTGACATGAATAACATATTTTAGGATTGAACATTTATTTTTTGCTTGTCATCTTGCCCCGCTTTACTCTGCCGTTTATCTTGTGGTCATAGTAATGAAGCTTTTTAAAGCAACATATCACAGGTATCTTTACACAAGACTCTTTTTTTTATTCTCCTATATAAGTTCCTTCTTAACAATTTCTTTTTCTCGGTGGAAGATGTCCTTGCATGCATTATCATGCTCTTTACATAATACTTTTTTCAGTGATCTTTGTTACTTTGCTGGATAGACAATGAAATTGTTTTTATATCTTGTTTATCCGGAATTAAATAGTTCGTTGCAATATCAGTTTCCCATTTTATTTTCATTTGATAACAGCCGAGCGAAACTAAGTATTACATCAATTAACATTTTCTATAATTTTAATTAACCCTTCAGCGGGCGCGCTATAAAGTTTTACACGAAAAGGAGCGCGGCGCATTTTATGTTCCACGGAATTATTATTGAAATTAATAAAATATTTAAAGAATTTTTTGTTATATTTTCGAAATTTATTGATTTTAATAACACAAAATTATTTACACAGAATTTTTAGATACAAATACAGTGCAAAATTTTGACTATTCACTAATGTCTGCACTTTCATTGCAATTTTTACATACTATTTGCTCAACAGAGTGGTTTTTTACAAACAAAATTGTTGCATATACTACATTGCACGGTTGTGTTAATATTTTTTGAACGTCCACATAATAAGCAGCGTCCCACTTTTTTTCTATGAGGTTTCTCCTGGTTGGGATTTGAACTTTTCTATATTTCGCTAAAGATACCCGCATGTCTTGTTTTAGGGATTTTATATTAGCTCTTTCTTCCAGAAACGGTCTCATAAGCGCAACTGCCAAATTTTTCAGAAATATTCTTCTGGCTATATTGGGATTTTCCTCGTTGAAATTAAACAATACTTGGGCATTTATTCCCGCCATATCCATCAGAGAATAAAAAATAACTAATGGCCATCTCCGGGTAACCCGTTTTACCGAATATGATCCACACATTTGGTCAACGCTGTCTACTCCACCTTTGGTGGCATTATAATCCATAATTAATTCAGGCTTTTGTGAATCCTGATCAATATCGCCAGTGTTATACATAGAACTCAAAAGAATTACTGACTTGTTTTTCTTTGATACATATGAAAGTAAAGTAATATATTTTTGATATCCAAATACAGACGTTTTTGTTTTCATGGGATTTATTTGGCAAAAATTCCAACGGAATTTCTTTTTTATTTTTTTTTTTAATGTTCCTATTAGTGTAATTTTATCACTAAGTAGGGTCTTTGCTAAATGATAACTAGTGTACCAATTATCTGTCGTTAAATTTCGATTTGAACCTTTTATTTCTTCCACAAGTCTGAGTACAATATTTGTTGGCGAATTTGGAACTCTGTACGGACCTTCAGGTTGTTGTCCACAATAAATTTCTATGTTGCTAACGAAGTGAGTTTTTGCGGCGCATAAAACAAACATTTTGATACCGTATTTGGCCGGCTTATTGGGTATGTACTGTATGAAACTACATCTACCATGAAAACCTTCAAGTTTTTCGTCAATTGTGACGTATTGTCCAAGACTATATTTTTTTTTGCAATTTTCTACAAACGCTTCGTATATATCTCTTATAGCTGCTAATTTGTCTGTTTTTTTTCTTTCGGGTCTACTATCGCGGTTATCAAACCGGAGACACCGCAATAAAAATAAAAACCGTTTGTAGCTCATAACCAGGCGAGTAATTTCTAGACCCGTTCCATCAGTTTCCCAAAGTTCTCTAACGTTGACATGATTGGCTTTCTTACATCCCAATAATATTAGCAAACCCAGTAAAGCCATAATTTCACTTTTTGAACATATTTTAACATCTCTTTCCCGTGAATATTCAATAGTGGATTTTTTAATTTCTATATACTCATTTGTATATTTTACAATAGTTTCTATCATGGTAGAATCGATGATTTTTTGAAATGCTGAAATTTCCGTTGAAAGTTTTCGTGCTGTTGGCTTTGGACCGGGAAAAATTCTTGCAATGTTTTTACTTTTTGTTTTCGATTTTGTCTCCAAACTAAATTTGTACCACTTACATGTTTTGTCTTTACCAAAAAAATAATCACTAGACATAATCTCAGGATCGTCATCGTTGGGACTATACTCTAGCTCGGAATCTGTGTTGTGGTCACTAGTTATAATAACTTCTTCATCTTCCTCCGAAACATCCTCATCCACTGGCAAATATTGTTCCTCATCTCCTCATGAAGTATTCTGAACAGCTCTTTATCAGAGAGATATTTTTTGGCCCTGAAATCAATTTTGAATTATCAAGATAAAATATTAAATATCAAAAAAAGCTTAGAATTTCTCATGTGTGCACAAAACTATGTGTTACATACATATTTATATTATTTGCAAAATATAATATTAAAATGGGCCTTTTACAATTTCATGTAAAAAAAAAGAAATAATAAAAAACGATACTTACATGACAAGGCGCGTGGCGCACGTTATGCGCCAGAAGCCACAAGTCTCAAAACAAAGCAAAATAAAAAAATATATATAAACTAAAATAGGACACCAAGCACTTAGTTACAAAGATTAAGGTTAACTGAAAGAATACCTAGACTTAGACGTTAATAAACGGGGAAACACCGACAATGTTGCCATCTTTCGAAATTTGGCGCGTCCGCTGCAGGGTTAAGCTTACTACAAATTCGATATGGCGCTACTAATTTAAAATAAACTGCCTGCCCCCAAGTAAATCTGAAATAATAAAGGCAATGAAATCATTAAAGAATAATAAAACAATCGGCTCGGATAACATCAGTGGCGAACTTTTTAAAGCAAATACGGAAACAATAACGGAATTAATATATCCACTCAAGCATGGGACAACAGTAAAATCCCAGAGCATTGGAAACATGGTACCATCATAAAACTTTCCAAAAAAGGAGACCTCATCCTCTGTCAAAACTGGCGAGAAATCACACTTCTTAACTCCATACACAAAATAATGACTCAAATCATACAAAGCCTCCTGCTAGCTTCTATAGAACCCGTATTCAGACCCCATCACTCCTGCATAGATAACATCAATACCCTCAGAATCTTTGCTGAACAATCTGTCAAATGGAACTCACCACTTTTCCTAGTTTTCATAGACTTCCAAAAGCTTTCGATAGCATATTACACTCAGCAATTTAGAAAACATTAATGGAAGTACGAATGCCCAAAAAAATTGTCACTATAATACAAGAGTTATATAACAACAGTTCTTGTACGGTGCTTCATAACGGGCAAGTAAGCAGTTCTTTTCAGATGAAAACAGGGGTCAGACAGAGGTGCCCTTTATCTTCTTTACTATTCAATATTGTTTTGGACTCATTGCTGAAGAAGGCACTGAAGAATATGCGAGGCATACGTTGGACTCTCACGTCATCAATCACACAATGACATGCAAAAGATGGTAGAAAATTTAGAACGTGAAGCAGACTTTCAATAAATATGGCCAAAACTAAGTCCATTAGAATTAACCTTAACATAAATACACCATTTATTTCGGGATCTGATGCGGAGGACTTCTAGGAGTTCATATACTTCGGCAGTATTATCGACAAAGAAGGAGGCGCTACATCAGACATACATAATTGAATCAAAAAAGCTCAGCAAGCTTTTGGCCAGCTAAGATCTATCTATATAGGCATCAAGACAAATCAACACCGACACTAAGCTGAGGATATTTAACTATTTAACAGCAATGCTAAATCGGTGTTCTTATATGGTTGTGAAACTTGGAACTTGACAAAAACCTTAGCAGACAAAATACCAACTTTAATGAATAAATGTCTACGTCGAATTTTCCGCATATTTTGGCCTAACACCATTCGTAATGAAGACCTCTGGCATCTCACACAACAACAGGAAATATACCGGGATATATTACCATGCAAATGGGGATAGATAGGTCACACGTTGCGAAAAACCCACATATATATATATATATATATATATATATATATATATATATATATATATATATATATATATATATATATATATTTACAACCAGAAGAACAGAATAAGGTAAAATAGTGTAAAAAAACCAAAATAAAAAAAAATGTTTGATTCCTAGCTTTACCTATAGGTTTTAAGGTTGTCTTTGGTAATTATCCCATCTCATGCCATATTTAAACAAAAACAGAATATGTTTTTTCTAAAAGTGAGATAAGTTATAATGATCATTTATGGTAAGCTGAGTGAAACACAAGAAAAGGCGGGTCTATTTATTTATTCATATGACAACCAAGGCAACGGGAAAACATTTTCATACTCTGATAGTTTGTGTTACTGTGTGAAAAAATCTAATCATGCGATTAATTCCTCAGACCGCTTGAACAGGGTTGTATGAGAAGTGACTAGTTGAACAGATATCATGTATTAGCACGACGTGTATTTCCCTCATGCACCGCTCTGGGGAGAATTAAGTGGGGGTACATCCATCAAACACTTTCCATGAAAGAACCTGTAGATACATCCAAGTCGATGTTCCAAAGAATCAAGGGTTTTAGTGAGGGCTGGGTCTCTAATCATTCGAAGAGCCCCCTTCTGAATAGAATGGAACAAATTAGTGTATGTTTGGGAGCAGTACCCCAAACATGAGTTCGTTAGCTGTACTTGATCTTTGTACAGAATTAAAAGTTGTTGTGGAGTATAAAGCTTTCTAGTTCGAAATAATATTCGCAGCTTTTGAGAAGCTTTCTTTATGATGCATGCAACAATTGTGACGTTACTAGAGAAATGGAGTGTGGAGGCATTTGCTAAGTTAATGACTTCCTGCTGTCTGCGGATATTTGAACGAGTAGCCAATGGTGTTGTTTAAAATGTATATGATAAAACGCGTGACCATAACGTATAGATGCTACTTAATTGTTTACAATTGTTTGTTTAAGGTAAAACAATAAATATACTTGTAGTTTCTTTGAATTAATTGCGATTGTTAAGATTAGCAAGGCGACTCCCAGTTGGTCCGTTTTTAAAAATGCATGCAAAATTTGTTGTGAATGACAATACGTTATGTGTATTTTGTCAGTACGTTTTAAAATATACGCTAACTACTGAACTAATCGCTGGTTATCCCCAGTGTCCATCTTTCATTCTGATACCAAATTATTGGATAGAGTTCTGCTTGTTCTTCATGATTTGTTCAACAATCGACAACTAGCAAAACTAAAAAATATACCTGTTATAATATTAAACTATTCATATAATCACCTTGTGTACTGTTTAGATATTATTTTAACTGGCGACAGGTATAATGACTTAAGTAAAACTAATAACATTTTAGACTGATAAGGCTAGAAATTATACAAACTTATTCAAATAAGAAAAACAATTTGTCACGCGGTTATCGGTCCAATATTTTTTGTTGCTAAAATATTGGCATCTTCCACTCGTGTAATAAATAATACATATATTTTGTAATTGGAACAACATACATAAAATTAAAAATATTTTTACAACCAACACTAGACAAAATAAAGTAAAATAGTGTAAAAAAAATCAAAATTAAAAAAAAAATGTTGATTCCTAGCTTTACCTGTAAGTTTTGATCTTGTATTTGACATCTTTGGTAATTACTTCATCTCATGCCATATTTATACAGAAACAGAATATGTTTTTTCTAAAAGTGAGATAAGTTATAATGTTCATTTATGGTAAGGTGAGTGAAACACAACAAAAGGCTGGCCTATTTATTTACTTATATGACAATCAAGGCAACGAGAGAACATTTTCATACTCTGCCAGTTTGTGTTACTATGTCAAAAAATCTAATCATGCGATTAATTCATCAGACCGCTTGAAAAGGGCTGTACGAGAAGTGACTAGCTGAACCTCATACAGATATCATGTATTAGCACGAAGTGTATTTCCCTCATGCACCGCTCTGGGAAGAATTAAGTGGGGTACATCCATCAAACACTTTCCATGAAAGAACTTCGCCAACCGTTCTTCGATGTTCCAAAGAATCAAGATTTTTAGTAAGAGCTGGGTCTCCAATCAGGCGAAGAGCTCCCTTCTGAATAGATTGGAACAAATTAGTGTATGTTTGGGAGTAGTGCCCCAAACATGGGTTCGTTAGCTGTTCTTGATCTTTATACAGAATTAAAAGTTGTTGTGGAGTATAAAGCTTTCTAGTTCGAAATAATATTCGCAGCTTTTGAGAAGCTTTCTTTAGGATGCATGCAACAATTGCATACTAGAGGAATGGAGTGTGGAGGCATTTGCTAAGTTAAACGACTTCCTGCTCTCTGCTGATATTTGAACGAGTAGCCAATGTTGTTGTTTACAATGTATGTGATAAAACGGGTGACCATAACGTGTTAATGCTACTTAATTGTTCACAATTGTTTGTTTAAGGTAAGATAATAAATATACATGTAGTTTCTTTGAATTAATTGCGATTGTTAAGATTAGGTAGGCGACTCTCAATTGATCGGTTTTTAAAAATGCATGCAAAATTTGTTCCGAATGACAATACGTTATGTGTACTTTGTCAGTACGTTTTAAAATATACGCTAACTACTGAACTAATCGCTGGTTATCCCAGTCAGTGTAAATATTTGTCGCATATATGTGTATCTGGCACAATTCTGGCACCAAAATATTGTATAGAGTTCGGCTTGTTCTCCACTGGCAAAAATTAAAAAATATACCTGTTATAATATTAAATTATTCATATAATCACCTTGTATACTGTAGATATTATTTTAACTGGCGACAGGTATAATGACTTACAAGTTAAAGCTGATAACATTTTAGACTGATAAGGCTAGAAATTATACAAACTTATCTAAATAAGAAAAACAATTTGTCACGCGGTTATTGGTCCAATATTTTTTGTTGCTAAAATATTGGCAACTTCCAGTCGTATAATATATAATACATATATTTTGTAATGGGAACAACATACCGGGTATTGTAGAAGTGAGTTCATAAAGAGATAAATCATCATAAACTAAACATTGACAAATAGCGAATCTCTAGGTATTTGTCAAGCTTTCTGTTGCCGCAACAACTCCCGAACAAAGTTAGATATCCATTTTAAATTTTGTACTTATATGTACTTAAAGCGAGAAAGGAACCCATAGATTTTAAGCCATATCATTTTAGGTTAATTAATGTGGAACCAAAAAAAATTTGCCGGGTTTCTGTAACACTACAAGAATTTTTCCTTGCTGTTAGTTAAAATACTTATAGTTAAACATTTAAGGGTAACCTCTTATCTGAGGTATTGATTAAAGTTAAAGGAGAGCTTCTAATATATCATGTAATATGGTTTTAGAGTTCTATTTGATTCTTTCCTTGTTCTTAGGTGGTAAAAAGGCTAAATTTAAGTGAATTAGTCCTATTTTCTTAAACATTTCAGCAGAAATAACATGTCTTAACTAATCGTCGACAAATTGCATTTAAGGAACAAGACAAAATCGCAGGACGCTAAATCGGATGGTACCAGGATTGGAAGCAGGATTAATGCAGAGTGGCATAATTCTGGTCGCACACGATTTCTCAGACGCTGCAAAACCTAGAAAGATGCATTGACAGCCTGACCCTCAGGTAAGAATTTGTGGTACACAATTTCATGATAGCCAAAAGAATAACTGATAAAATTACTGTCGCAGCACATCCGTTACAAACATAAGTTGTAACGTTTTTTTTGACTTCAGTCTACCTTAAGATCCCTGAATTAGGTTAGAATTATAAACATGGAAAAAATAATAACTTTCACAGTCCTTGACTCTAAGAATCCCAAAAAGGACATATAATACTGTATATTCGAAATCATGCCTCTAATCCCGCTCCGTCCATTTAACCCCTTACATGGTTGAATATAAATAAATGTACTTGATGTTTGGTTGTTACCATATCGTTCAAAAGCTACAGCAACTTCAAGTATTATGCTTTCCAGATTTAACATTAATATCTCATTTCCTGCCAGAGTTTTGTACCAATGGACCGACAGGTCGATGGAAATAAAAAAACTATATGTTTTTTTGTGATCTAGGGATTTTGAAATGTACAGAAACGCATACGTATTGCTGGTTGACTAGGTGTCTCCAAATGAATCATGGAATCAAACCCTTCAATGTACAAAATTATTTTATTGCATATATATATATATATATATATATATATATATATATATATATATATATATATATATATTCAATTAGGAGTGGGTTTTGTTGGGAATCACATCTTTAGCAATTCCAACACGAGGGATATTTTTTTTCTGCCAAAAAAGCTTTATATAACAGACCCGAGCAGGTGTGGCAGGGAGCTCCATCTTGCATGAAAGTGAATGGTTCCCATATTTGGAAACATATCTCTGAGCTGCGGAATCAATATTTTGTAATACTTCTTTGTATATCTTGCCTCATTATTCCTTTTGACGACGTACAGACGTATGCCGCTGATATGATATATATATAAATCAGGATGAAACTTTTCTCCATGACGACGACGCACATATATTCAGCAAAATTTATTGTGCTTTCGTCACTGATAATACTGTCAAAATAGGGAAAAATATATATATAAACTTCCATGTTTATTTTGCTTTATTTAACTATATATATAATATATATATATATTATTGCTGTATCTTATATATATAAACACGTAAGCTGAAATGTTTTTTGTCTAGCTATTTAAAACACATTTTTTTTTTACAAAATTCGACTTTATTCATCAACATAGTCGCCTTTAAGAGCGATATCCAATCCAACGCTTTTCTAACATTTCTATATCTTTCTTGTAGAAGGATTTGTTTTTGCCTTCAAAATAGGCTTCAGTTTCGGCGATAACTTCTTTATTGGAGCCAAATCTCTCTCCTGAGAGCATTTTTTTGAGGTATGCGAATAGATAATAGTTGCTGGGGCCAAATCTGGAGAACACGGTCTATGAGGAGGGAATTCGAACTTCAATTCGTGCAATTTTATCATCGTAACCATTGACGTGTGACTTGATGAAAGAACACTTTTTTCTTGTTCATTTGGGGCAGTTTCATTGCGATTTCTACCTTCAAACGCCCCAATAACTGCTGCTGTCCACTCAGCTGACTATCGATTTGATTTCGGTGTGTAGGAGTGGATCTAGAGTCCCCTTAACACTTATCAAGCTATTGCTTTGCTTGAACGGTATTTTTTCCCATCAAAAAACAGTGTCTAATTAACACACGAAATTCGATTTTTTCCATTGATTTGAAAATATCAAAATATCTCTGTAACTTGTAATCTAATCGTCGACATGTCATGAAATTTTGACACGTATCGTTTGAAGGTTGGTACTTCCTAAAACTCATGTGGATTTTTTGAAAAGGACGACATCTATGTGCCAGACCAAAAACTCTTCAGCCTACGTGTTAATTCATATATTCGTAATTTAACATTTACTCAAAATGTTCTCCTCTTGCTTTTACACAAGCCTCTAAACGATTAGGCCATTCGTCTAGGGCAGCACGCTCTTGTTTCAACGAAAAATTTTCCATCGCTTTTGTTAAAGCTCGATTTAAAGAGTCAAGATTGGCACGTATTTTAGAGGACCATAATTTATAATCTAAAGGATTTAGATCAGGACTTGCAGAAGGCCACTCTTCTGTAGTAATAAATGAAGGCATATTTTGTTGAAGCCATGCTTAGTTGTTTTAGCTTTGTGTCCTGGTGTAGAATCATGCTAGAAGACCCAATGCTTATTTTTGAAAAGGGCATGATTTAGGGGTTTCAGAACGTTCTCTAAAATAGTGTCTTGATATATTTTAGCCCGAGTTTTCACATTTTTTTCACAAAAATGAAGAATGGTAACACCATCAAAGCTGAATCTCTACTAAACCAGCTGGATGATGACCCCTCTAAACTTTTGGAACAAGTTCAGATGCTCCCTTAGAATATCTGGCATAAACCATATCATTTTGCTTATTGAAAGATTGTTCCACGGTGAAAATTTTTTCGTCGATAAACAAAATTTTTCTGTTTGTCATTAGCGTATTCCTTCAACAAACTTTTAAATTTTTGCCACCGTTCTTGCTTCGAATCTTCCGTTAGCAAATGGCCAGTGTGACTCTTATAAGCACCAAGTCTTCTTTAATAATGCGAGACAGAATTTTTCTAAATTTTCATCTCAAGAGATAAAGTTTTTTGTCGCTGAGAGGATTTCGGTCAATTCGCGCTTTTACAGCTTTAACAGCTGGTGACGTTCGAACTGTCCTTGGTCTTCCTGAACGTTGCCTGTCTTTTATGTCTCCAGTCTTAGTAAATAATTTTATCGGCCTGTAAACAAACATTGGAGTTATTTTAAATTATTTTAAGGTCTTAAAAATATCGCCTTTTTCCATACCGCACTTAATTAAAGCTATAACAGCAACCCTATTTTCACGATCACCTCACTGCATTATTTAAAAAACTCAGATTGTAAATATGTTTACACACATTGACTGTTTTATTAACAACTCAGTAACATAACTATAAATAATTTCACCAAAAAAATGTCAATGTTTATAAAGGGCGTACGTAAAAGTTTGTAACAGTAGTTATGGGAGTACTATGTATATAAATATATATACATTAAAATTCCGAGTTTCAATCTGTTCGTCTAACAACGCGAACTAAAAGTTAGCTTCGAGCGGCAGCAGCAGTATCGAGCAGCAGCAGCAGCAAAAGCACATGAAAATGTCAAATGAGATTTTTGGAGAAACGTCCTGTAAATTCATTGTTAGACGAACGAATTGAAACCCGGAATTTTATTGTGTTACATTCCATCATCCGTGAAAACCTCTATTGTGAAAACCTATATTGTAATATATATATATATATATATATATATATATATATATATATATATATATATATATATATATATATATATTATATATATATATATATATATATATATATATATATATATATATATATATATATATATATATATATATATATATATATATATATATATATATATATATATATATATATATATATATATATATATATATCAATCAAAACAGGAGCCACAATTCTTTTTGCATATATACAGAAGACTGTACTTTCCAGTGAAATTTTTATTTATATGACAAGTAGATAAACATTTTTAGATGCTAAAAAAAGAGAAATACAAGATGTTTATTTCTATGATATTTAACAAAAATAGTTGCTAGCCAGTTATTATACATCAAGGAGAAACTGGTCCACGTTTTTTTTTTTATTCGAAAAAATATTTTTAAGTAAGAGGATTGTTTTCTCGAGAAGCTTTGTTCTCCTCCTGCCATCGATTTATTTTTTGGAAAAGTCGCTCTCATATACACCTCCGAAGTATTTTCGCCCTGGATCCGCTCCTGGTTGTGGTTTTTCCCTCTATAACTTAGTATATATTTTCAGTTAACTATAGGAATAAGGAAAGATAACAGTAGAATAAAGTATTATATCTGTGTATGAACAGAGATTAACATATAATATGTATTCTTAACTTCATAAAATAAAACTAATATATTTATGCCCTTATACTTTCCTGATAAAACTTTTATTACTCATCTATGCAGTTTTTCTTCACCTGTTTAGCTAATTTGTTAGACGATAAATTTTTCTTATTCTTTAATATATCTAAGTTAGTCGTTGTTGATATACACACTCTTTTATCTCGAAAATATAAAAAAACACCTTTTTTTTACTTTTGTCGCTAAGGGGAATAGAAGAAATCACCTTCTGAGTTTTTTCTACCTTTCAGAGCCCCCATATATAGATATGGGGGCTATATATATTATAAAATGCAACGTCTCTCTGTCTGTCTGTGCGTTAGTGTACTTGTCACTCGAGGACCACTTATCCGATTTATGTGTTTTTTTTTGAATCGATACATGTGTTCTCTGGCATAGTTTTAGTATATATTTTGTTACGTTAGGTAACATAAGGAATCAGCAGTGACGATAATAGTGAAACAAGTTTGCCGCCAGCGGCAAAGAAACCTAAACAATAATTCAGCAAACCACGTGAGCGAAAACGTGGGAATAGGTAGTAGTTTATAATTTCCACCAGTTTGTTGGTCTATTTGCCTGTTGGCACTATGAATCTCGAACGCAATGAGATACCGATTCCAAATTTGCTACACACATGACATTTTAAGTAGAAAAACTGCCTCTAGTTTTTGAATAACACTGCTTCAAGAGAGAAGGGGAAGAAATAACGGTAAATATATTTTGCATTGTTTCTGTAGCATTATAAAAACTTGTCTAAAATAGCAATATAATTGCTTATTTTGGACAGTTTTTATTTATTACTATATATTTTATATATATATATATATATATATATATATATATATATATATATATATATATATATATATATATATATATATATATATATAAAGATAAAGATATTCTTCAGTGTGAGAATGTCAAATTTAGTATTTATTTTAGAATTACGTGTTTACAAGGAAATCAGTGGGTAAATCACTTTACCGATTTTTAATGTTCCGTACGGAACACCTATAAGATCACTTCGATGTCTGTCTATCTGTCCGTCTGTCCCACCCAATTTTCTCCGAAACTCTTTGACATAGAAAGTTGAAGTTTGACACTAATATAACAATTGATGATCGCATCAGAGCCGTGTAATTTTGAAAGTTAAATTTTGGCTTAAGGGGTTAGTTTTGAGGGTTATCGAGTGGGGTGTCAAATAAAAGCTTGTTCAAACACGAGTCCAAAAATATATATAATGTAATACTCGCGCAGCGAAAAATCGCTGTCCCCCCCCCTTATCTAGAAAAGTACTGATCAAAAAATTTTGAAAAAATTCTGGAATATTCTCCATAGGGTGTAGATTGAACGAAAAATATCACGAGTTCAGTACCTTTGATAATTTATCTGGTATATAAAAAAAACGAAAATGTCAAGGTCATTAGTTTTCAGTAAAGATTGGAAAAAAACTTTGTTGAAAACTCATTTGGGGAGTGTTTTGATCATTTTATACCTCTGTAACAAAAATTTTTATTTTAAAAGTAATCAACGTACGGAACACATTGCGTAAGTCCGACTTGCATTTGGTCGGTTATTAAAATTAATTTATAACTCAATAATAACTATTATCTACCACCTAAGTTGGATATATTAAGCTGAAAAAGACTGTTTCATGTATCTAACAGGGTTTTAAATTTATTATTATGTGTGGTTACGTATTTGAACATCTTCTGCGATGTTCTAAATCAAAATAGTGGCCGTGTTTTACATTTTGAGATAAAGATCAATTTATAAATCAGAGAGTCAAATAGCTATTACGTGAATTAGATACGTAGGTTAGTTATTTCATGTCCTCACAGCCATAATTTGTTTTACAATTCTCTCTGATGTCCTAAAATAAAATAGGTACATTTTTAATATTTTCCAAAGAAGAGTTAATTAAACCAAGAATGGAGCTTCTACGCTAGATACATAACAAATGACGTTATTTCTAGTGATTTTAATTGTTTATATACAAATTTTTAT
>CM032449.1:129198178-129215678 GCA_019049505.1 Pachyrhynchus sulphureomaculatus | reverse complement strand
TTTAATCCGATACCAAAATAATTTTGCATATAGAAGATTAGTAGATTCCAGTAACTTGTGTTTCGTCTAAGAATTATTAATAATTAATATTACCTCCTTTTTTGGATAGTGAGGTACGATTTGGTAAAGACTATTGAATAGCTAAGGAACTAAGTAATGCAGCTTTATACCCGTTTTTTAATGTGTTATAAGCGAATTACAAACTAAAACCGTACTCCATTCACTAGGTTTGAAATATACTGGTTCTTTTTTTCCAATACAACCTACCTCAGACGCAATTAATTTAATAGACATAGATGTCATTTTTGAAAAATTTTAAAAATAGTATAGTTTATTTTAGGATACTTTTGTACACCACTGTACATAAATAACAACTAAAATGTTTTAACTTTTCCAGAAACGAAAAACCTTATCGATATCTCAATATCAATATAGGAGAGGTGTATGTATAAAGATATAAATACTACCAATGATCCGATTATTTTATCATTTTTAGTGCTGTTTTATTATAAGTGATGTTCGAATTAGGTGATTTGCACAACTTTTTAATCCATATGGTTATTATTTCATATTAAATTTAAAAGAACTACTATATTTCACGGGTGAAGATTTGGGGATACTGCTGAATTAAAATTTTTATATCAAGGTAATTTAGAATTTAATTACTTCAATGTAATATGTTGAATAAGTTTACGTCGAAACATAATAATTAAATATTGTTATGTTCAGATTATTTAAAATATAGCTAAAATTGAGACAAACTGTTGGCCAATAAGATTTTGGGGCAATGTGTCGCATATTATTTCTATTTTCTTCATTTGTTGCATTGCTATGCTGTGCTTAGATATAATTTTAGTCATTATTTCTTCAAAATATTATTTCACGCTCTCCACTTAGTTCTTCTTTATCACTTAAAATTAAAAAAAAAAACCTAGTACATTCATATTAATCAAGCTAAGTAATTTTTTACCTATAATAGGGAAAATTAAAGCAAAACGGGCATTTTTTATATTATAAGTTTTATGTCCAAATTAGAATAACAATGTTTTAATATCTAGATATTATATACATATTAAATAAAGTTATACAAAAACGAAAAATAAGTGTGAATTGAAAAAGACGTGTTTGGTCTGCATGTGGAAACAGAACGGTATACCATCAAGAGGGACATATATGATTTTAATTATTATAACAACCAGTCATATTTTTCTTCGCATTATAGGTGCATAGATATATTTTACCCTTTTTTCATTGCTTTTATCTTATCATATTTGCTTTGTATGTATATAATATCGATCTTTAATTTAGCATTAATTTGTCATTATAAAAACAAAATTTACGGTTAGATAATAAACTCTTCTATATATATATATATATATATATATATATATATATATATATATATATATATATATATATATATATATATATATATATATATATAATTCTTCTGGATTTTTCTTGTGCCGATTGACAAAGTGATGCTGACGTTTCGTCAATCACCCGGCCAGCTTCTTCAGAGCTTGTGTTAGTACAAAAGAACATATGCAAGTCGAATTAATTCAGATTCGTGCTAGATTCCGAAGAAGTCATTTCACGGAGCAAGCTCTGAAGAAGCCGGCAGGATGATCGGCGAAACGTCAGCATCACAATCCAGAAGAATTATATCTATAAGCTATGTAACCTGTAGAAAGTTCCTATCAAAACTTTTTAGAAATATATCATTATTTAACAGAGCCAAGCAAAATGTATATAGCATGATATTAGTTGTTATAGGCCACTGGATCAAAATATACTTAGAAATAAGTCATCGGTCTGTAATTAATTTTATAATTCTTTCAAACTAATATTAATTTTAAAATAATGAAAATCTCAAAAATACGATATTTGACGTGCCTCAAATTTAGATTACATTTTTATTTCTATTTGAACTTGGAGTGAAAAAATATTATTTGCCCTCGGAATGTAGAATTCTTGAACTACTCTTAAACTCGTATGACAGTTCAAACGCAAGCTGACTTTCCACTAGTAAATGTCCCTAAATGCAAAATTACTATTTTTCCTTTTAGTAGTACATTTATGTCAGCATAGACTTAGATTTCTAATTTTTACTCCCCTTTCTAAAGGGACGTATTGCATTCCAGATTTTTTCAGATTTTACGGTCCCTACATCACAAAAATCATAGTTTTCTATTTCCGTCGGTTCATCGATTTGTTGGCACAATAATTTTTGAGTAAAATAAGATATTAATCGACCAACACAGTCGATTTTCTCTATCCTGGGTATGACCTCTATTCCCAGTTTAGGCGTAACCTAGGAATCTCGAATTAGACACCGGTATTGTCTGATTAAAAATCATAACTTCACAAATAATAAGGTTTATCTGTATACTAAATGTAGAACACTTTGCGCTTCTATTGCAGACACCATGGATTATTTGCAGATTTACATTTATCCAAGTGTCAAAATTGCTATTTTGGGCGACTTAATCACCTTAACAACAACGGGCTAAGTATTCAAATACTATCAACGAATAAGGCCATAAAGCTGAATCTTGCTCAATCAGTTTGGACAACATTGATTACTGACCGTGACGGAGAGTTCGCCAGTCTTCTTAAACTATTTTTAACTATTAATCCAGAGACTGTGACCGTTAATCCGCTGTTAGTTTTTCCGACTATAAACTGATTTGGTATACATAAAATAGTTGAAGTAGGAAAGGGATTAGCTTTTGATTCATTTGTCTTCAGGGGACAGGAGTGATGAAAGAAGTGGGAATAGATATATGATGTACAGTTTTAACAAAATTAGGATAATTAGGCCTAGTTTTTGGTCCCGTACAGTATATCCTCCGATACATCGTTTTTAGGATTCTGGGAGATGAGAAATGTAAATATTATGTTATTATTTCATTACCTCCAGTTTTAATAGAACTTTTTTTATTCATTCGCTACAAAATACCCATCATTTAAAATAAGAAGTTGAAATGCTTGTTATTCCTCAGTGTGAATAGGTCCACTTCAGTGTTTATATTACAATTCCGTGTTTGCAGGGAAAGTACTGTGTAAATCTCCTTATCATTTTATTTCAATACTACTCCCAATTCTGTTTCCAAAATTCCATTTCAATGAATAGCGGCTTATAACTTAAGCAAGCTAAACGTCAAAACCTTCAAAATTTGGTCCTTCTTCATCGCTTAAATTTATAGGTATTACAGTATAAGGTACTACCACCAATTCACCTATCTTCAGACATTAATGTAACTCCTTATATAATGGCTTTATATAAGAGTTACAACTATGTAAATAGTTACCGCAACTAATCGCTTTAAGTTGCATTCATGTCCGAAGCATCTTGTGTAAAATTACTTCTTTTAAGATTATTACTGACTTATTGTATGTGTAACCAAAGAGTTCTAACAGTCCTTCTTTATATTTTTCTAATAAGTTTAAAGAAAATAATATTTAATGTAATTTGATTGATGACTTCAATATTTGTTTTCGCAATAAGGTTTTCTTTTTAAGTTAAGCCCATTTTACTCATCTATATTATCTTTACATTTCAAAATTTAATGAAATTATGGTGTTTACTTACACTTTATTACGTTTCTCTGTAATTAAGTACTTAGAACTTATTTTCAAATCCTACAGATAAGATAAATAGTACATGTTATTTCTTACCGATGCAAGTTTATTTTACTCTTAAAAATTTTGAACTAATGTTATCTTCATTAGCTTACGTGATACTGCTATCGTCACTTTATGTCAGTCATGTGAGTAAGTGATATCGGTGAAGAAATACTTTTTACCTTCATTTATTGTAAGTAAGAATCAAACACTTATATATACAAAAATATGTCGACCTGGTTCCCACTAAAGAATATCTGTTGTAGATTAATGGCATTAGTAAAACTTTTTAATCAATTATTTGTTAGTCATGAGGCTTGGTTCTACAGGAGAAGTTTATGCTTAGTTTATCTAAATAGTACACATTCCTACTTTATTTATTCATCATCTAAAAAAAAATTGACGGTTAAATTGAACACTGGATTGAACATAAAAAAAAATTTCATATCACTAACTAGTATCAGTTTCCATTGAACCAACAACGAATTAGTAGTGATCATATATATATATATATATATATATATATATATATATATATATATATGTATATATATATATATATATATATATCTAGGTTAATCTATTTCTCTAATATCTTCTGTCTTTTTGATTAATGCGTCATTGAATAACACTCGTTTTAAATAGTTTAAATTAATTTTCAAAGGAATCTTAGAAATGACCCAATTAATTTTTGTGACAAACAATCTATACACTACATTATAGACATTATTACAAATGGGCTTTTTGAAGATCTCACTCTGGTTGGTCCAGTTAACTTCCTAATAAGCTAAAGCTTTAATTACGTAACTTTCTCACGTCAACTGATTGCGACATTTCGAAAGATGACTCAGCGTTGCCACTGAGACAGTTGCATTTATTCGTTCTACCTAACACGTAGGCTGAAAAGTTTTTGGTCTGACACATAGATGTCGCCCTTTTCAAAAAATCCATATGATTTTTAGGAGGTACCAACCTTCAAACGATACGTGTCAAAATTTCATAATATTTCGACGATTAGTTTACAAGTTACAGAGATATTTTGATATTTTCAAATCAATGGAAAAAATCGAATTTCGTGTGTTGATTAAACACTGTTCTTCGATAGGAAAAATACTGTTCAAGCAAAGCAATGGCTTGAACAGTATTTGGAAAATTACTCATCATTTACTGGTATGCTAAATTTAAACTCGGTCGTACAGACACAAATCATGCTGAATGCTCTGGACGCCCAAATGAGGTGGTTACACCGGAAAACATCAAAAAAATCCACAAAATTGTTTTGGATGACCGTAATGTGAAATTGCGTGAGGATAGCTCATACCCTAAAGATATCAAAAGAATGTGTTGGTTATATTTTGCATACACATTTGGGCATGAGAAAGCTCTGTTCGAAATGGGTACCGCGTTTGCACACAGTGGACCAAAATCAACAACGTGTTGATGATTCTGAGCGCTGTTTGGACCTGTTTAAGCGCAATAAATACGAAATGTGAACATAGATGAAACATGGATCCACCACTACGTACTGGAATCAAATTGCCAGTCAGCTGAGTGGACAGCAGCCGATAAAAGCCGCTCGAAGCGACCAAAGACATAACAGTCGGCTGGGAAGGTTTTGGCCTCTGTATTTTGGGATGCGCATAGAATAATTTTCATCGACTATGCTGAGAAGGGAAAAACCATCAATAACGAAGATTATATAATGTTATTGGTGCATTTGAAGGCAGAAATTGCAAAGAAACGGCCCCAAATGAACAAGAAAAATGTGCTCTTTCATCAAGACAATGCACCGTGTCACAGGTCAGTGGTTACGATGGCAAAATTGCATGAATTAAAGTTCGAATTGCTTCCTCATCTATCGTATTCTCCAGATTGGGCCTCCAGCGACTATTATCTATTCGCAGATCTCAAAAAAATGCTCGCAGGAAAGAGATTTGGCTCCAATAAAGAAGTTATCGCCGAAACTGAGGGCTATTTTGAAGGCAAAGACAAATCCTTCTACAAGAAATGTATAAAAATGTTAGAAAAGCGTTGGACTGATTGTATCGCTTTTGAAGGAGACTATATTGAAGAATAAAGTCGAATTTTGCAAAAAAAAAAATATGTTTTAAGTAGCTAGACCAAAAACTTTTCAGCTTACGTGTTAGTATAGTTCTTTAAGTAGCTGAAATGCAGATAATAAAATTCCTGTTATTAGAATAAACTAAGATATATTCTTTTAAGATGATGATATGGAGTTCTTTGTTAGTGTTCCGTATGGAACACTAATGGGATGGATCACTTCGGTGTCTGTTCGTTTGTCACACCCGATTTTCTCCGAAACTATTTGACACAGAAAGTTGAAATTTCGTACAAATATAGAAATTGATTGCCCAATCCGAGCCGTGTAATTTTGAAAGTTAAATTTCGATTTAAGTGTTTAGCTTGTAGGGGAAGTGAAAAAGAAACTATTTGTAATAATGTTCAAAAAAATTTACTTATTTAGTTACTTATTTACCTCTTAATATGATTTTTGGGCAATAAAATCTAAGATAACATTTAGTAGTTACCCTGGCAATTAAGTCTGACGACGTAATAAATTCTAAATAACGTAAGCTTATAATTTAATTTTTAGAGAAATGAACGAGTTAAAAAAATATAAAAATGGACGTTTGGTGTTTATTTAGATACATTTTAGATGTTTCAGGCAAGTTGCTATTTAGACTGTTTAATTTTACTAGAACATAAACATGTCATAAAAGATAGAAAGCTGGAGTTGATGAGTTTCTTCAACCAGTAAACTTGCAAACTAACTTAGATATCAAAATTCAAAAATTTTATTGTTGTTGTTGAGTTATTTTATTAAATAAACGTAACAGTTATGACGTACAATCTTTCGGCCGTTGTATATAGTTGTACATGAGTGGGCTTAGTGGCGGAGGAAAAGCCAATCTATATTCTAATTTGCCACTTTTCAATATTACAGGTGACGGAAAAATTTTTGAAACAGTTTTTCAAAATTGACCTAAATTTCTGTAGTAAATACGTTTTCCAGCATTTTTTCTTTTAGTCAACTAACAGAAAAAATTCAAATTCATTCAAATATAATACAGAAAGACAATAATTTTTTTTACTAATTTCTTACGTTTCTACGAAATTTTATTTCTGAGTAATTGTCTCCAAACTAGTTCCTTCTTAATTATTTCAGACAAATTTTTGTACATCATTTGTCTACGTACATATATATTTGAGTATTAAAAATGATATTAGGGATATAGACAACGGATCCTGAATAATTTCCATTGTTAGGGAGGAAGATAGGTTCCAAATTTTGGCTCACCACACTGTATCCCAAAATATAATCCACTACATTTTAAAAAATTGTTTTCGTCCAGTTTTATCTAACATACAAGGTGTGTTGTGTAATAACGTACTTCCTTTTTTAAAATTTAGAAATTTAGTATTAAATTTAAAAGTAAGATTTATAAAAAATATGTTTTCTACGTTTTTATATTCAGTTTTTGGCATTTAATTAAAATATTACTTTCTTAACAATTGTGTTGCATTTTCGGCTTTGGTAATAAAAAATTGCTCGAAAAGTAATAATTATTAAACTGCAAAGAAAAATTGAGAAAGATGTGTTAAAAGTGACAAGGAGTATTAGGACTACATTTGAACTGGATTTTAAAGAGACCAACAATTTAAGGAAACCAAAAACTCTTTAGTATATTATGAAATTTTAAATTTTGTTTCTTTCTTCTACAGGTAGGGTTATCCATACCAGGATTCATCCAAATACGCTTTAGTTGTCCTTAGGTGGAAGGTGTAGGTCTCAGCATACATTTAAACTGCCAGATCTAACTCTTCCATGCGAGGACATCTAGATCTGCCGCATGTTATGGTCCAGCAGAAGATGACGAACATTTCTTTCATATCGCAGCCTACCGGTTTCAGTTTTCAGAAAAACAGTTACTTGCTAAGTTCCATTGATTAAGTGGAGCAGTGGTCTCTTCACTTTGTTTTGATAAGTGAGATTCAACTCCTCCAACTTAGTGTTTGAACTTAAAACATCTATATATGTGGTGGTTTTTATTGGCATTAGTTAATTCATCTTATCGCAGCTTACTTTATTTTTTTCTATTACAAGTAAATGCTTATTTACTTCTTGTTCTTGAACTAAAAAAAAAGTCAAAATTAAATTATTTGTCCTCCTTAGGCTAAAATCAAAGGAGTTTATATCTGTCCTTCAGCCCGGTTTTTTTTTTAAATTTGAGTGTTTTTAAATAAATTAAGGCAGCTATACAAAGGCCACAGATGAAATCTCGTTTTAGATTAGTATCTTTCTCTTCTTCGAGTGCCTATCCATGCTAGATGATGGCAATCATCAGCGCTAGCTTCACTCTGTTCACTGTTGCTTGAAACACACCTGTTGATGTGGAAAAGCCATGAAATTCTTTTGCTGACACTTCTCTTTCCAGCGACCTTCTCCTGTAATACTAAAGTAAAGCAGTCTATATAATTATTGGTTACGCATAATATACCTGAGATATTATAACCTCTAAAAGCGGGGCCATTTTTATAGCCTCACGTTGGAGTGCTATTTTGTAACGTCTCGTTGCGGCGTTATTTTGTATAGCCCCAACTTTCTTTATTTTTAATAAATATTTTATTTATTATGTATATCTTAATTTTGGAGAATGGATTGAGTGGATATTAATACTGATAGAGCAAAAATTTAGATATAAGCTAGCTCGTTTTTTTTTTACTGGTAGAGTACATGGAGATCGAGATAATTTTTGTACTCCTTTTGAAAATAGTCTCTATAGATGTTTAAAATTTGGTTGTATTGTTTTTAGGCACCATTCATTTTAGAATAAAAAGAATCTAACTTCAACTCAAAAAATGAAAAAATACTGAAGAGTTACGTACTTGTTGAAAGAAATTTTAATATGGTACAACCGTTGCGTCCTGAAATATAAAGCGGGTGGTTCAGTGATTTCGCATTTAAATAAAGAAGGGTTTATTAGCAAAATAAAAATTCCTAACTATATTACTCTCTTAAAAATTACTTCTACTAAATAAAACCCCTTAACCTAGAAGAGTATATACTATGGCACAGAGTCTTTAAATTAGGATTGTTAAGTTTTAATAAAAGGCTTGATAAAACACGATATTAAAAGTTTTGTGAAATTAACTCCGCGAATTACAGGTGTTCAGTAGTCGTTGGAAATACACTTGTAGACAGATAGTGCGATTTTTAGACTGGTGTGCTTATGACTTACTGATTGACTTCTCTTCGTGGGTTTTCCATAAGTTACTTGGCCTCTCCGGGAGAGATTCTCATAAAAATATTGTCTCAGCCACTACCATCCTAGTTTCAATTGGTAGCTAAACACTTTTTTTGACCCGAAATACCTGAGGATGAGCAGGTTATTTCAAGAAAGGAAAAATCCTTAAACTTGAGAGCTAGAAACCGTTACTGCACTACTGCAGCACTAAAAAACCACTCTGGAGTGCTGGAGAAGAAAGCCACTACAGCCTACTGGCGGAAAAAAGCCGTTATTGCTTCATGGTGGAAAAAGCCACTACTGCTTCATGGTGGAAAAAAACCCTTAAAAATTCCATCTGGTCGCTTAAATATCTTTATCCCTTCGCCTTGGGTCAACTTCCCGGCATCTAAATCATGACGCATTCAACGCGAACTAAATAAGTCAAGTCGGCAACATCCGTTACACACTCTGCCGGTTTAAATTAAACTGCTCAAAAATTGAAATCACTGCAATAAATATAAAAATGTAATCAAATATAAATTACAGGGAGAAAAACAGTGTCATAATGTGATCTTAAAATCTAGGAAAAAATGAATGTTACAATATTCTACTTGATGTATTTGGATGTTGGTTACGATTTCTGTTTCTTTTTTTCATCCTTTGTAACACGTGTTAATTTGTGATATAATCTACTTAGGGTATTCGCAATATTCGTCTATTCGTCCACCTCTCAAAAGCATTAATTCTTTTGCTGGCTGCTTCAGTTATTGTCCAGCTTTCTACTCTGCCTAGTAACACTGTGAGCATGTAACAACGTCTCCAATTTGGTGGCTGTCGAAGAGAGGACGGTTTGTTGAAAGCTGTTCTTACTTTTTCTATACGGGCTTTGATTTCTATAGAGTGGTCCCAATGGTCATTAATAACTGTATCGAAGTATATATACTTTTTTATTTGCTCTATTTTTGTGGGTTCTAAGAGTACTTGGTCAGAATTATCATTGCTCTTGATAATTACAATATATTTGGGTTTCTTTTTATTCAGCCGAAATCCATATTCATGTCTGCTGGTCGTCACATATTTAAAAGTTTCTATAGATCTTCCAAAGAGTTTGCAAAAATAACAGTATGGTCTCCATATCTTTGGAGGACGCTTGTTAGATCCTGTATGACACATTAAATACCATCTTTGTTGCAAGCGTGCCTCAGAAGTCACAACGTAGAAGGCACTTCCCTCTTTAGTACACCAAAGAAATCATAGATAATATTTATAAAAAAGAAAATGCTTATCGTAATTTTAGGTTGTTCAAACTCAAGTTTTACTATCAGAAATTCACTTCTCTTCGTAGGTTAAACAAGCAGCACTCTAATGTTGCCTATAGAGAATCCGCAGTACTGAGAATAATATCTCTAACAATCCCTCCAGCTTCTGGGCATTTATTCAGAGTAAACGCTCTCGATTTAGCATTCCTATTAACATGAGAAATAATGATCGTGTCTATAATGACCCATCTAGCATAGTCACTGCCTTTGGTAATTGCTTTCACAGCGTATTTATTAAATCGTCTAGGCCTGATGAGTATAGTTATTGGGGAGCTCCCCCTTTCTTTGTTGATATTCCCGAAATTTCTGAGAAGGATATTGTGGTTGCGGCTAGGTCTCTCAAGAATAGACTGACCTCCGGTTCCGATGGAATTCCCAGTTTTATTGTCAAGGATTGCGTGTCCGCTTTATCCAGTCCTTTACTCCATATCTTTAATCTAGTGTTGACGACTCATACATTTCCTGCTACTTGGAAGGTGGCCAAAGTCCGACCTATCTTGAAGTCTGGGGAACCAGGTGTTATCTATTTTATGTAATTTCTTTAAAATTCTTGAAATTATTCTGCATAAATTTATTTTCTCATAAGTGAGAAATACGCTTTTTATTGACCAACACGGTTTTATGTCTGGCAGATCCACCACCACAAATCTTGCCTCATTTTCGCAGTTTTTGTGAGATGGTATCAACGATGGGAGCCAGATTGACGTGGTTTATACGGATTTTCGCAAAGCCTTTGATCGGCTTATTCACTGCTTAGTGTTGGATAAGGTCGGATCTCGTTTCGGGCTCTCAAATAACCTGATTGATCTTTTAAATTCATACCTCCTGGATCGCAGGTTCTTTGTAGAAATCAATAGATTTAGATCGCCTCTCCACGTTCCCACTTCAGGTGTCCCCCACGATTCCAATCTGCGACCTCTTCTTTTCAATATGTTTGTTGACGACTTGCTGAATGAAATAGGTTGCCGGAAGCTTGCTTATGCTGATGATCTTAAGATTTTTAAACGCATAGACTCGGTTTCTAATTGCCACGAATTACAGAGTAGCATTAATGCTCGCATCAACTGGTGCTCTGCTAACAGGCTCACCATAAACGTTTTCAAATGCAATGTCGTCCGATATTCCTATCGTAACAACCCTATATTTTTCAGTTATTCCGTAGATGATAGTGTTCTACAGAATCTTCGTTCGGTTAGAGAATTGGCTATCATCTTTGACGAGAAATCCTCTTTTGCTGACCATAATGAACAAATGGTTGATGGTGCATCAAGGATGCTGGGTTTCCTGACTAGAAATTGTAGAGACTTTACTAACATATCTGCCATCAAGCTTCTCTATTATTCCTTTGTTAGGTCTAAGTTTGACTATGCTTCTATTGTTTGGTATCCAATATACAATTGCCATAACAACTCAATTGAATCGATACAAAGGAGCTTAGTTAAATATCTTATTTTCAAGGGGGATGGTGTCTATCCGGACCGCGGTGTTGATCGCGGACTAATCTTGTCAAGTTGCCTCTTGCAAAGAGAAGGGGCATTCACTCCATCAAATTCTTATGTAAGCTGTAAAATCACCATATTGATGGCCCTTTCCTATTAAACAATGTGTTTTTCCATGTACCCACGCCTTGGGGTAAGGCACTCACCTATTTTTAGCCTCAGCCTGGCTGGGTCAAATATATTATTCCACAACCCTATTTATATAATGTACAAAAATGCCAATGTTATTGGAAACTCCGGTGAATTCCATTCCAGTAGGCTGTCGGTACTTGTCGGTTCTCTGCTCAGTGTTTAGAGATTATTTCAAATTTGTAGTTTTTTATTATTACTATTTTCATTTTTTTTTTACTTTGGAGATTATTGAAACTGATAAATGTTCTTATTTGTATACTCCGGTCATCATTTGAATTGTATCATCTTCTTCTTTTATATGTAGCTTATTAGTATAAACGTTATTCCTGTAATTGAGCCTTGGCCTATTGGAAATGCATGTATAAATAAATAAATATCTGATGTTATTTATGCATTCTCCATTGACAGTTGTTCCAGCATTTACATTCTCGAGAGTCTCACTGAATATGGCCTATTAAATAGCAGGGGTGAGAAAATACATTCCTGTCGGACACCTCGCTTAATCAGTATCTTCTCCGAACGACTATCCTCCACACTAATTGTCGCATTTTGGTTCTATAGACTAAGAGGACGGCCTGAAATTTTGACCGTCTGCCTAGTTGTTCATACTATCGGACGAGTTGAATAAGAGTCTTTAACGTTAATTTTGCGGCCGGACCCAGCTTTAGGACCCAAGAAACATCGATCCAAAAATGGACTGTTCACCATATCCAACCACACAAAATCAATAAATTTAGTTTATTCTGGATAAAATAAGAAGGAACCAGCAAAACTCAGACGCCGCCAATACCGGAGGCTGAAGCTGTACCCCCTTTTTCGGCCAATTCATACTTTTTTCATAAAATGTTCCAGGCTGGAAAAAGCGGGTCCAGCTTTGTCCTCCGATATTGGCGGCGTTCGCCTTTTGCAGGTTTCCTCTTATTTTATCAAGAATAAACTAAATTTATTGATTTTATATGGTTGGATATGGTGGACAGTCCATTTTTGGATCGTTGTTTCTTGGGTCCTAAAGCTGGGTCCGGTCTCGGCGGCGTCTGCCCTTTGGGGCGCTCGACTTTTTTAGTGCCAGCAAATGATATAGTACTTGATTCAAGTGGTTAAACGACAGTCTATTTTGGGCCTTATCTGACATTCCAAGACACGGGGGCTGCAAAATTAACGTTAAAGTCTTGTTTTCATAACTCGGCAGATGGTTAGTCGGCAGGTCAAAATTTCGTATCGCCCTTTTGGTCCACCACTAAAGATTTTTGATGAGCGTCACATCTTTCTTACCAATTTCAATCTCGCTTAAGATTTCGATAACTTTTAGAGTGTTTTACATTATCGAAAGCCTATATAAAACACCTGAATACAGAAGAGCTCTTCTCGAGTACCAACAGCATTTCTAAAACCGAACTGAGTTCTAGATATATGTACTTCATATCGACGATAAATTCTGTTATGGATACTTTTGAAAAAATAGTTTCAGGAAGTGGGATTGTCAACTTATGGTCCTGTAGTGGTCACAAGTCTTTGCAGATGCTTTCTTAGGTATAATTATGAAGGTGGAACGTAGTCATTCTTGATGAATATCACCAAAGTCGTATATTTTGTTAAGGATGGGTCATAGCGTAGAGGTTAATATGTCTGCCTTCTACGCCGGAGATTCGAGTTCAGAGATAATAATTTAAAATAAAAACATTATAACGTGATGGTCACCTCTCTCGGGAAGGCAATAGCAAACCTCCCAAATACAATATTTCCTGTTAGCAGGGAAAGTAAATATAATTCTTATTTAATATTTAACTTAATTTTTTTAGGTTTCTCTGTAATCAGAACTGAACCCCTTCTCTCTACTAACATATTTCTGTTAAAACAAGAAATAATAGAAAAATAAGAACAATGAAATACAAGTATATTACGACATATATGCAATCACCCTTTTAGCCCACCACCTCATCCCTTTCACTCCGTATATATTTTACTATAGAAAACTTATTTTATACTAAATATCCAATATCCCTATTAAAAAGCAGGAAAAATTATTATAATACAATTGAAAAAATAAAATGTTAACAATGGAAATAATGAAAAAATGTAATGTTTAGATTTCTTAACTGAAAAAACTCAGTAAAAGATCTACGGCAAAATAAATTCGAAGCCATTCTTCTACCTTCCTTCTAAAGTCTTTAGCACCTTATATCAGGTCAGACAATAAGTTTTGAAAGCGACACCTATGGAGCATCACTTGAATCAAATATTGAACACAATTTTGAAGCTTCATCTGTCATGTGAATAGACTTTAAATTTCAAGTCATTCATTTTTAGCAGCTTAAAGTAGACGTATTTGCGTATTTTTTCAAAATGAAAAAAATCAAATATGATGCAGGGTTATAATTCTTTGGTTTAGAAGGTTTATCGGCACCTGAAATTCATGCAAAGTTAGTGGAAGTATTAAAGGAGTCTACTTCTTCATTTCCAACTGTTCATAGATGGACTCTAGAGTTTAAACGTTGTCGTACAACGATGATCCACGTTTAGGACGTCTTAAAATTGCAACAACTGAAGAAACTGTTGTGCAAATACAAAATATGGTAATGGAAGACCGTCGATTTAGCTGAGGGTATAGACATCTCATATGGATCAGTACATGAAATCTTGGGTATGAGAAAGCTATTCACTATGGGTGCCACATTTGCTAAAATCGGAATAAAAACGTATTCGCTTTCTAAACAACATTTGGCTCGTTTCACAAAGAATAAAACTGATTTTGTGCGTCCATTTGTAACTATGGATAAGACTTGACTTTACTATTATGATCCTGAACTGCGACAACAAACCGCGCAGTGAACTGAGCCCGGTTGTTTAGCTACAAAGCAGCCAAAGTGGTCAAAGTAGTCCAAAAACATTATGGCATCAGTTTTCTGGAATGCAAAAGGAATTTTGTTAATTGATTACCTTCAAACCGGTAAAACAATCACAGGAGAGTATTATTGCAAACTTTTGGGCCAGCTAGATGAGAAAATTCATGAGATAAGGCCCGGTTTGCAGAAGAAAAAAATCATCTTTCATCATGACAATGCACGCGCTCACAGAGATGCTTTAGCAACGGCAAAAATAGTCGAATTAAAGTACGAATTATTGGAACAACCACCTTATTCGCCAGATCTGGCTCCGTCTGACTTCCATCTATTCCCAACCTCAAAGAATTTCTACGTGGGAAGCGTTTTTTCAATAAATGATAAGGTGATAGAATCCGTAGTGGTTATTTTGAAGGTTTTCCGGAAAACCACTTCAGAAATGGGGTAAATGAATTGGAAAATTACTGGAAAAGATGTATTGAGCTTAAGGGAGATTATACTAAAGAATAAATGTATTTCGACTCATTAATTCATCTTGTTTCATTTCCGCTTTCAAAACTTATTGATTGGCCTATATGTTGTAATATAAATGATTATGCTTAAAATTTACCGATTCTCTCATCCAATATACCTAGAAAAATTCGCATAATTCTATTGAAATTATACAAGATTCTACTATCTTTTTCACCCCCTAAACCTATTAAAATTGAAGTAAAAAAAAAAAAACATTTTATTACATATATCATGATATATATGAAGCAACCCTTCTAACTACCTACCCCACCCCATTAACCTCTTATATATTTTACTATAAATAATATGCTTAAAATTTGGCAATTACATCAACCAAAATACCTGCAAAAATTCTCAAAATATTATTAAAACTATGCAGTATTTAACGACCCCCATTCGTTTCCATCGGTGTTCCTCTTGTTGTTTAATAAACGCCTATCTAGATGTTTAGGATTCTCGTTGAAAATTGTAATAACCTATAGTTTACTTGATTATTATCAAAGAATATATTTACTTTACAATATTTTAGCCTTATTTTTGTTTATACTGTAATATTTTACGTAACTTTTCTGTAATTTTCCAGTATACACTGGACTGATTTGCTTTATTAGTGTTCCTTACGGAACACTTATAAGAATACTTAGGTGTCTGTCCGTTTGTCCATCTGTCCGTCTATCTGTTCGTCTGTCTGTTCGTCTGTCCGTCTGTCCGTCTGTCCGTCTGTCCGTCTGTCTGCCTGTTCGTCTGTCACACCCGATTTTCTCCAAAACTATTTGACATAGAAAGTTGAAATTTGGTACTAATATAGGAATTGATGGCCTCATAAGGCCGTGTAGTTTTAAAAATTAAATTTTGACCTAAGAGTGGGGTGAAGTCGAAAGTGAAAAACAATTTTTTTTACTAGGTCATCGAGTTGAGGATGTCTAATAAAAGCTTGTAAAAACACGAATTTAAAAATATATATAATGTAATACTTGCGCACACTTTTCTTTGTATTATTTTTAAAAAATCGCGAAAAAGCTCCAGTTTATCTCGAAAAGAACTAATCAAAAAATTTAGAAAAAATTCTGGAATATTATCATTAATAATTTATCTGGTATATAAAAAAACAAAAATTTCAAGGTCATCAGTTTTCAGTAAAGATCGGAGGAAAACTTTGTTGAAAACTCATTTGGGGTGTGTTTTGTGAAGTCACTGATCATTTCGGAACACTAATTGCGCAAGTTCAACTTGCACTTGACTGGTTATTTTTATTAGGAATATAGCTGCCGTTTTGTCCGGTATATCTACAATGATACGTTTGTTTATGACCATTTAGATGGCACTAATATCAGACCAGTTTATAGAAATGAGATTTTAAATCGATTCTTGGATTAGTATTTCATCAAAATTGTTTTAATAAGAATCTTATTACATCCTTTGTTTTCCTCTAAAATTTAAGTTTTATTTTGTTTTCCTAATTTTAATACTAAAAATTTAATTAACCTAAAATTTTAACAAGGATTCTGTAGATTTACTATTATTCTTATAAATCCCTCCTTTGCAGATACGTAAGTTATTTTTAAAATTTTTATATTTCATTATTATTTTTATTCCAAAATCAATGCACGTTTTAACACTATTATGTATATATATATATATATATATATATATATATATATATATATATATATATATATATATATATATAGAATACTAATAGACGGTGAACCAATAAATCACTTAAGGTTTGCAGATGATGTCACTCTGATCGCCAACACAAAAGAAGAAATACAAGAAATGCTGATGAAATTAAATAACAAGTCTCGCGAAATAAGTCTAAAAACAAACTTCACTAAAACCCAATATTTGAACAACGAAAGTGAAGATAACAGTCAGAAAGTATTAAGAGAAGGTTAAAGAATAATAAAGATACAAACATTCATATATTTAGGACAAAAAATCGAAATTATTTAAAAACTGACTTGTATGGAAGAGCCTCGTTAGCTTGGTCTGCGTTCGGAATGTTACAATCTACATTTAAATTGGACGTCCCAAATACAATCAAAGCCAGAGTGTTCGATCAATATGTACTGCTGGTATTAACATATAGCACTGAAACGTAGGCTTTAAATAAAAGTACAATAAATAAACTTCAGGTAACGCAAAGAGCAATGGAGAGGTGAATTCTAAATATTAGACTCCAAGATCGTATTCCTAACAACGAGATACGAAGAAGATCAATGTAATACAATGAATATTAGGGTGGAATTGGGCGGGACATATCGCAAGGATGAATGATAACAGATGGACACGCCATCTGGTTGAATGGAGGCCTAGAG
>CM032449.1:129165678-129195678 GCA_019049505.1 Pachyrhynchus sulphureomaculatus | reverse complement strand
AAAAGGTTGACGACTTGCAAAAACGTGGCTTGGTAGGCAAAGTCACCCCGAAAGTTGGAAAATAAATTGTGTTTTTGTTTTCAAGGGACCCGAACTGACGGACGAGGGGCGGTAAAATTCAGAAAATCGGGTTTGAATGTGTCCCATAAGACCATTCGACAAAATTTTCGTGCTCATGATGTCAAATTCCGAAGCATGTTGGAGAAACCGTTGCTGGGCGAAAATCACGTCGCGAAGCGGCTCGCTTGGGCCCACTATAAGATACTAGAGTGGCTCCCACAATCGCTGGACGCCAATCCTATTGAAAACGTTTGGTCTCTTGTAAAGAGAAAGCTCAGAGGAAAGACTCTGAGGACTTTGACGCAGTTGTCTCGCGAGATTCGAAAAATTTGGAGATCATTGTAGCAAATCTCGTCGACAGCATGCCTAGAAGATGCCAGGCGATTATTGATGCAGGGCGATTGAACAACTTACTAAGGTAATTGCGCCGTTATTAACAAACCAAAGAACACATTTATGTAAAAAAATGTTCTCGATACAGATTTTTTCAAGAATACGAGAGGTCACGTCTTTACTTGACAAACTGTATGTGGCACTTATACGCTAACAGAAACTGTCAGTGTAATCCGATTTATTCACGACATTATTAAAATTGAAATAATTGAAAACTCTGTGACATAATTGTAGATGGTTGTTAGAAGAAACATATTTTGAAATAATGAACTGTACAAGCATATATCTACTTAAATCTAGTGAGATCTACGTTACAACCGCGTATTTTTTTTCAGGAAAAACTTTTTTTTAACTTATTAAATAATTTAACCAAAATCATAAACATGTTTTATTTACACGCATTTCTAAATAAAATAGTATACCAATAAGATCGTGAAAATATCTTTAAGGGAGTTTATTTGAGTTTCGAAATTATTTTTTTTTTTTTTACTTTGACATTAACTTTCTTATTGACACCAACAGCAGCATACATCTAGCATGTGGCTATTGTTTACTGGTGTCTGTAACTATGTTTGGACTTTGGAATCTTTGGCACACTACACAATAAAGGGTTTAATATAGTGGCGAAATTATTGTGTAGTGTTTTTAAAATTGTTAAAATTTAGAATATAGACTCATGTATCTAAGATATGAAAATAATATCAAAGGTTTCCACATACCGATGTAATAACGAAATTTCTTAGTTTGTTTTAATGAAACGGTCGAACTTGTTTTAATCAAAGTAAGTTAGTAATAAAAATTTGTGTAACTATACTCATGAGATAATAGACTGATCCTCCTTCTCCTAAATCCTTTTACCCTCGAGAGGATATGATGACTCTCTGCTCAATAAATGGATTGAACTATCCTCTGCCACTGTTCTCGGTTCTGTTCATGCTCTGATATTTCATGCAATGACTTCCGGGTTAACTGTTTCATTTGATCCACACAACGTGAAGGTGATCTACCCCTGCCGAGCTTGCCTTCAACCTTTCCCTGTTTCCATCCAACTCTAGTTCATGTCTTCTGCTGAGGTGGTCAAGTATGTATGGTTTATAAGCAAGTTCAGGCTTTTAGTAATTTTTAGTTCTTGTAAAATAGGCTGGTTAGTTCGATATTCCATCCACGATATCCTGGGAATTCGACGATACATTCACGTCTCAAATGCAGCAAATTGATTTCTATCAGCTTTCTTTATCGTCCATGTTTCTGATGCATATGTTGCAATCGGAAATATAAGAGTTCTTGCGAACCTTAACTTCGATGAGCGGTTAGTTAGCCAAAAGGTCCCTATTATAGTGCTGAGGGGTGTGCTAGACTCGGTTAAAAAGTTTCTATTATTGTTAGAATTGTCTTGGTTATTTTCGTGAGTACTGGAAGTAGGTTAGATTTGAACACGGCATTGATGAAGTTAGTAGTTCTTTTTTGATAAAAAGTTGGTCAAAAAGACGTTAGAGAGGGTTACTGGTTGGTTTTTGATAAAAAGGTGGTTAAAAAACCGTTAGAAGAGGGTTCATTTGTATGTGTGTAGATGTGAAAAAGACATTAATGAAGTGAGTGGGGTTGTTTTTTTGATATAAAGTTGATGAAGGGGCCCTAATATGGGGTGTTTTTTTTGAAAAAGGTTGCCAAAAAGGTCTAATATCAGTTATTTTTTGTGAAAAAGTAGTTAAGAAAGGACTTATACGAGGGTAGAAAAGGGTACGATCGCGGACTAAAAAGTCCTTAAGTGTTTTTTTTGTTTAAAATTCGATCGCGAGATGATCGAGTTTTTCTATATTTTGACTAATTTTGTGGTTGCAGAGCGAGTAATTCAGAGCCTCCTACGTATTTCTGAAACACTGTTGATCATTATTTTTGTATCGTTATTGTTTACTTCCAATCCGTTCTACTAAGGATCATTATTTTTGTGTCGTTATTGTTTACTTCCAATCCGTAGCTTTTACTGATCGTTGTCAGTCTTTGCATAATGAACTCTATTTCACTTTCATTTGCGGGTGTAATCAAGATGTCATCTGCATAGCGCAGGTTCTGTATGCGTTTTCCTCCAACGGCGATACCACCATTCCAGTTATTGAAAACTTCGAGTATTATGTACTCCGTAAAAATGTTGAACAGTAGTGGCAAAAAAAATGCGTCTTTGCTGGACACCAGTTTTCGTGGTGAAGCTGATGTTAACACGCGCTTTGGCTATGTCGAATTCGTAAAGTGTTTATATTAGCTTTAATAAGTGTGGCGGAGTTTTCATTTCTTTCAGAATCGACCATAGTTTCGGCCATCTTACCTTGTCAAACGCTTTCTGATAGTCGGTGAAACAGAGATAAATTTTGATATTATATTCTTGACTGATACTTGTTCAAAAATCGACACGATGACTAAACTTGTAGTTAATTTAGTAGGATATTAGTTTGTGAAGCTTAAGTTGTACAGATTAGAAATTTAGAACTACAAAAAACAAATCTGAATAATCAAAGAACATAAAGTTTGTTAGATTACCGAATCAATTTTTTTGAACCCTAGTTCCACTCTCTTGCCTTTAATGCTCGGGTAAGCTCATAACTGGTTAGCGAATGTTAAGGCTTGCTGACCAACCTGGTGGACAGAAACTAGCTAAACCTGGAGTTGCAATGAGCTCCACTGAACCAAGGCCATTATTAAGAATCCCGTGCAATATAAGTGGACGCAGATATGCTAAACGACAGATTCATAAGAGACTGAAATCACCAGAGGTGGGGTCAGATCAAAAATCTTTTACAAAATTAAAAAGGAAGGACCTGGTGACAGGAATCCTTAGAAGACACTACTATCCCAATATGTACCTAATTCCCATTGAGGTCAAAGACAATTCAGACTGCAGATGGTGGTTGAACGAGGAAGAAACAGCTATTTATCTAATTATATCTTGACCGGCAATCACAAGGATAAGATAAACTTACCCGAGATCTTCAATAATTTTGGACCAAGAGTGTATTAAGAGGCTGAAAGGCTGAAGAGTATTGGCTTCACACATTCCTAAAATAAACCAGGTCTATAACAAATCCTTAATAGGCCTAAATGCTCACGGTATTTAGACAATAGATAGATATTTTTAATTACAGCTACAGACATGGTAAGTGTAATACGAGGGCCGCCTTTTAAGTTTTTGCAAACCATCACTAGATGGCGCTATTGATATGTGACATTACCAATCTTGTAAAATTTGACATTTATTGTTGTTAAAATAGTGGCAGCCCATGAAAAAAACAGTTTTGTGAACGAATGGAAATTTCACGTGAAAGTTTTCGTTGGAAGATTTTTTACGATTTTAGTAAAGGCCTAACTCAACAACAATGCTTTGAATCGCTTCGTTCAACTTTTGGTAATGAATCACCATCAGAAAGGATTGTTTACAATTGGTTTGCAGAATTCCATCATGGTCATGCTCCCGTCAGCGATGAATTTTGTTAAGGTCGACCAAAATCGGTGGTTGTTCCAAAAAACGTCGGTGCTGTGCGCAATATGATTGACGTGGATCGGCATGTGACTTATCGTGAGATACAGGCATCCTTAGGCATATCGAGGACTGCATTCGATTTTGTATGAACACTTAGCTGCGAAAAAGATCTGTTCCAACAATTTCCGCATAATTTGACTGAAACTCAAAAACAGGCTCGTGTGAATTGGTGTAAGGAAATGCTCAAAAAATTCGACCGAGAACATGCGAAATCCGTATACACTAACGTAACAGGAGACGAAACTTCGACATATTCGTAGGAGCCAGAAACTAAGAAACAATCAACTGTTTGTGTGTTCCAAGATTAACCGAATCCCATAAAAGTCCAAGAAAATGATCGCTTATTTCTTTAGTTATACTGGACATGTTGCAACCATTGCTTTAGAGGATCGAAGAATAGTTAATGCTGAATGGTATACAACAATTTATTTTCTCGTCATCGATGAAATCTGGAAAAATAACCGAAAACGTCGCATCATTCTTTATCATGACAATCCCAGCTCTTACACAGCACCTCAAACAATTCATTATTCGACGGAGAAAAATATCGAATTAATGTCTCATTGCCCGTATTCACCTGATTTATCGCCTAACGACTTGTCAAAAAATGAGTGGACAACTATTTTCATCACATCAAGAAGCTTTTGAATTAGAACCATGTTTTTGAGGTACCAACTTCAGAGTGGGAAAAATGTATCTAGAAATGGTTCGAATGCAAGCAAAATTGTATAAATCTTAAAGGCGACTATTTTGAGAAACAATAAAACGATTAGTACCAGAATTTTTTTTTCTTTAATTGTTTTTGTAAAAACTTAAAAGGTAGCCCTCGTACAATTGTTTACGGCAAACGATTTGCCTTGCCCTGTTCTAACAATATGAAGTCGTATTCCTAAGTTTTTTAAACTTGCAATAGTTTTAGAAATAACAAACAGTACTGGTAAGATGTAATTTTTTATACCTTTCTCCTTGTCAATCCTTATAAACTTACAATTTCGGAGATATGCCCTAATGTTAATATACCTTCGATATATTTGGCTATAAGAGTTATTAGAATTAGAAATGTAAAATGGGTATCACACATCACACAGGTAATGTGTACAGGTATAAACAAAAGCCAATAATAAAAAGTATTTTGGATACACACAACATACATTGATCATTATATATCCTTTCTTGCAACGTTTTCTTAATAATACTTTTATGCTAACTTTTGCTTAATTTTTATTTAATATTAAAGCATTTTCAAATTACGAACATTTTTCATACTTACAGTCTGTCAGGTAAGAACGTGTCCGCGATAATTCATTTTTGGCAGATGCGATTCTAGCGGTTCAACAAAAAATCGATAGGGGAACTTTTGCCTACGACGCATTTTAGTAAAAGTACCAGTCGATGCGACTTTCGTCGAAATCACGTAAAATCCAAAATGAGTCACTTGTTTGCGCGTCAGTTCGAGGCAGTTTTTCTTTGTTCCCATCCAATGGGGTCTAAAATGACACAATCCGCGACAGCTAAATATATTAAGAAGTCGGTGTCGTTTGTGAAGAAGCGGGTAAATCATTTTAACGGGACGAAAAATGTCGATAACATGCCAAAACGTGGCTAGGTAGGCAAAGTCACTCCGAAAGTCGAAAAACAAATCGTGTCTGTTTTCAGGCGACCTGAAATTGACGCTGTGTCGAGGAGCGGCAAAATTAAGAAAATCGGGTTTGAATGTGTCTCATGAGACCATTCGACAACATCTTCATGCTCATCATGTCAAATATCGAATCACGTTGAAAAAACCTTTGCTGAGCAAAAATCGTGAGCCCAAACGGCTCGTTTCGGCTCACGATAAGATACTATTTTTGGTCCCTTGTAAAGAGAAAGCTCAGAGAAAAGACTGTTGTGCAGAAAATCTCGTCGACAGCATGCCTCGAAGAGGCCAGGCGTTTATTGATGCAGGAGGTGATTGGACAACTTACCAAGGTAATTGCGCCGTTGTTAGCACATCAAAGAATATATTGATGGCAAAAAATTTTTTCGAAACACATTTTTTTCAAGAACACAAGCGGTCACGTCCTTACTTGATAGACTGTAAATTACAAATGATTATATAAGAGATATTTTTGCTTGGAAACAATAAGATTTTTAGTACTGCGTGTCTTAAATTGGCATAGATGTAGAGAAAACTATCAGGGCTCCACACATTAATGTATTTCTACTCGATACGTTACAATAAGTGATTGTTCTAACTAATTTTACGTTTTTACCTAAGTAATTCCATAAAATATTTAATAAATAAGTAAAATTATTTTTTTTTATTTTTAAATTTAGAATATTCAGCTTCTATTTTTTCAAAACGTTTCACCTTATCAGTGCTTCTAACTCTTGTAGGGATCACAAAACATGCATCACCAGTTTAGGACACACTATACGGAAATATTAGTACTATACTGAATATAACTTTAGCACGTTTAAGAGAAAAATTTTCAGTTTTAAACTTGGTGAAATTGTCAAATTTTATTGAATATGTTAATGTACAGCACTCATTTTTTCTGTTGAGTTTTGATTCCTCTAATAGAGCAGTAAAGAAAGCATTTAAAATCGCATAGTCTAGATAGAGCAATATTATGATTTGATCCTCTCTGAGGCATCACCAGGAGTATTGTCCTAAGTTTTAGACCTCGAAAAACTTGTGCTCTTTGGTTTATAAAGAATTTAAGTCTTCAAAACGCGTTTTTTGACCTTAAAATGTGAATAATTCCGATGATATAAGTCAGGTCGAGACAAAAAAAAGCCAAACTCTTCGTAATGAAATTTCCAACAAATCCTCGTTAGTTTTAAATCGCTCAAGTGTGTACATAACCTACAAAATTGAAAAAACAGGCAAAAAACTTTTTTTTTCATTCTACTTTACAGGTCGACTAAGTGAACCGATCGGCTTGAAACTTTCAGAAAATATGCCCTTTGTTATGGCAAAAATACCCTGAAATTTTAATACAAAAATATTGAACCAAATGGGCACAATTGAATTTGTTATTTAAAATTTGAATTGCCCGCCATTTTATGCCATTTTTTTCAAAGTTTATGTCTCGGCGCCAGCTTTCATTATTTTTTTTTGGGTCATTTTAATCGCTTTTTTTACATTTGTTTATTAATCAAAAATCAACAGATGCGTTTTTTCGGTTAATTTCATGTTAACGAATTTTTTTTTTAAATAAAGATCTCGCGATTCTCTACCAGATGTAAAAAAAATTGTTCAATTATTGTTTCCAAATAACCAAAAAGACATATTTGTTGTTATTTGAATAATAAACAAATGTAAAAAAAACGGGTAAAATGACTCCAAAAAAATTGCTCGGAAAAGCTGGTGTCGGGACTTTTTGAAAAAAAAAGGTCCATTTTGGACCAAATGGCATAAAATCGGGGACAATTCAAATTTTAAATAACAAATTCAATCGTATCCACTGGGTTCAATATTTTTGTAAAAGTTTCAGGATATTTTTACTATAACAAAAGGCATATTTTCTGAAAGTTTCAAGCCGATCGGTTCACTTAATCGACCTGTAAAATAAAATGAAAAAAAGAACAGTTTCTTTCCGGTTTTTTCAATTTTATAGGATGTGACTTAAAATCAACGTTATTGGAAATTTCATTAGAAAGAATTGTTTTTTTTTTGTCCCAATCCGACTTATATAACCGGAGTTTTTTCGCATTTTAAGCTCAAAAAATGCGTTTTAAAAACTTAGAAGTGTTTATAAACAAAAGCGCACAAGTTTTTCGAGGTTCAAAACTCATGACAATACTGACCTCCCCCCCCCAGAGATGATAAAATCATAATATTGCTGTATCTAAATGATGCCGTTTTTTACTGCACTATAAATAAAAGTATATAATCAATGAAAAATATTGTAAATTCATTAATTAAAAAAAAATATATATTTTTAACATTTAAATGTAGAATTAAAAACGTTTTTATGCCTATATTCGATAATTATCATCATAATAATGTCATATGTCGTAAAATATTATTAACGTAGATCGAGTTTTAAATAATAGCAATGTATTAGTGTAATATGACCTCAATTATATATTAAATCTTACACATTTATTTATTAACTTGGGATTATTTTGACTGTTCACTTGCTTATTAAATACAAAAATTCAAGTGAAAACAAAGCATTTCCTAAATTCTTAATTACTATTTTTAAGTTATCATTTCGTAAATATATTTTAACCTTTTTAAATATTTACTTGAAGCTTTAAGTATTAAAAATACACTCTATATGAAAGTGCTTAAAAAAAGTTAAAGACAAAGTCAAAATAGTACCATTTTTGTTAAAGTTTTATGGAAAAATAATGTCCCAATTGTTAAAAGTTTATAAACTCCCTAAATTCTAACAACACATTATTCTTTTTTGTTATGTGATAAAATGGACCTAACTGTTAATACTCCAGACGCCCTGTAACTTTCAATTTTAAAAAGAAACTAAAATCACAATAACTATAGTGTCGCGACCTTACAAGTGCGGTATTTACTAAAATATGGCAATTTTATCTCATATCACAAAAAGTTAATCATTACTATTACATCAAAACTATAAAAATAACGATAACATTTAATTAAAAAAAATTGCCAAAAGTCTTATTAAATCTTGTAAAAGTCAAAGAGCAACTTTGTGACCCCAAGATCAAGTAAACTAAACCTAAAATGGCCTATGCTCATGTACCAAATCAGGAAAAAACTTTCATTATATGATAATTCTAATAAACAATTCTTATTTTTAGTTCCCACTTTGTTTAATAATTCAAATAAAAAGTTGTAGTTTACATAGATTACGATAAGAACCGTTATAAATTAGTTTACTAGAAGTCAAATTTTAAAATTCTATTTTGAAAAATATACATACTAACACCAAAAAGAAAATAAAAAAAACAAATGTGCACCAAATAAACTTCGAATTCCTTACTATTGTTAAAGTTACCACGGAACTGGCAATCGATTAAGCAAAATGATCTTGTCTTTGCCATTTTGATTAGAAGTGGTTCCAAATTTATGATTTTGTTGATGAAATTTAGATATTTTTGTTTATTATTAAATTGAAAGCTAAAATTTCCGCAATGATTTCATAGAATTTATTTTCTCTATAAGTAAAACGCCTTAATTGCTATTTTTTTATGTAGAAATTTCTTTATTTCTAGTAATAAATTCAATAATACGCCTAACCGTAACTTTATGGAGGAAGTCCTTTTTAGTCTGGCTCCTGAATTTGTGGGCGAAATGATATTTGACAACAAAAAATACAACCAAGTGCCGGGAAAGTAGAATTCTTATATTCAGCTAGCATACCTTCCTTATTTAGATAATTACATTAGATTATAAAACAATGGTGTAGCCAAAGGCCCTCTTAGAAACCCGCCCCTATGGACTATGGGGTTGTGAAAAATTTTTCCCCTCTGGTCATCTATTTTTAAATTGAGTATAAATCTTAAAACTTCCGCTGTATGACATAGTTCTTTTTTGTGAAAAATGTTCATCTTCCAGCAACGATTTTTATTTTAGATTAATTCAGGTTATGTTGCTGCTTAAGCTTTTAGAGTACCAGTGGAAGAAGATTTTTTCAACGGACTTTGTCCCGTCGGTTATTTTTGGATGCCCCTCTCTATAAATAGCTTCTACTTTAAGGTTTTCTTTTTTTTTTAAAAAAAAAAAAAAAAGAGCGACCTTTGTATTCATATAATTCCCCCACTATTTAAATCTGGCTATGCTACTGCTTACAACTAGTTAATTTGCCTCTGAATATAAGAATTTGCCACGTTATACCGATGATTTCCATTCATCATTAACCGAGACACCATTTGTAAACACAAGAACATCAAGAAGATTTTGTAAAGTCTACAATTTGAGGAGACTAACAATATAGAAAATTAATCCCGTCAAGTTCTGGTGGCTATAAACATCCATGCGCTCTTTTGTTTACAGGGTTGTAAATTGATTGTTACCATGGTTACCAACCCAGGAAACAAGCTCGATTTAGAAAAGGCTTTAGTACACTGAACCACCTTCAAGTATTAAGAACCTTAATAGAAAAGTCAAACAAGTATAATTTTAAGATTTGGGCTTGTGAGTCTAAGTAACTGTAGAACTAACAGCAGATACCCGGAGATTATTTAGATATTTCAGATAGTGTGAAAGAAAATACCAACAAGTTAGAAATGAAAAGAAGGATACGTCAAGGGGACATTCACTCGCCGAAATAGTTTACGTTGGCGCTAGAAGATCTTGTCAAACAACTTTCACAGAGAAGTAAGAGTATACATTTAGGAGGAGAATAACTCAGACATTGCCATTCGCAGATTATATTGTGCTTATATCAAATAACAAAGAAGAATTGGAAGAAATGCTGAACGAACTTAACAACAAGTGTAGAGAGAGTGATGTGAAAATAAACATCGCCAAAACCATGTTCATGACAACGACTGTGATAAAGAAGCAGTACTGAACATTGAAAACACAAAAATCACAAGAACGGATTCATACATATAACTTAGACAAAAAATAGTAATATTCAAACAAAACATGAAAGCGGATTTATCAAGGAGAATATCATTGGCTTAATTGGCATTTGGCAGATTGCGGAACATTTTTCTTTCCAGTGTCTCAAATACATTTGATGAATGCTTGTTGCCAGTATTGACATACTACGGAACGGAAAGGTGGGCTCTGAATCAAGAGATTATAAATCACCTACAAGTAGTTTAACAAGTGATGGAAAGGAGGATGGGCTGCCTAATGAAGAAATTCGATTCAAGATAACTGATGTAGCTGCAAGGGTAAGCAGGTTGAAGTAGAGCTTGGCGGGTCACATCACAAGACTTTCTAATAATCGGTGGACTCATAAAGTAACCAACTGGAGGCCCTGAAATGAGGAAAGACGTAGAGGACATCCGCAAACCCGATGGTCTGACGGGTTTGCGGGATACAGTTGGATAAACAAGGCTCAAAACCGAAGAGGATGGAGGAGAAGCTTATGTCCGACGATGACTGCATAGCTGATGATGATGATGATGATGAATGATTGTCCCTTTAATTACGAACCGGAATAGTGTGAATAACTAAACAAGTTTAGGATAAGTTATGCGATATCGATTCTAATATCTCCTATAATACATTAAAATATATAACATTTAATGCACTTTTGTTTTTTCCTTTCATGACCTAATAAGTTCTATACCCTGAGAAAAAAAATATTTTTAGATATTGTATAAAATATTTTTAAATTTAATTTATTATAATTGACAGCCTTCACAACTAGCGATAAATTATAATGTTTGTAAGATTTTCAATAAGAAAACATTAAGAAGACTTTTGACTTATTAGATAATTTTGTTTATTTGTTTATCATAGAGGTATCATAACAGTAATTTAACAAATAAACAACAATATAAATTAGACGATAGTTAAACGTAAATACTTGTACTTAAAAAATTTTGTTTGAAAAGTTCACAGCTCTTAAGTTTAAGCATCACTTTTTGCTTTAATTTTATAGTATACGGAGAAGGAGACACTTTTTCCTATACTCGTAATTTACATATCTAAGCATTTTCAGTCCCTGCTCATCGCTTCATTGCTTCAAATTATTTATTTAAATAAAACGCTATAATAGAAGAAAGTAATTAAGGAGTTTACTCTACATAACTAGCTTTTGTTATATTTATATCATATATATTAAAAACATATATTGTGTGGAAAAACAAGTAAAGTATGCTTTTAAAAGTCATCTACAATTATGTCATATAATTCCCTATTACTTTAGCAGTCGCCTTGATTCGTACCAACGTAACTAAATAGACCTACCTTTTCTTGGGTTTCTCTTAGATCAATGTAAATTAGCATTACATTTTTTAGATAACTCTTATAAAAAGCATATGTTTTTTTAAGAGTAATCTACACATTTATATTAATTTAGATTAATTTGCGAAAAACATAAAGGAAGGAAAGTATATTTATTGATATATTGGGTCTGGGAAAAAGTTTGTGGCGTTTTTCCTGATAGATGGCGTCAATTGCAAATAACTCAAGAAACACAGATCGCAGCGACACCACTAAACGCTCGTTGGAAAGGTGACACTCCGAGCGTTACTTTGAGTGTATAAACATCGAAATTGGTGCAGCGGTTGGAAAGTTGTTTGCGTTTGAAAATAGAGAAAAGTAATGAAAAATTGCGCTATATTTTGCAATATTATTACGACAAAGGGGAGAACGCTGCGCAGGCTTGTGAAAAAAATTTGTACTATGTACAGTGAAGGTACTTTATCAAAATCTGCTGCGCGGAAATGGTTCGCTCGCTTTCGATCTGGTAATTTTGATGTGAAAGATGAGTTACGCTCTGGTCGTCCAATTACTAAAAAAGCTGATGAAATTCTTGTAAAAGTCCAGCAAGATAAGCATATGAGCAGTGTCGATATTGGTATGGAGCTAGGTATTGACCACAAAATAGTTTTGAACCATTTACACAAAGCTGGCTACAAAAAGAAGCTCGATGTATAGGTTCCTCATGAGTTGAGCGCGAAAAACATGATAGACCAAATTAACATCTGCGATGCGCTGCTGAAACGCAATGAAATTGAGCCATTTCTGAAACGTGTCATAACCGGTGATGAAAAATGGATCACGTATGACAATCGGAAGCGTAAAAGATCGCGGACAAGGGATGGTGAGCCGTCACAAGCGTTCGCGAAGCCAGGATTGACGCAGAAAAAGATGATGCTGTGTGTATGGTGGGGTTGGAAGGGAATCGTCCACCATGAGCTACTTCCAGTTGGTCAGACTATTGATTCTCAGCTCTACTGTGGACAACTAGAGAGATTACGCCAGGCAATTGAAAGAAAATGGCCCGAATTGATTAATAGGAAAGATGTTGTCTTCCATCATGACAACGCCCGACCACACACTTCTTTGATGACCCGTCAAAAATTACGAGAGCTTGGTTGGGAACTTTTGATGCATCCACCGTATAGTCCAGACATAGCACCCTCTGACTATCACTTGTTCCGATCTTTGCAGAACTTTCTCAATGGAATTAAGCTGCTTTCAAAAGAGACCTGTGAAAACCACTTGATTTATATTTTCAACCAGATACCATAGAAGTTCTTCCCCGATGGCATCATAGCTCTACCCGAAAAAATGGCAAAATATTGTCGATAATAATGGAGTATATTTGGTTTAAATAAATTCATTTTCATACTATAAGAAAACCAGTTGAATTTTACTAAAAAAAGCCACGAACTTTTTCCCAGACCTGATATATCGCAATCAAAATGGTGAAAAAGTAGATAGTCCATATTAATCTTTTCTCTAACTTCAACTTAATAAAGAACTTTCAATAATTTTTTTACTTCGGTTTAATTCTACAAATTATTATGAGCAAATCAAGAAATAAGACACACTACTTAAAAATAAAACAGGTGGTTTTCAATTCCTCCATTTGACAATATTAAATTACAACGTATAAAAAGTGTCTCCCTCTAAATTAATTGAAACTTTACTCTATTTACAAGTTAAAATTAAAAGAACACAGGTACTTTGGAAGATTTTTAATACTAACGCTATATAATAGAAACTAAATGCTTTTCGTTCCGTACTTAATCGCATTTCCATTTCCAGTAAGTATTTGTTTTAAATTAGTTTCCGTTTTAGCTACATAGCATTACTATTAAAAGTTTTCCTTGTGAATTACCACTGCAAAGTTACGTATTATTATAAACGCTGTAAGTTGGACATTAATGGACGGAAATTTTTCAAAGTTCATTATTCATGTAATAATAGTACTCACATCATAATATCTTCAAACTTCCTACCAACTAAAACATACTCTCGTATGAGATTTCCTTGGTTTCGTAACTGATGATGTCGCACCAGCGCAAAAATGTTACACAACAGAAATTTAATCTCCTACTCAAAACATCTTTTAGCGCTTTGTTTGCAATAAACTATACACGGGTATTTGTTATTTATAGCGGACGTAAAACACCACACAACCGTCTCATCTTTTTTTTTTCACCGTCTCATAGGGGCCGCGCAATACATTGATAATTGTTCTCTGGTGCAAGCTTTCTCGCAACACTCATTGTAAACGCCTCGCCTTTTTCTTTTCTTTCCATAGTTGCCTAACATAGATGTGGCTTCCTGTTTACTTTGAAAAGGATATTCAGTGGGAGCCTGGTCAGCAAGCATATCTGAATGGAACTGTGATTCCCAATAACTTTTCTTTCGTATGCGAACTGAAAAATAGAAAAAAATATTTTATTTCAACATTTCCATGTCGTATAATATACTAAGGTGGAGGGCCAATTTGTCGTCCCCCAAGCACATTTGAAACTCCACGAGAAACAAGAAACGTAACATAAATCTAAAAATTAATGGGCACACTCTCTAATTATTTGTCTACTTGACGATACATCTCTTGCATATGAAAAATTTGTATTTGTAATTCATGAAATGAAATTATTTTTTGAAAAACAATATTAATATCAGGTATAATCTGGAAAACTATTACTATCACGTTTGTTTAAAAAATTACCCATCGTAGGCAAATGCCACCGATTGACTTCATAGAGATTTCCTAATACCATTGAAAACAATCATTGGAATGCAAGCTGTGAAAATAACAGTTCCAACAAAATCAGGAGAGGAAACTAAGAGCAACGGTTTTCTCAATGTGGCGTTAAACAGGGAATGAAATGAGATGTATAAACTGAATTTAGCGTAGAATTAATAACCTACTAAAAAGAAGCTTGAAGCAAGTTACCTTTGCAAAAATTTAAAAATCTTTTGTTAGGCACTGACGAACATGACAACGTCCGCCAAGCTTTGATATGAAAGTGGTGCACGTGAGGCCCTATTTGCGTCCCAAACGAGCAATTCTATTTCCACCCTGAGCACGGGATAATATACCACATGTCGATAATCGCCCAACAGGTAGTAAACTTCTTTAATAAGGGGGATGCCTGGTAGCGGTTAATGTTCGACGTATCTAAACTTTTCGATAAAGTGTGACACGAAAGTCCGAAGCTAAAATCAGGCTCGGGTTCCCACCTAACATAATTGAAACTGGTTCAATCATTCTGACAGAACGATTCCCAGTCGAGATAGCTGGAGAACATCCGGAGATGAATGCCGGAGTTCCACAAATCCCCCCATTGTACCCACTACTGTTTAATGTCTACACGTCATACATACCAAAGAAAGCAAACACCAACTTAGCATTATACGCCGACGATACTGCAGTTTCAAGAAAACGTGAAATAGTAACCAGCTGACTCTAGAGGCATTTCAATGAACTGTCGGATTGGTTCGTTGGTCGTTGGAGGATTCAGATAAAACCGACAAAGACACAAGCGATGGATAAAATATCTTGGCCTAACAAACGGTAAGGTTTGAAAGGACCAAGTTTCGGCTGCGTAAGTGAAAGTGACAGCCTTACGGTCTAAATTATATCCGCTACTAAATCGTTCAAATAAGTTATCATACGTAATAAAATTACCATATATAAGTTGACCATCCATCCACGGCTTCTGAACAGCTGTTAGATATGGTTCCATAAGTGCGAGACGCGCATAAGATCAGTGCCAGCTTCCAGAACATAACCCTGAGAATGATATTCGACGGCCCGAGGTGAGAAATAATCAGCTACACTAGGCCTTAAACGTCGACACGGTGCTATAGTATAGTAGTAATAAGTTACAGCAGAAGTTTTTGAGGAAGAAAGCAGTGCATCTCAGTCCTCCCATTCGCGAATCCTTCGGACCAGTTCAAAATGCGAGGCGTCAGTACTTACTACCAAGTGGCCCTGTACCAATCGCCTAGAAGTTAGGCTCCCTGTCAGACTAACTCTGGCGTTTCGCTGCTCTCTTTCAACAAAGGAAAAAGAGGCAAAAGAAAAAGACTGGAGACGAAAGAAGACATAAGCAGAGGACAAGACAAGGATCGAAGTCACTAGAACCGCTCAGTCAGAGAAGAGAATCATCTGCACACTTCTTGAGCAGTTATTTCAAACCAAAAAGGCGTGTAAAGTAGAAAAAATAAGAGGTGCTACTCATTCTATGGGAACATTCCGAAAGGTGTAACGGAGGGTCCTAGACATACCAAGTCCGCGCAAAGTCTCATACAAGCAAGAGTAATAGTTCTTTAAGGGATAATAATAATGTTTTCAAACTACGTAAGTATCCCCAAAGATTCAAAATAGTATATATCTATCTAATAAGGATACTGTTGAGATGAAAAACAAATTTATTGTGAAAGTGAACTAAACATTTTCTTAATGCAAAAACTATAAATTTTTAATTTGCTTGAAAACATGAAGCTTAGTAAAATACGGTGTTGCCAAAAAAATATTCATACCTAGAATTCTCACTTATATGACTACCTTCTTGACCAATCTAGATGTATAATTTAACTCCGTTTTAAGAGTTTTAATTCCTGTTTAAGCATGTTTGATACGAAAAAAAATAAATAAACTAGACAAAAGTTCTTTAATCTATAATGTACAGCTTGTGAAACTACATTTTAAGTCATATTGTGTTTAAAATTACATTCTAATCAAAATTCATAAACACCCACTAAATATTTTTACTTAATATAAATTATAGATTAAGGTTTGCATCATTATAACGTTCACATTATTAAGAGGCACAATTTTTAACTGTTGAGGATTCAAGGTGTATTTAAATCTACACTGCAAAAAAATTGACTCAAACTGTTTGTCTTCATTTACCACGGTTCTTAGAATTTAATGTTCATATATATTTACGAATTTTATTATCATTTGAAAACCCATTCGATTCTCTTCTGATGACATCAAATTCCATAGCATACCTCAGGCTTTTTACTGATTAAAATGATTGAAAGGGGAAACAAGAAGAACAAGGATTGAAAATAGGGTTAAGAAAAAGGAAAAATTAAACAAAGTTTCATTAAATTAGCCCTTATTACTGCTTCCAGTCGATTTTTCATGGAGCGGCTGAGCTTTTTCACCACTGTCTGTAGGATTCTTTCCCACTCTTCAGCCATTGTAACCTTTAAGTTTCTCAGCAATGCAGGGGCTGGATTTCGGGCTCGAGCCCTTCTTTTGAACTCATCCCATATGTGCTCGATTGGATTGAGGTCAGGACTTCGCGAAGGCCAATCTTATGTCGGTATTCCCATTTCTGCCAGATATTGCCGCACCTATGCAGCAGCATGTGTCCTCACATTGTCGTGCATTAGCACGAAGCTTTCGCCAACAAACCCAGAGTAAGGAACGACGTGTTCCGGATCTCCTCGATGTACCGGTGAGCAGTTAATCCACCGATACGAGTCTTATCAGTCACGAAAACCAAATCGGTTTTCGCATCCAGTGAGATGCCTCCCAACACCATGACAGAATAGGCGACATTTTCAGTTCTATAAACTCGTCTTTTTCCATCATTGCCATGTAGGCACATTCGGGACTCGTCAGAGAATAAAACGGAGCACCATTGCTCTAAGGTCCAGTAGACATGTTCTCGGGCAAACCTGAGTCGCGCGTGTCGATGGGCTGCTGTCAATTTGGGTCCGTTAGCTGGTCTCTTCGGAGTTAAGTTTGCTTCTTTAAGTCTTCTTTTGACTGTCCAATGACTGACAGTCCGACCACGAACTTGTCAGAGCTTCTGCTGTGTGATGATTTCTTAGAGTTGTGTTGACAATGAAGCGGTCGTCTCGCTTCGAGGTATATCTTCTTGGTAACGTCTGTAGACTCTGGGGACAGCTGACTGGCTCAAGTGCAGTTGCGCAGCGACTACATGCTGGCTATGCCCTTCTTGCAATACGGCAAAGACTTGTGCCGTTTCTTCCGAGGTGGTATCCATTTTTCGATGACGTAATTAGTGAGCAGGTCTAGCAAAGATGTTGACGGTTCCGATAAAGGAATGATAGGCAAATGCAGAGCGCAACGAGTACATTGCTGAGCGAGCAAAAACGGTTCTATTGAGTAAAACCGTATTAATCAGTAAAACTTTTTGGAAATCCAAATGTTTTTGATATTATTGGAAAGAGTAGAAAATCAGCATTCTGATGATACCAAAAATAATACCACTGTTTGAAAATTAAATTCCAGGATCGGTGAAATGAAGCAAAATCGTTTGAGTCGATTTTTTTGCTCACCAGTGTATGATATTACCATTAATTAAAGAATGGCGGCTATTTAACGACAAATAATGATCTCTAGAAGATATAAAAACCTCAAAGGCACCTATTTTATTAGCACTTCTATCAAATTCTACATGCTACATATTATATCGTGCTTTTAGCTGCTACAGTGGCCCACTATGTTGATTGTCTAAAATTTACAGTGAGTTATATAGTCCTGTAGGACGTAATAACATAATTCTTTACTGGGTGGTATTACTAAGATGTTTTTAAGATTATACCTAATGATTATGTTTATTCCTGGTTTCCCAGGATTTTTTTTTCTGAAACCTCTGGACATGATAGTTCATTCTCTCAAGTGTATTTTATCCAAATTAAAAGTTAAATTTTAAACGTTCTTTTACTAATGTAAGTTGCAAGATCAATTTTCTCTGCTTATAAATTTAGCTTTTATAGCACTAGAACAATAATTTTCAATTAAAACTGACAAGTCTAATATGTGTCCAACAGAATAAATGTTGGAATCTATCATTTTGGGACCGGGTCCAAGATTGGCAAAGAGCATGACGTATAGCGGTTACTCAGGTTACGTGAGGTTTTTCCTAGTTCAAACTATAGTTATAAATGAGATATATATTAATGTATGTCTACTCGAATTCTGGAGTTATTGTAATCAACATTGAGTTATGTCATCTGAATCGTTGGTACGGCCTTAAATATTTTTTTTTAATGGGCACTGCACACTTGCTTGGCTACTTTAATGATTTTTTTTTTTTAATTTAATTTAAATAAAGCTTAAATATTCATTTTCTATATAAAATCGAAATTTCTGATAGTTGGTAACCTCAGACAATGCTTTTCCTTTTAGTAGATTAGAAACAAAGCATTATTCGAAAAATCTCAGTCTCAGTAAGATAGATTAAAGTTTCTCCATTAATAGTTTCATCTAAATTAGTACAAGAAGTATATGTTAATAAAAATGACTCAATGATTCACATTGTGAAATTTATCAAGATTTTGGTTTGCACAACAATTAGGACACTGCTTTAAATATTTTGCTATACATATTACGTATTCTTTTTTTTACATTGTTTGTCTCCTTTTCTTTAACCTCTAAAATATTTATCTCAATTCTTAATATAAACGTTACTGTTATTAGTTCCTATATAAAGAGAATTATTTTTATGTATTAAAAAAATATGATGCTTCATTGCCATAAGTACCTAAATTAAGTTAAAAATTCGCTTTGTTACTACCCCTTTTTCAAAATTTTATTTCTCAAAAAAATTAACTCTAGATAAAAAATTTTACATTAACTTTGCTAATTTTAGACTTACAACGAATAAAAATTCCAAGGAAAGTGTATATAACAGTTCTTCTAATATTATCTTTATTTTTATGATTTTAGTTAAAAAAACATTATAATCACAACGATAAATTACAAAATTACTTCTTGCCTTAGTAACAGTGACAAGTAAGACGTTGATATAAAACAACAAATTGTTATAAAAAATATCCAGATGTATTTTTTTAATCACAAATGTCAAATATCGCACGTGGCATTAAAACTACAAATTGACCGAATTTATAAGAATATTAACACATTCGTAAGCTACAGTCATTTGTCAGTAAGATACAACCATTTGTATTACCTTCTATAAATTGTTTAAATATGTTGTGATTATAGACTTTTGTAATACATTTGTAGTTTCTAGGAAATGCCCGTAATTTTGCTAACACGTGATGTTTAATTCGCATGTGCGTAGCTGTCTATATTACTCTGTAAATGTGAAGGATATAAGTAAAGTTAGAAAAATTTCAAACTTTACTATTGGCCTAAAAAGATATATAAAATAAATTTCTCTTTTCTTAAGTATAATGTAAATTCCCAAATTTAGCTTTTATTGTAATAATTAAAACTATCAACATTAAAAAAAATGTGACATGAATTATACTCCTCAAAAACTGAACCCCCTTTCCTCTCTTAATATTTTTAAGGAATTTGTGCACCTTGCATAACATCTCCAATAATAAAAATTTCAGCATACCCAATTGTTTGTTTTCGTTTCTTAATTATTTTAGCAAAAACCAATCAATTTAAAAAATTAAAAATGTTATTTTTTGTTCTGTCCCAAACAACATTCATCAACAAATTAGTGAAACGGTTCATTATTTAGTACTCAATTAACCAATACCTTATAGAGTATGTGGCAGATTAGCGCCCCGCTTCAAAGATTTACCCAAAAAAATATAACCAGTGTCTAAGCCTACAGAGTATGCGAAATAGCTGTCCGTCATCGATAGCGCTTAAATTGTAAAAGATAATAAAGGCATATAATGCAAAAATGTGTTGCAAAGTACAATATTTCTCAATCTTTTTAATAGTACTAATTGTATATTTTTAAATAGTTTAATTTTACGTCCAATTAAAAAAGAAACATTTACTGGTATTTAACAGCAAAATTTAAATTTTCATGATTAAGTTTTTTCTGTAATAATTAAAACTATCAACATTAAAAAAAATATTACGAATTATACTTCTTAAAAAACTGAACTCCTTTTCTTTCTTAACGGTGAGATTGTTAAAAATGGATCATGTTATGAATCTGATTATTTTTAAGGAATTTGTGCACTTCATATGACTTCTCCAATAATAAAAATTAGTCAAGTCCGACAACAATAAAATATAGGTATGGTAAACACTTCCCCCTAGCGGTAAAATGTTCGTAAACGCTGAAATACAAGTCTCACACCCACATTTGAAAGTGAAATTTTAATAAAGTTTGTGAAATTTTATGCATTTTCATCTCCCATAAGGACTTGTAAGAAATAGATATTTTTTTTTAAAAAAAAAACGAGAAATTTCTTGGATGTAGGAACAAAAATTTTCTCCTTTGCGCTAATTAGGACATGTCCTTTCATATAGTATCTGCCAAAAATCCTGCACTGTACAGGAAAAATTTTTATTGTTGGTGTTCCGTACTTATGGGATCACTTCGGTGTCCGTCTGTTACACCCGATTTTCTTCGAAACTGAAATTGATGGCCCAATTAGAGTCGTCTAGTTTTGAAGGTTAAATAAAGATTGAGTGAAAATTATCACGAGGGCATTACGTTTGATAATTTATCTGGTATAAAAGAAAACTATTTGCTTTGACAATATAGTTAAGGTTTTTTTCGAAAGTTGTGAATTTAACAGGGACTAAGAGCTACAAAATATCAATACGTATTCGGAGCGATTAGTAATATACTCATATATTTTTTAGCACATTACTGCATTTGGCCAATCACAGATAAAATAAATTTCAATGATGGTTGGTGACTAATAGATAGGTACCGAGATAAAATAATTTTATTTTATTTGTTTATAATTAAACAAATACTTAGATAGTAACACGTAGGCTGAAACGTTTTTGGCCTAGCTACTTAAAACACATTTCTTTTTGTAAAATCGACTTTATTCATTAATATAGTCTGCTTTAAGAGCGATATAATCAGTCCAACGCTTTTCTAACATTTCTATACCTTTCTTTTAGAGGGATTTGTCTTTGCATTCAAAATAGGCTTCAGTTTCGGCGATAACTTCTTTATTGGAGACAAATCTCTTTCCCGCGAGCATTCTTTTGAGTTCTGCGAATACATAATAATTACTGGGGGCCAAATCTGGCGAATACGGTGGATGAGAAAGCGATTCGAACTTCAATTCACGCAATTTTGCCATCGTATACATTTACTCGTGATACGGTGTATTGTCTTAATGAAAGAGCACTTTTTTCTTGTTCATTTGGGGTCGTTTCTTTGCGATTTCTGCCTTCAAACGCACCAATCACTTTATATAATATCCGCTATTGATGGTTTTTCCCTTTTCAGCACAGTCGATGAAAATTATTCCATGCGCATCCCAAAATACAGAGGCCAAAATCTTCCCAGCCGACTGTTGTGTCTTTGGTCACTTCAGGTGGCTTTCACCGGCTGCTGTCCACTCAGCTGACTGCCGATTTGATTCCGATTTGTAGTGGTGGATCCATGTTTCATCCATTGTCACATATCGCATGAAAAAATCCTTTTTATTGCTCTTAAACAGATCCAAACAGCGCTCAGAATCATCAACACGTTGTTGTTTTTGGTCGACTGTGAGCAAACGCGGTACCCATTTCGAACAGAGCTTTCTCATGCCCAAAGGTTCATGCAAAATATGACCAACACGTTCTTTTGATACCTTTAGGGTGTCAGCTATCTCATTCAATTTCAGTTTACGGTCATCTAAACAATTTTGTGGATTTTTTTGATATTTTCCGGTATAACCACCTCATTTGGGCGTCCAGAGCGTTCAGCATCATTTGATCTATACGACCGCATTTAAATTCAGTATACCAGTAAATGATGAGTGATTTTCCAGGGGCAGAGTCCCCATAATACTTATAAAGCCATTGCTTTGCTTGAACGGTAGTTTTTCCTATCAAAAAACATTATTTAATCAACCCATGAAATTCGAATGTTTCCATTGTTTTGAAAATGTCAAAAGTAACGTCACTAAAACTACTGTAACTTGTAAACTAATCGTTGACATGTCATGAAATTTTGACACGTATCGTTTGAAGGTTGGTATTTTCTAAAAATTATATGGATATTTTGAAAAGGGTGACATCTATGTGTCAGACCAAAAACTTTTCAGCCGACGTGTTATATATTTGTTTAAACTTTTACTACTAGATTTAAGATCGAGCTAGATTCATTTATTGGCTATTAAGTAGCCAAGAAGCTATAACTAATATACATTATTGACTAAGAAAAAACGTGAAAATACATATTGGATCTTAAGATATTTACTTTAGATTTTATTTTATTTTAATAGCAATTACCGAACGGAACACTAATTACGCGAGTCCGACTTGCAGTTGGCAAGTTTTTTTTTAACTTAAACTAAAATTGCATTTTATCACTCTTATCTGTATCTCTAGAACAGAATATTTTTCGATAAAAGTACGTTCTTTAAGAAGAATTATTTTCGATTTTTAAAATATAGTTTATCCAAAATTTTTAGATTTAAGAGGACACTAAAATTATTTACTGTGGGTGTGCGAAGTTAGCTAATAGTAATTTTTCTTCTCTTTTCTTAATTGTTGCTCCAAATATCGAATTATGTAATTTTAATTAATCATTACTTAGGTGTCACATAATTGTTAAGTTAGACGGTTAGATGAGCTATATCTCGCCATTTCTTCAAATTTTCTTTGTAATATTGTGGTTTTCATCTAAAAGGGTTATAATTATTATTATTATCTAAAAGAGAAGAAAGAATTCGACGTGACGAATCTTGTGGCTCCGACCCACACAGACCGTCACGCGATGTGGTCCGAAAATGATGATTACGTTTGGTTAGTGACCATCGACCTTCAATTGCCCGAACAATCTGGGAGACACAAGGATAACTACCCTCTGCATCTTCAATGTTAATGGATCAGCCGAGGTACAACAAGCTGGTATCTTCTTAAGGTTCTTCAGGAATGTGTTCTTAATTCCTTCTAAAACTCCGATGACTAGGACGACCACTGCTACTGAATGTGGAGGGAACAAAGCGAGAAGTTCGTAGTTGAAATCTTTGTACTTAGAAAGTTGTTCCTCCTCTTTGATTGCTGTATTTGTTTCTGCAGGTGTCCAAAATTCAGTTACATAAATTTTCTTTGCTGTTTTATCGAGAAGTACCACATCGGGTTTGTTGGCTTGCAAACGCCTTGTGGTCGAAACAGTAAAATTTCAGTAAAAACGGCACCTGTTACCTACAACCGACTGGATCTCTCCCGGAAGATACGGTAATCTGAGAACGTCATCAATACCATGCAAATGTCATTATGACGATGGATGTAAGATGCTATAACGTGAACAGGATACGCTGAAAGTAAATGCATCAGTGATTCTGGATTTTTATTGCATACCCTACACTTAATGTGGGCTAGTTCGGCAAATTGATCATGTTACGATAGAGTATTAATCACACCATCCTGACAAGCGGTCTCTGACTTAAGACTTGCTGCTGTAGAAAACTAAACGTTAGTTTTTTTGTCAGCTGCAGCGAATCAATGTTGCTATAAAATACTTCATTTTGGGGCTTTTCTATGTGCACCCTATAAAATTGTAGTTCTGCTGTTTCAATGACTGTCTTAAGGTTCTAAACCTATCCTGTTGTTCAATGACGTTCCTGAAGTTTTCTGCCAGACCAAGTTTTTCCTCTGCATCTTTCGTAGCGCTCTCACTCCTTTCCGTTCATGGCCGCAGACCAATTTCAGCAGAGAATCGGAACTCTTTGCAACCTTACACGCTAGTCCCACGACGATTCGATTATGCAGACACTCTAAGCTCAAAAGTCCTCTTCCAGTCCTTGATGGCGTAAAAGATATATTCGAGGAACAGAGGATCGAGGATGAAGACTTTTATTCATGTGCATGATTTTTCGGGTGCTAACATCCAAATCTCGCAGTTCTTCTTTCGTCGGCTTCACTACTCTAAAGGAATAGAGAAGTACCAGTATAGCCAGCATATTGATAGCAGCAACTTTATTACGTCCTGTGAGTTCTGACGACCAGTCCTATATTTGTTGCGAAGTTCTGTTTTACTAGTTGCTGTATCTTGCAAGCGATGTTGTACAATTCCTGGGTTGACGCACGTTCCCTTGACATCTAAATGGTGTAGAATATCAGTTAATTGCATGTTTTCTGGATGTTCATAATAGCGTCATCTCTTGATTTTAACAACGTCATATTTATCCAATCCAAATTCCATACCAATATCCCGCGTATATTCTTCAACTACTCTAAGTGATTGATTTAGGTCTCGTTCTAAAACAGCATAAAATTTAAGGTTACCCATATGAAATAGACCTTATGTCTTCGATTTCAGTTATATCAGCGGATTTTGCATACAGAGACTAAGAGACGAAGCAGTGAAATACAGAATAAAAGTGAGTCTGATGAGGCACCTGGAAAGACTCCTCTCCTAAAAGTTACCGACTCAGTTTCTACCTTTTAGGACCTGTTTTTACGGTAAATTTAGTTTTCCAGAGTAGCATTAGACGTTCTATACAATTTATCAAAGGAGGCGCAACCTATAGCCTTTCCAACAGGCGAAGGATCAATAGGTGAGATGTGTCGAACGCTTACCTAGAGTCAATCCATGCCATGGACAAATCTCTTTTGTATTACACGGAATTCTGTACATCTATCAATCCTTGCAACCTTCAGATTCTTTTCCTCCACGTTGCGCCCTGATATCAAGAAGAACCGGTTGAATCGTGCTAAGTAATCTGTTGTAGCCAATGCGAGTCAATACGCCCTTTTTTTGGAATAAGTACCATTTTTTCCTTCTACCAACCACTTAGGAATTGGTTGTCATTTTCATTTAACCAAGTATTAAATATTCTAGCGAGAAGTTCATGGATGCTAGAGAATTTTTTTCACCAAAAATAATTGATGAGATCTGGTCCTGGGGCGGCAAAGCTCTTCGGGACTTTAACGGCATTTGAAACCTCTTCCTTTGTGATAGCATGATTAATTTCGTTCTGCTGTTAGAACTGTAAAAACTAAGTCCCGAAGCCGCCTAGGGAGGAGTGTCTGCGTTTAATGGTCTATTTGTTTTATCAATGTCCTTCCAGAATGTAGTTACTTGTTCTACAGATGAAGGTGTTTCAGCTTCATGTGTCTCTTTCTCGAGTAAGCGAGATGGTTGTGTGAGGAAAATCCTATCATCGACGACATATTTTATGCGCTTTGCAAGGTGTTTCTTTACCACCACTAGAACTCATTTTCGTTCTAGACAATACTGTTTGATGGTGTTCAATGAGTCTTTAGAAAGTGTGTGTTGATTATAACGAAGTTTCTATGCTATTTTTCAAACTTAGGTTGTAAATGATTGTCCCCAATTTAGGGACATTCGTCCTGCAGCTCCTCTACTTTGTCCATCGTCTCTATCCGACTGAGACCAGTTGTCAGAAGCTTTTACCTCATTGTTCCTTATAACAACGAGTTTTTCACATTAACCATGGGGTCTTGACCCGTCACCACCTGACGTTTCCGATATTCCATGAGCTATCGGAACAATTTAAGCCCATATGGATAACGGATGTTACTCGTGACCCCTTGAAGTTCGGTGGCCTTACCATCTTACTTCGCAGTGTTCACTAGCTGAATTCACCAAGGAAGAGAAACCAGGCCAGATAATTTTATTGTTATTATTATTGCAAATTCTAGCTTGAGACAATAATCATGTACCATTCGTCATATGAAAATTGTTAGTACAATTATACACTACAGCGATATATAATGTGTAAGGCTATGATAGTTCCATTATAAATCACGTATCTGAAACATATTTTGCCTTGAGTGAACAAAATGAATTTACATCTAAGAATCGTTAATATAAATTAAATATAGCACAAAACGTACGAAGGAATCAAGGCTTAATTCTAGTTAAACCATTTCCTTCTATTTATAAAATATTAAGCAGTTTGAAATCATTTAACTGCAAGCCAAGTAATGCAGCTTAAAAATATTGAAGAACGCTGTTTTGCCTCTTATATAAAGACAAGAATTGTGTCTAATAGATTTTGTGCTATATATAAACTATCATATTTACCTGGCCTTAAGGTTTGATAATTTCCATGGCAAAGGGCAGCTAAAGCTTCCGTTAGGTGTTTTCCACAATATTTTTTGTTGTGTTCAGAAATTTCTTGTTGCCTTTGCATCATTCTCGTTATTTCATCCAACTGGCAGTTACAGGTCCAAATTAGAAGTAATATTATATTAATTAACAACAGTAAGTGTTGGATACTCATCTGAAATAAATAAAAAAATTATCGTTCATTATTAATATATTCGAACGGGGTGGCTACTGATGCGCCATTATCTCCTATAAAATGTGCCCACGTAATGATCATTTTCTCCGTTACCAATTTAAGAAGTACTCCAATACCCGCAACTACTTTTTGACAGCTAAATAAAATCCCAGTAAAATTAATCTGAATTCGAAAATTCATTATAGGGGCGATAGTGATATATGTGACGTATCAGAAACCATGTTTAGATGACATGTGTTTTGAACCAATTATCTACGCTATTTCGTTGACAAGTAGGGTAAGTTTCGTTGGTATTTCATGTTTGCTTATAAAAGCATATTACAGTATTGACAAATCGTTTTTCTCTGCATTTTTAATATGCTTAAAGCAACACTATAACGCACGATGCGCTGCATTGCCTTTTGACGACTGTTTTCCATCCTTAATTTTTTTTTAGCACAAATCAATCAATTTTATTATTTGTTGTTTTGTCCCACACAACATCCCCCATTATCCAGTGTTAGATTAACCTAGATGATTATGTGGCACAAGAACTACCTGTTTCAAAGTTTCACCAAAAAAAATGTAACCAGTAGCCAAGCATACAGGGTGTACGAAATCGCCTTTTGTCTTCGATAATACTTAAATTATAAACTATAATACAGGTATATAGTGCAAAAATATGTTGCAACTTACAATATGTCTCACCCTTTTTTAATGGTACTAATTGTATATTTTTAAATACTTTAATTTTATGGCCAGTTCTAGACATAATCATACCTCACTAAAGCACTCTCAGATATATTGTTATTAAATAACCGGTGAAGTGCAAGTTGGACTTACGCAATGTTCCGTACGTTGATTGCTTTTAAAATAAAAATTTTCGTTACGGAAGTATAAAATGATCAGTGACATCACAAAACACATTCCAAATGAATTTTCAACAGTTTTTTTCCGATCTTTAGTGAAAACTGATGACCTTGAAATTTTTGGTTTTTTTTATATACCAGATAAATTATTAAAGGTAATGCACTCGTGATAATTTTCGTTCAATCCACATCCCCTAGAGAATATTCCAGATTTTTTTCCAAGTTTTTTGATCGGTACTTTTCGAGACAAGGTGGGGAGACAGGTATTTTTCGCACTTTTTTAAAAATAATACAAAGAGAATTATGCGTAAGTATTGCATTATATATATTTTTAAGCACATCTTTTTACAAACTTTCATTTGACACCCCAAGTTACCACCCCTTAAGTCAAAATTTAACTTTCAAAACTATACGGCTCTGATGAGGCCATCAATTTCTATATTATTGACAAATTTTAACTTTCTACGTCAAATAGTTTCGAAGAAAATCGGGTGTGACAGACAGACAGACGGACACCGAAGTAATCTTATAAATGTTCCGTATGGAATACTAAAAATGACATTTACTAGTATTTAACAGTACTGAAACAGCCGATTTGTACAATTTGTACTTTTTAAACACGAATATGGAATTTTCGAGTAGAGCATAACAACAATGATAGGACCATTCAACTTATCTTATTCTAAGACAAATCATTAGGATACCATAGGATGTTGAGCAGATTTATGATTCTATGTTAAGATCAATTTACTGTCTGCGGGCATCGAATTTTATAAGAGTTTGAACATACAGGTACATTCATATACAAGTACACATCCTAAGGAATGATTACAATACTGTAGTACCCATAAAATTGATAAGATTTTTGAAGAATGCAGACTTTCACGATCGGTTGAATTAATATGGGTTTCTTTCAGGAGTTGAGGCCGTGTTCTCCGGGTATTAAGTTCCTGACGTTTCGTTGACACTGCGGTCAACATTTTCAAAGGCGATGTGGTAGTGGTCAAAAGTTTCTTCCTGTCTGTTCACTGTCAACTGTGTTCGACGACGTAGTGCTGTCTGATTTTGTGTGTTCCGGAGTAGGCGTGGCCATTTGGACTCTTGGTCAATCAGTCGCCAGCGAGCGTCCAAGTTTTGCTGAGATTAAGCCCTTGGTCTTTTTTTATTGAAATTCCGTTTGTGTTTGTGGAGTTCATAGCCTCTCTGTATAACCTTAGGTAGTAGCTCGATATGTTGGCTAGAACTTGAGTCTGGTTGAACAGTATTTTGTAGTCTTCCTGGGTCAACTGTACTCGGCTACGGCAGATTTGTCTTATGTCCTAGTGGGCAATTCCTTGCTATTGCAACCTTTCAACGACCAATCGGACACCTACGTAAAGGATTCGACACATTTTCTGAAAAAAATCACAGACATCACACTAAAACCACCTGATATACTGGTAAGCTTTGCCGTGGTTTCACTTTTCACGATGGTACCTGTTGGCGAGACTACAATACATCGGCCGTCACTTTCCAGAGGATATTAAGGCATTGTTTAATCATTGCTTAAGCAAGTGGAACCAGAACTTCTATGAGCAGAACGATGGAGTGGCAATGGGAAACCTACTAAGTCCAGTTGTAGCCAATTTCTTTATCGAAAAATTCGTGCAACATGCAAATGATGGTTCCGATATGTTGATGATACATTTGTGATATGGTGATATGATAAAATCTGGCCGAGCTCTTGAGAGACCTGAATTCAATTAACAATAGAATCCAATTCATCATGGAGAAGGAAAAAGACAAACAAATCGCTTTTCTAGACATGCTAATTGAAAGAGAAGACAACGGAAAATTGGGTCACAGAGTGTATCGTAAACCAACATACACTGACAGATATTTAAACAAGGACTCGATCATCAGTCTAAACAAAAAAGATAATAAAAACTTTGATAGACCGAGCAATCCGAATATGCCAACCAAAACACCTGCCAAATGAATTAGAACATCTAAGAACAGCCTTACAGAACAACGGTTACTCTCGGCAAGAAATAGAAAGAACAACTCGTCAAAATAAAACTACAAAAACTGACAACAAAGACAAACAATCCATTGGATGTCAAAGAGTTGTCTTGCCTTTTGTGAAAAATGTAACGGACCGCAATGGAAAATTGCTACGTCGGCTCGATATT
>CM032449.1:129120678-129160678 GCA_019049505.1 Pachyrhynchus sulphureomaculatus | reverse complement strand
TACGCAGACAAAGCCAGAACCATTCGACTAATAGAACCACGCTCCCAGCATATGAAACCGAAGCCCTCGGAGCCAGTCTCATCAAGATATCGTCTAGTAATCAACGCTTTGCAAATATGGATGAGATTCCATCGAAACGTCAGCGAAACCGTCCATCAAGGGACTTTAAGCTAACACGAGATATTATATATATATATATATATATATATATTATATATATATATATATATATATATATATATATATATATATATATATATATACATATGTCCATGTGCCAAAAATTCCACTTTTCCAACATAAAGAAAGATATTAGACAATGTGATTCGATATCCCCAAAGCGGTTCACGTTGACTCTAGAAGACATGTTCAAATCGTTAAAGTGGGAAAATAAAGGAATACTAATGGACGTTGAACGATTAAATCAGTTAAGGTTCGCAGATGATGTCAGTTTGAACGCTAACACAAAAGAAAAATTAGAAGAAATGCTGATGAAATTAAAGAACAAGTATCGAGAAATATGGTAGGTCTAAAAATAAACTTCACCAAAACCAAATATTTAAACAATGAAAGTAAAGATAACAGCCAGGAACTATTAATAAATGGTGAAAGAATAGGAAGGGTACAAACATTCATATATTTAGGACAAAAAATCGAAATATCAAAAAATAATTGGAAGGTTGACTTGACAGAAGAGTCTCGTTAGCTTGGTCTGCGTTCGGAAGGTTACAATATACATTTTAAATTAGACATCCCAAATACAATAAAAGCCAGAGTATTCCATCAATATGTACTGCTGGTATTAACGTATGGCACTGAAACGTGGGCTTTTTAAATAAAAGTATAATAAGTAAACTCCAGGTAACCCAAAGAGCGATAGAGAGCGGACTGCTAAATATTTTACTCCGAGATTTTATTCCTAACATCGAGATATGAAGAATATCAAAAGTGGCAGATGTAATACAACAAATAATAAGGTGGAATTAGGCGGAGCATATCGCAAGGAGGAATGAGAACAGATGGACATCCCGTACAGTTGAATGAAGGCCTAGAGAATACAAAAGATGCAGAGGTAGACTACAGACAAGATGGATGGGCGACATAAAAAAATAGAGGGACGCGATGGGATGCAAAAAGCAAGCAACAAAGCTCATTGGAGATAACTTGGAGAGACTTACATCCGACTATAGATGGAATAAGCTAATGATGATGATTGGTTATATCCATTGGCGTGCATGCTGAACTAGAAAAACTCATTGTCTGTAACATATAATGTGAGATATAAAATGTTAACTCACTTTCTTATTCAGTAGTGCTGCCATTCAAAATAATTATATCTTTTTTCTTCTTGAGAATTGATGAAAGGTGAAAACCTGAGGCATTTTGAATAAAATAATGAAAAGTTAATGATCATTTTAATGGAATTTTGATGTGTTAATTTTTCCTAATTTTATCCCCAATTTCTTTACTCTTCTTTAACTTTCGTCGAATACCTTGGAGAGGAAACATAATACAAGACCATCACTTTTTTAGTTCCACTTTCTTTTCTTCTTTTTTTGTCGAAAAACAAAAATAGCATGTCTAAGATATATTTTTTTTAAAATACCTTAAAATATTTCTTTATATACTGTATAGTATCAATTGTCTCTTCCCCGGATGCCAGAACAAACAGATCATGTTTCGATGTTACAGGCATCAAGGCCACGTTAACTGGTCTGGAGAAAAACGTTGGACACTAAGGTCTAAACTAGCTAGATTTAATGTTTGTCCCTGAGCTTTATGAATTGTTATCGAGAAATATAGATTTATAGGACACTGGAGTGGATTTTCGTGGATTTAAATTTAAAAGTTTGAGCAGCGCGGCAGAATTCCGGGAACACATCGCAGCAGCAACGGCCCAAAGTCAGAAACACCCTTGTAAAATCTAAACTATTCATCAGTGTTAGGATTTAGAGACAATCCTCGTTACAGACTTCGTTGCATGCACAAAACAAAGAACGCTTTTAATTTGTTAAGTATTTATATTTTCCTATTTAAATTACTCTCTTTAGTTGAAGTATTTTAACAACTATATTTTGAATGTCTTTACTGATTAATAAAATTTGGGTTAACTTTTGTAGATATACATATGCTGTCGTGGACTTTTTTGTAGAACTATTTGAGGGCCAAAAAATGCCCTTGTAAGAGCCGATTTCAGAGAAAACGTCCACGGGCAACTCCTGCCAATCTTATTTCTGCTATATTCTGGTCAAAACGAAATAAATGAAACAAAATTTGAGCTGCTAATATACACGCCATCTTTTGGAGTCAAGAAAAAAGGGCCCTTCGGGTCCCCGGGCCAATCATTAAATGCAAGTCCTACTGAATTGGCTGATGATACTGCACCACGCTTACTGCTATCATTCACGCCAAAAATGGTATATTCGAATTGGGCCTTAATGGATAATAGGCCAGTAGCGACGGTCCAAAATATCTGAAACGTGAACAGTTTATGTGCCAGATAAACCTGTCAAAGGGGCAAGTTGCTACTGCCCACGCTACTTTTTTCCCGTAGCTCTTAGTCCCAGCCCTTCTGCAGGAAGGGATAGACGGGCTGAAAAGGCCCCTAATTAACATTTATAGGGCAAGTATAGCCCTAAGACATGTTCCTGTAACTTGGGACGAGACAAGAGTGGTGTTTATCCCAAACCAGGAAGAAATCGACACATCTTGGCGAAGGACTTCAGACCGATCAGCCTCGGCTCCTTTCTGATGAAGACTTTGGAGAGATTGGTTGATGGGTATCTAAAGTCAGGTCCCTTGATCGAACATCCTATAGCCTCTAATCAATACGCCTACACAGAGGGCAGGTTGACTGAAACGGTCCTGCACCATCTAGTGGGCGGCATAGAGGCACAATTGGCGAATAAGGGATTCGTTCTAGGCGTCTTCCTTGATATAGAGGGAGCTTTTGAAAGTATCTCATATTCAATCATCAGAGACTCAACGACCAATCCCGGTTCATCCAGTGCACTGGTAAATTGGGTAGGAAGCATGCTAACCAGCAGGATTCTAACAGTTAGCTATGCTGGAACAGATATTAGGGATATCCCGCCAAGGGATGCCCTCAGGGAGGGGTTTTGTCACCCCTACTAAGAACCCTACAGGAAGAAGGCATCTCCGCTTATGGCTACGCCTAAGATGTGGCAATAGTGGTTAGAGGCAACTTTCTATAACCTCAAGGAGATCATGCAGAGGGCCCTTAGCATTACTCAAAGATGGTACATGGCAAAGGGATTAACGGTCAATCCATAAAAACCAATGCCATGATATTTACCAGGAAATACAAAACTTAAGAAATTGCACCACTTAGTTCCTGGGGCAATGAACTCGTTTACACGAGCTCGGTGAAATACCTCGGAGTTCGTCTGGACCCAAAACTAAAATGGAAACAACACCTCAACGAAAAGAGGAACAAATTCTATACGTCCTTTTAAGCCTGTAGGAAAGCTCTGGGCAAAACTTGGGGTATGCAACCCAAGGTCGCACTGTGGATATACACGGCGGTGCTATTGCCTAGATTAACGTACGCAGCAGTGATTTGGTGGCCCAGAGTGAGCACTGTGGAGTTAAAGAACCTACTGCGCAGCCTAGAGGGGAATTACCTTAGGGGGGGCAGTGAGAACGACACCAACGGAGGCGCTAAAAGTACCACTCTCTGTCCCACCACTTAACCAGTTCATCATCTACACGGCGAGATTATTAGCATACAGACTGAAATGTCAAGGCAAATGGAGGAATGGGGACCGGGGACACTCAGGTCTGAAATTCCTCCATGAACACCCATTCGTCTTAAAACAAGATAAAATCACGAAAACAAGACAAGTGATTTTATCTTTTTCTGTCCATATCCCTGAGAGGAAGGACATACAAAAGCTCTTGAACAAACCGAATACCGACATTTGCTATACTGACGGTTCGGGAGCTAATGGGGCGGGAATCTTTTGCCATAAATTAAACTACAGGGGAAGTATACCAATGGGCAATATGGCCATCCTTGGATCTGTAAAACTACAAATCTTGAAAGGGACAAATGATATAAAAATTTTAATCTGCTGCGACAGTAAAGCAGCTATACAAGCTCTTGCCAAATCCACCACGGACAGCTTGCTGATCAGGCAATGTGTAGAAGAACTAAACACATTGGGAGGTAACAACGAAGTTACCCCAATGTGGGGACGAACTCGCTAAAAGAGACACCTTAGAGGACCCAACCTGAACAGGTTGTAGGAGTTCCATTCGCATTCGGTAAAAACAAAATCAGGGAATGGTTGGATAAAGAACACGAACTCTCTTGGAGTACAGGGGCGGGGTGTCGTCAAGCCAAACTTCTTATGAAACAAAATACGACAGGTAGAACAAAGGAACTCTTGTCGATGTCAAAACAAAGGTTACGTCTGAGCATAGGACCCCTTACGGGATATGTGGCACTACGGGCCCATCTATAAAATCTCAAACTGGCTGAGCGGAAAACATGTCGGCTGTGCGAGGGAGAAAGAGAGGGCAGTATATATATTCTATGCGAATGTCCTGCACCCAAAGATCTACAAGAGGACAGGGTGAGTAGCCTATGTCTCTTGGCAGAAAATACAGGACTAGAGCTGCGACCCTGACTCGACTCAGTGGAGAGTTACAAAAGAACTTTTAGATCTAGGTGACACCAGGGACTCAATGTACCACTCACTCACTTTACTTATACTATTAGTCTATTATAGTTTACACCGGTAATCGCTCTCGCATTTCTTTGCTGCAATGGTTGCCTTTATTAACATGGACCCTCTCCACTACTAACCGCACGCGACTTCATTCACGTGGAAGTGTTATTTTTTTCAAAGATTTTCTTTAAATATAGGTACCTATGTTAATTGGTTAGAGTTTCTATGTAAACAATGCTTGACGTTCTATTATTTTCTGGCAACAAAATATATTAGTTTTCTGAAATTCCGACACTTGATAACTTGGCATATAATTGGCCATGAGAAAAACATTCTTATCTGAAATCGATTCCCACGAACTTGAAAGTTTGTTCCTGGGACCTGTTTATTTTGAGAGCAAACGATACTTTAACCGGAAACTGCAACCGCTTGAAAGGAATCGGTAGATTCGTTGGGATCATAGGAATACCCGGAATATACGCTACTGTTAAATATTTGCGCAAAAAAATCGGGGCAGACGGTCAAACACACCGAAGTGATCCCATAAGTGTTTCGTACGGAACACTAATAAAAATTAAACATATGCGTCATAAACCTCAAACTGAAGTTACCTACGTAATAATTGTGGAAGAAAATACAATAATTGCAATATACCAGAGAACTCAAAACTAAATCAAGTAGCCTAAATAAATCTCACACTATTAGGTACTTATTGAACGAAAATACGTAAATAATAATAAAAAATATAAATAAATGTTTTTATTGTTATTAAAATCTATTGGTACCAACAACAAAGCACCTACATACTACAATCTTAAAACTACGGATAAAAAAACAACAAGCCTTTTCGTCTTCAAAAATATAATATCAAGGAAACTCGTCACTTAGTCTAGACAAAATCAAGTTGAAGACTGCTGTAAAATAAACGCCTCCAGCGTATTAGCTGGCACGCCGTTTTCTGTTACGGTCACCAGCAAACAGTGCGGGTGTTCGTTCGCTTTTCTCATCGCGTCAACTCTTTGTTATCTTACCCCCCTCAAATATAACCTATGTCCATCCCAAAAGTCCAGGCTACATACCAGTAAAAGATTTTTTTTTTAAATCGGATTCGTAGTTTCAGAGATTGGTTGATATATATCAACTTTAGCAACATCATCTTACATTAATTCATACAAAAGTTTGAGAAAAATCAAAAATGCATCTAATTTAGGTGAAACTATTTAAAATTACCTAGTGGATATATTCTACCATGGGAACTAAAGATGTTAAAAGGATAGTTTTACTAAATTTAAAGTTAACTTATACAATAACAGAAAATACTGAAATGCTAATATTTTATTCAAGTTCTACTCTATAAGATTTGAATAGTTACTCGGTATAGTATATTCCGTATACGTCCTTTTTCCATAATTTTGTTTGTTCGTTTTGTTACTTAAAAAATGAGGAAGAATAGCTAGAGGACATTGTTAAGGCTAATACTCAATAGAGACAGAAATTTGTGAAGTATGTGTGTGTGTGTTTAATCTTTTTGGTTGTATTGCCTTTAACATGTTGGCATCAGATCTTTACAATGGTTTGAGATATAAAAGAAATGACAAGTCTTTTCAGACAACATTTTTAGCGACATAAAACTCTGTGTCTTTTTCAGTCACTAGAGAAGTAAATTTAATCATTCCGTCAAAAACACTTTTTTTAGAAACTCCATATCTCGTTGTATAATTCAGCAAACTTATTCTTCAGGAATATCTCACAACCTGTAGTCAAGTGAGTTTAAATGTGGGCTATTAGAAGGCCAGTCTCTCGCTGTAAGACATTGTGCGTGTTCATTTCACTTGCAGACAATTTTTTTCGGCACGGGAACCCACGACTTTGATAACTTCGTTTACTCGAGAAAAGAGAGGGCAAGGCCTTGTAATGGTCTATCAACAGCATTCTGAGTTTCTTTGGTAGTTGCAATAGTACTATATATGAAAAATTCAATAAGCCTCGACTGTTTTCGTGCACTTTGCAGCATTTTGAACAACGTTTAAACTGCAATATTATTTTTGTACTTTTTAAACTTCTTAGCAGCAAAATAAAAGTACGTTTTCTGCTCACTCACGAAGGATAAAATAATACGTCTGCAATAGTATTACCGGTTTGAATGCAAAGGTCCCGACCACAGCATGTAATTCATTGAGTTTATCGCTAGACTATATATTGCTTATTTCGATCATGACAGATATATTTAATTAAATATTATTTTATAGAACGTACTACTAAACCATTTTGCTGAGTGCATGGGTAATTTGTTCCTTTTAATTTTTTCATTGCAGACATTGTAGGTAATATAAGATGGTAGGAATAGAATATGCCTCGTTATGTAGTTAGCCATAATTAATGGTAATTTTTAAAATCTTGTATCTTCCTTCTTGTTTTACATTAAAATAACAACTCTTTATCATACTTATTTAGCCAAGAGCTATCCTCGAACTTTGTTGCTCTATCTGGGTAGTGATAAAAATAATGCGGCTGTGACCCATTTTATGTGTAAGTTTTCGAAAGAAATTATGCTTGAAAATTATATTACAAAATATCTCAAATATAGTTTATTTTTATTTATTTATCTCATGGGACACTGATTAATGTTATTATATATATATATTATATTCCCACGCCTATAAATCAAATATTTGAAAAATTCCAAATAAATGTTTACTAGGGGTATATTGAATTAAGTGCAGAGTCTAAACAAGAATTAAGGAAAATTAATCATTATTATGTATTATAATTAGAAACTAATAGATTGGAAGAGACGTAGGGGTCATCATTATTAGAAATCTTATTTTTAATTTATTATTTCTAAAAATACTTTTAAAATTTGTAGATAGGCATGTTATTTTTCTATAATTAAATATTGATAGGAATAATTATGTGAGTTAGCGGATACTTTATTATATAATGTTGTTATGAATTGTAAATTAAAATAAGGTTAAATACCTTTTGGTAACTGAGTAATTTTTAAATGATCCTTGTAGCAGTTTTTTTGTTTTAAGTATTTTGATTAACAGCAATCTCTCACCACAAGGAACAAATAATTTAAAAATAATTATTCACTGATAATATTCTTAAAGTTTATTTTTATTTTTTTTAAATAAACTTTACCAAAACCAAATATTTGAACAACGAAACTGAAGATAACAGCCACTATTAATAGAAGGTGAAAGAATAGGAAAGGTACAAACATTCATATATTTAGGACAAAAAATCGAAATATCAAAAAATAATTTAAAGGCTGGTCTCGTTACCTTGGTCTGCGTTCGGAAGGTTACAGTCCACATTTAAAATGGACATCCCAAATACAAGGAAAGTCAGAGTGTTCTATTAATATGTACTGTCGGTATTAATATATAGCACTGAAACATGGGCTTTAAATAAAAGTATAATCTATAAACTCCAGGTAACCCAAAGAGCAATGGAGAGGAAACTGCAAAAATATTAGACTCCAAGATCGTATTTCGAACATTGAGATATGAAGAAGATTAAATAGTGATAGATGTAAGACAACAAATATGTATATTAAGGTGGAAATTGGGGAGGGGGCATATCGCATGGGTGAATGATAACAGATGAACACCCCATATGGTTGAATGGAAGCCTAGAGGACAGAAAAAATGCAGAGGTAGACCACAGACAAGATGGAACGGACGACATAAAAGAATAGCGGGACACGATTGGATGCAAAAAGTAAACAACAGAGCTCAGTGGAGACAACTTGGAGAGGCTTACATCCGACTATGGATGAAATAAGCTAATGATGATGACGATGATGATTCTCTTGAACAATAGAAAATGGCAAAATATTCAAATTTAGGCACATAAAAAAGGGATTCTCTAACCTCGCTAAATATCATGTATCATAAATACAAATATACAATGGGCAATTTTTCAACAGGTTAAAGTTCAAATACGTATTTGAGTTTTAATTTCGGTTCTGCAAAGCATATGTAATATGCTACCTACGTTAATAGCTCATTGAACTTTGACCTTAAGTCTGATTCGTTTACTCTTTTTTCACAGTTGTTTAGTTTGTGTAGAAATGTGAAACAGCGAAAAAAAAAGTAGAACCAAACAAAAAAAGACAAGTAATGCTGTGAAGTTCCAATTTCGATGGTAACGATATCGATTAAGATAGCGCAATTATATTTTTTTATAAAATTTAAGGGATATTCTTTTAAAATAGTTAGCTACTGAAGTGACTTATTATTTTATGTCATAACCACCTAAAATAATTCCGAAATTTAAAAAGTTCTAAATTAGAAAGCAAAATACTAACCTCCGTACACTGACTTGTTAAAAATCAATTTGATATCTTGCTTGTATAGAAATAAGTTGTTTGGATGGCCAGAACGTTTATTAAATATAAAACTGAAGGTTTTAAGTGCCTTAACGTCTAATTAACGTGGGTCGTTCTTTAATAGAAAAAGAAGTAATCGCTGTCAGCATTCAATGAGTTCTCGATATACAGTAAGGAACCAACTAACTTTTTTATAAAAGTAAACTTATAATGCCATCTTTACGATTAGATCTTTTTTCGAAAGACAAGACAGGTATACAGTCAGTCCAAAAAGTCTCCATACACCACCTGCTTTCTATACTATTTTTTTGTTATGTTTAACTAATTAATTGGAACTATGAGAAAACATGTTTAAATTAATATTTGAGATTTAACCAACGAGGATTAGTATTAAAAACAACTACGGAACATTTTATTTAAAAGTTACATTATTGTTATAAAAATGTAAACAAAATTAATGTCAAAAAAAGTCTCCATACACTCAAGAACTGCATTGAAAAAAACACGTTATAATCAGCCACATTTTATCAAGCTATCTATTGCTCGCCAAACTAAAAACAAATGAATACTTTTCGATCATACTTTATAATCTGTCACTTGTTGCTAGTAGTTTTGCAGTGGGTTTTCAACGTAGTATTAAAAATGAGCGAGACAAATTGTGAAATTCCATTTCAAGTTGGAAAGATCATAATTGATTTGTTGAAAGATGGAAAATCGTACAGAAATATAGGAAAAATTGTTAAAAATTCGCATGCTCCAGACCAGTATAATTATAGATCTCAAGAAAAGTGTACCAAAATTAAAAGAAGTACGGGAACTATTTTCGAAAAATGTTTGTTCACAAACAGTGAAAAATTGTTTACATAGGGCAAGCTATAAGGAGTGTGCAGCCAGGAAAAAAATGTTAATTTCGGAAGCTAATCGCAAAAAGCGGTTAGCTTTTCCTAGGGAATATGTTATTAAACCTCCCGAATTTTTTGAATCGGTAATCTTTAGTGATGAAACTAAAATTAACCTTTTTGGGTGTGATGGCAGAACTAAAGTTTGGAGAAAGGAGAATACCGCATTCGGTATTAAAAACATTTGTTCCACGGTGAGACAAGGGGGTGGCAGTGTTCTGTTTTGGGGACTCATGTCAGCTGGAGGGGTTGGAAATTTACATTTTATTAATGGTACCATGGATCACATGTTTATCTGAACATTTTGAGAGACAATTTAAGAGAAAGTGTCCAAAAATTAGCCTCCGAAAAAAGATACATTTTCCAACAGGACAATGATCCGAAACATACCGCAAACTTGATGAGAGAATGGATTATACATAATGTGCGACAGCAGCTCCATACACCTCCGTAATCACCCGGCGTTAACCCCATCGAGCATTTATGGGACGAACTTAAACGGCGCTTTCGCAAACATAATGTTTCAAATAGAGAAAAATTAAAAAACAGAATATTGAACGAATGGGAGAACATGCCAGCAGAAGTAACTAGAAAGCTGGTTGCAAGCAAGACAAAAAGGTTACAGGAGATTATCAAGGCCAACGGCGGTCCCACTAAATATTAGTTTAAACGAAGTTGTTATTTTCCGTTAAACTCCGTCAAACTATTATTGGTAATTGTTAAGTGTGTGGAGACTTTTTTGACATTAATTTTGTTTACATTTTATAACAATGATGTAACTTCTAAATTAAATGTTCCATAGTTGTTTTTAATACTAATCCTCGTTGGTTAAGTTTCAAATATTAGTTTAAACATGTTTTCTCACAGTTCCAATTAATTAGTTAAACATAATAGAAAAATAGTATAGAAACCAGATAGTGTATGGAAGTCTTTTTGGACTGACTGTATGTAATTTGTGGCCACAGCTTCTAGAGATGATTCCGTATCGTAAATATGGGTTCCATAGTGTCCAAGTATCCTATGGGTCTTAAACTTTCTTATATTAAGCATGTTGTAAATTATTACAATAACATCTTGACATAGAATATTTTATTTTCAATACTATTACAATGTTTAGATTATATATATAATATATTTTAAATTTTTCCTAACTAAAAAGGGGTTAAATATCCCCAAGCCAAATTTTCAATGTTCAATAACTAATTCAAATAGGTTAATACAGAGAGATGATTACAATTATTACTTTGTTTGGTATTGATGCTATTGTTCCCTAGGTCAATGTGCGAGTGTTGTATAATAAGTACCTGGCCGTGGCAAGAAACAACATTTTTATGAGTAAAATTTATTTTATTTTTTAACATGGTCTCCTTTTAGCTCAATACACTTAGTCCAACGTTTTTCTATCTTTTGTATCCCATCTAAAAAATACGATTTCTCCAACTCTTCAAAACAGGCGTTTGTTTCAGCAATCACCTCATCGTTTGAGCCAAATTTTTTGTCGCCGAGCCATTTTTTCATATTTGGAAATACGAAATAATCGCTGGGGACTAAATCTGGCGAATATGGTGGATGTGGAAGGAATTCGTGTTGCTTTCATATCTACTCGTTTATAACTCATGGAATTTTACCATGACGATGACGCAAGTGTGCGCTCGTGCATTGTTTTGATGAAAGAACACCAGATGCTGACGTTTTTCTTTCACGGCATGGTTGAAACAATCCAATAAGTTGACATTAATCGTCTTGCTCTTTTCAAGGTAATCGACGTGGATCATGCCGCGTGCATCCGAAAACACCGTGGCCATAACTCTCTTGGCCCATAAAGTCACCTTGGTCTTCTATGGCGCCGGTTCACCACCGAAAACACACTGTTTGGACTGTTCTTTGGTCTCCGGTGTACTGTAATGAATACATGTTTCGTCAACAGTTATGGATCGTCGCCAAAAATCATTCCGACTGCGCTTTAACGTGGCTAAACATTCTTTTGAAGTTGACACACTTGCGTGTTTATTGTCAATTGTAAGTAATAGGGGCGAAAAGTTTTCTCATATCCAAATGAGTAGTTAAAATGTTCTGCACCCGTTCAGCTGAGCTGCCCACGGTCTCAGCAATCTCACGCAGTTTCACTCTTCGATTATTTATCACTATAACATTAATTTTTTCAATAATTTCTGATGCGGTGATCTCATTTGGACGACCTGGCCGTTCTTTTTCAAAAATGCTTATATGGCCACAGGTGAATTCAGCTGTCCAATATTTCAAGGTCGATAACGAAGGTGCTGAGTCCCCATAAACTTCGCTGAGTTCCGTTTTTATCTCAGCATTCGTTTTCTTTTTCAAAAACAAATATTTTATCACTGCTCGATATTCAATTTTTTCTTTTGTAAAATCAGAAATGGCTGCCACTCACAAACTAAATCACTCAGCGACTTGAAAATTTGACAGAATTCTTGTGAAAGATTATGTTTACGAAAAATATAATTTTTTAAATAGTAGTAGCGCCATCTCTAGCTGAGGCCAGGTACTTATCATACAACCTTCGTATTATAATATTTAGGTTATATAAAATATATTTTAAATTTTTCTAACTAAAGGAGCCAAATATATATATAAGTGTTCGATAACTAATTCAAATATGCATAAGCATATTTGAATTAGTTACTACTAATATAAATTAGGGAGCTAATTATAGTTATACTGTACTTTGTTAGGTGTTGATGTTAGTGTCCTTTGTGTCAATGTATCTATGCATTTTTCCTAATTTTACTAATTCAAAAATTTTGTTGTATCTTGTATTTACACTTTGTAAAATTTGTAATAAATACGTCAAAATTTAATACAATTAGTTTTATTAAATGTCTTCTTAATTTAAAAATATAAGCCTAATTCTATCCAATGCTGGATGTAGGCCTTCTCCCTGAATTTCCATCTTAATGTTTTTGCAGCTGTTCCATCCAATGTCCGCAACCATCTGTATATCATCCCGCCATCTTGTTTTGGGACGTCCTACGCTTCTTTTCTGTTCTTGTGGTCTCCATTCTAATGTTTGCTTGGTCCATAGATCATTGATCGTTCGTGCTACATGTTCGGCACCTTGCCACTTTCTTTCTGCTACGTGCTCTATAATATCCTTTAATTTCGTTTGTTCATTTATCCACTTGTTTCTTTTTCTATTTCTAAGTTTTATCCCAGTCTTTCGTGTGCTCTATGGGTTCGAGCTAGTTTTTGTATATCGGCTTTATTCAGTATCCAAGTTTCAGCGCCATATGTAATTAGGGGTGGGATGCACTGATCGTAAACTTTGGCCTTTAACTTATTGGGGATAGCTTTATCTTTGAATATATAACTTAATTTCTCGAATACGCATCATCCAAGCTTGATTCTTTTTGAAATTTCATCCGAGACTCTGTCTCTTGTAGTAATTTTTTGACCCAGATACACGTAATCCTTAACAATCTCGAGAGCTATTCCTTCCAAATTTATAACTGTATATGTTGTTATTAGTGTTGGTTAATATTTTTATCTTACCTTTATTCATCTTAAGATCAATTGCCTTTGAGTGGTAACTTAACTCATTTATCATTTGTTCTAACTCATATGGATTACTACTGATGACTACAATATCATCTGTGAACCTTAAATGACTCAAATGCACACCATCTATCTTTAGGCCTCTCTTTGTCCAATCTACTTGGCGGAATACGTCTTCTAGAACTGCAATAAATAGCTTAGAAGAGATTGTATCTCCCTCTCTTACGCCTCTTCGTATACGTGTTTGTTCTGTACTAGGTTTTATGTAAATTTTATATATATATATATATATATATATATATATATATATATATATATATATATATATATATATAGCTTTGAGTAGGGTAGTGTACCTAGAATCAATTCTAGCCGTTGATGATTGCCGACATTTCAACAGAATCAAAAGCCTTCTCTTAGTCTATGAAGGCTATGCAGAGTTCGAAATTTTATTCATTGCTCTTCTCTAGGATATTTCCCATTGTCTGTAAGTGGTCGCATGTGCTATAGCTGGATATAAAAACCAGCCTGTTCGCATGGCTGGTAGGAATGTAACATATTTTTTTAACCTATTGGAGATAATTTTAGTCACAAGTTTATACATATGAGATAATAAGTTAATCGGGCGGTAATTGCCCAACTTTCTGACATCTCCCTTTTTGTGTAGAAGTATTACTTCTGATGTATGCCACAATGTTTTTATTTTCCCAGTCTCTAGACACATGTTGAAAAGTTTGACCAATTCTTGTTTTAAGTCCTCTCCAGCTTCCAATATCATTTCCGATAAAATACCATTAGGGCCTGGGCTTTGTTACGCTTCACTTCCTTCAGTGCATTATTAATCTCCTCTACAGTAACTTCTGGCAATTCTTCCGTAACTACATTTTATATTTTCTTTTCAGTCAGTTTTCTTTGTTCTTCATTGGGTGTTGTTTTGGACCTGTAGAGTTCATATTTCTTCTATTTCTACTCTTTCAAGATACGAGAGTTGTATGATAAGTACCTGGCCTTGGCCAGAGATGGTGCTGCTACTACTAGGTAAAAAAATTATATTTTTCGTAAACATAACCTTTCGCAAGAATCCTGTCAAATTTTCAAGTCACTGATTGATTTAGTTTGTGAGTGGTTGCCATTTAAATAGAACAACAGATATAAGCAGTGATAAAATAAAAGAAAATGAATGATGAGATAAATGCGGAACTGAGAGAAGTTTATGGGGACTTTGCACATTCGTTATTGACCATAAAGTATTAGACAGCTGAATTCAAACGCGGCCGTACAAACATTTTTGGATGAAGAACATCCAGTTCATCAAAATGAGGTCACCATAACTCAGTAGTGATATCAGATATGATTGAAAAAATCCACGATATAGTGATAAATGATCGAATAGTGAAAGTGCGTGTGGGCATCTCAATTGGACGGATGTAGAACATTTTAACGACTATTTGGATATGAGAAAGCCTTCTGCAAGATAGGTGTCGCGATTGCTTACAATTGACAATAAACACGTACGTGTGTCAACTTCAAAAAAATGTTTGGCGATTTTAAGCGCAATCGGAAAGATTTTTGCCATTGATTCATAACTATGGACGAAACATGGATTTATTAGAGCACCCCAGAGACCAAAGAATAGTCCAAACAGTGGGTTTCTGTGGCGAACCGGCACCAAAGAAGACCAAGACGACTTTATCGGCCAACAAAGTCATGGCCACACTGTTTTGGGATGTACGCGGCATAATCCACATCGATTACCTTGAAAAGGGCAAAACGATTGATAGATAGTATTATGCCAATTTATTGGATCGTTTCAACCATGCTGTGAAAGAAAAACGTCAGCATTTGGCGAAAAAAAATTCTCTTTCATCAACATAATGCAGGCGTGCACACTTGTGTCATCGCCATGGCAAAAATCCCTGAGTTATGATACGAATTGCTTTCGCATCCACCATGTTCGTCAGATTAAGCCCCCAGCAATTATTTCCTATTTCTGCATATGAAAAAATGGCTTGACGGAAAAAAATTTGGCTTAAACGATGAGGTGAAACAAACGCCTGGTTTGAAGGGTTGGAGAAATCGTACTTTTTTAGATGGGATACGAAAGATAGAAAAACGTTGGACTAAGTATATCGAGCTAAAAGGAGACTATGTCGAAAAATAAAATAAATTTTACACTTAAAAATGTTTTTTTTTGCCAAGGCCAGGTACTTATCATACAACCCTCGTAATACTGGATACTCTTACTAGCACCTGGATATTTTGAAAAGGATATTTCTAAATACTATATCGTTTTCATATTGTGTATATTTACAACCTGTAAGTGAAAAATTGCACAAAAAATACAATACACTTTATACGTCTAACCCGATTTCTTATGTATCGCTAGCATGGATCAGGTTCGGAGACTCGCCCGAGAGTAACAGGCATATTTTAAACAATTAACCAAACGCAAAAACGGACGACCGTCAGTAAGTTTTGCTTTTGGATTAAAACTGCAAAAAATCGAAAAATAAAGAGACGACATGTTTCACTCCATTTAAAAGCTTGTTAGCTGATCTAGGTAAAGACGACAACGTTCGGCTGCTCGCAACACAATCACGACATCAGCAAAGAGTTAGGAACCATATGCTAAGCTAATAAATTTCAGCATCATCTGATGCGAAATTGCCAAAACGTTTAATTCAAAACAAAGGAAATGAAAAATGCTATACTGTTATGGCCATAGGTTAATAAAGTACTAATACGAAAACACTGTCGGTGCATGTAGAGAGACCAATATTAGTAGTGGTAGTTAGTGGACCTTGCTCTTGCAGTACCAACTTAAATCTTTGCTCTTGTCAGAATTGTGTAGCGAAATGCTAAATATTGCCATCTTAATTTAGGCGAGCTGACGATCTTCAAAATGGAGCGTAACATGGAATGTTCTAGTTTAATGTCTAATAATTATCATAATTCTTGGACCTTACGTTACGGAACAATGAGGTAAAAGTTCCTGACAACTCGTATCGATCGGGTAGAAACGGTGGATAAGATGGAATAGCTACAAGACGGATGCCCCTAGATGATGACCCTAGAAATGAACTAAGTCGCGTCGAGTGGAGTGATGACTCAGGAAGGAGTGATGACTCAGGATCTAGCTACGTTCGAACGGCTCGAGAACAACCTGAGGCAGTAGTTCAGCAAATAAACCACTCTGTCAAAAACATTCTTCTGAGGAAAGATTAAAATACTTGGAAAAGTATGTATAAAGCCACAAGACCTGGCTAATGCTAATGCACATCTTGGAACTGAACTTTGCCTTAGAATTAATATCAAACCCAGCACATGGCAATGCAGATAATAGAATAAAGAAAAATGATAAGCTTATATAGCAGGTCTCCAGAAAAATTCCGGAGGCTATTCAACAAGCTTCTCGTATTCAATGTGTGATTGAGTATATAACAACCGGACAACCATTCACATCCAAGGTTTGGAAAATAGCACAGAAACTTGGTCAAAACCATCACACACTTTCTTCTTCATTGAATACGATCAAGTAGCATTGTCTAAAACGAAAATCAGCTCTCCTGGTGGTAAAGAAATGTCTCGCAAAGCGAATAAAATGTGTTGTCGATGATACTCACACAACCATTTCGCTTACTTGAGGAAGAGACACCCAAAGTTAAAGAATCGCTTTCCATAGAACAAGTAACCACATTCTGAAAGGACCTTTGTGAGATAAAGAAACCATTAAAAGTAGAATTTTCACCCTAGACTGCTTCGGGACTTACTGCTTACAATTCCAACAGCACGACGAAGTTAATCATGCGATCACAAAAGAAGAGGTTGCAAATGCCAACAAAAGCACGTAGAGCTTTGCCGCCCCAGTACTTCTTGCTAGAATATTTAATACCTGGTTAAATGAGGTACAATCAATTCCTAAGTGGGTTGTAGAGGTAAACACGATACTTATTCAAAAAAGGGCGACTTGACTAACCCCAAACACTATAGATCGATCACGTGCTTACGCTCTTGTTACAAAATATTTACTCGCATTGTCTACAACAGATTACTTAGCACGCTGAAACCGGTTCTTCAAGATATCATGGAGAAGCGTGGAGGAAGTAAAGGTTTTGAAGGTAGCAAGGAGAACCTTCTGATTAATGTATCACTCAGAACTCCCCGCCATACAAAAGAAATTTGTACATGACATAGATTAACCATAGGAAAGCGCAACATTTCACGAACTGATCTTACACCTATTAAGGAGGCTAAAATTGGTGCATAAAACGTCTAATGCCGTTCTGGAAGACTAAATTTACCATAACATCAGGTGTTCAAAAGGTAGAAACTGAGCCGGCGACTTTTAAAGAGGGGTCTTTCAAGGTGATTCACTAAGCCTACTTTTGTTCGGTATTTTGCTGCTTCCTCTCAGCTGCTCTCCGCCCAATTCGTCGGTATAACTGTGGTCCAGCAATGGATTGGATAAATTTGTCGTTATTAAGTTCGACAGACGACGCTATCATGAACATCCAGAGATCTAATAGCAACATTCTACACCATTTAGATGCCAAGAAAACGTGCAACTATTTAGGCATTGCACATCACATGCAAGATACAGCAACTATTAAAAAACTTCGCAGCAAGTATAGGAAACGACTAAAAATTCTGGTCCTCAGAACACATAGGACCTAATAAACTTACTGCTGGCTATACCGGTAATTCTCTATTTCTTAGGAGTAGTCAAGTGGACCAAAGAAGAACTGCGTTTTCATCCTCGATTCTCTCTTCGTCCGTTCTTCGAATATATCTTTTATGCGATCAAGATGGAAGGTTACAAAGAGTTTCGATTATCTCTTAGAATTGGTCTGCGGCCATGAACGGAGAAGAGCAGGAGCCTTTCTGTTTCAGGCTGCGGAAGATGCAGGGGAAACACTTTATTTATAAATACAATAAAAATTACAATAAATATTTGAATAGATCTAGAGAAAGCTACTCATCTAACTATCTGCCTTTATTACAATTATGTGACATCACTAATTAAAATTAAATGTTTCCATATTTATAACAACATCAATTAAGAAAAGAGCAAAAATCACTGTTATACTATGACTGCAGAAGAAACACCACACTGAACCTTACTCATCTACAAGGATAATTTTAGTGCTCTCTTAAATCCTAAAATGAACGTCCGGGATAAGACATCCTTTAGAAGAGAATTATAAAATTTAACTGTGTTGAATCTAAAGGATCTCTGAAATATAGCAGTTCTGTGTTTCGCGACACTAAACATAAAACTGTGACGAGTTATTATGAACATCACTACCACGGACTAGTTTGTCAGGGAGCCTTTAACAAATTAACCCTATGAACAAGAGTAGCTACTGAACAGTGGCGAAGCAAATTAGACAGGAAAAATGCATTATAACAAGACTTTAAACAGGCGTTTTGAAGCTTCTGTAAGCCATTTTGTTCGTGGAAGTGACGGCCAAGAAACATCATAATAGGAAATCAAAGATAAAATTAGAAGTCACAGGACACAACTTAATATCGATCCTTGTGGATGTAAAAAAATTTCAATTTATAATAACATCTTAGAAATTAGAAACGTGCTCTTCGTAACGGAGTAATCAAAGATTTCGGCAAGAATCTGATGGCGTTAATATCGTGTAATTAATCTCTCTCCAGTCTAAATTACTGAAAAGTCAATTGAGTATAACAGACCAGCGTTCTTGTGCTTTATAGATTTGGTAAAAGCATTTGATAGAGTACGGCTCCAAGACATAGTGCACACACTTTATGACAAGAATATTTTATTGAATATAATAAAACTAATTGAGAACATTTACAAAAGAAATAAAATAGAAGTGAGAGTAAATTCAGAGTTAACTGAACCCATAGAGGTAACAAGTGGTATTAGACAAGAAGACTCACTGAGTCCCCTACTGTTTAACATTATATTAGATGAAATAATTGAACAGGTAAAAACAAAAAAAGGTTATAAAATGGGCAATAAAGAGATACAAAGACTGTGTTACGCCGACGATACTGTCCTAGTCGCTGAGAATGAAGATAACTTGCAGCGATTATTACACTCAGTTTAATACAACAGCAAAGAAATTTAATATAAAAATATCGGCTGAAAAAACCAAATCAATAGATATCTCCAAAGAACCAATTAGCTGTAAGCTGGAAATTGATAATCAGATTATAAAGCAGGTGATGACAATTAAATATTTAGGTATTAAATTATCATATAACAACATAGAAGAAGAAATAAAAGAACAAATAGTAAAAGCTAATAGAATATCAGGATGCTTAAATGACACTATTTGGAAAAATAAATACTTGAGAACAGAAGTAAAATCTCGTATATATAAATCTGTAGTTCGACAATTATGACCTACAAAGCAGAAACAAGACCAGAAACACGCAAAACTAAGAGATACTTACAAACAAGTGAAATGAAAACATTAAGAAGAATTGCAGGAAGAACACTTTGGGATAGAGAAACAAATAACATAAGGCACATATGTGAAGTAGAGGACATTAACACGTGGATAAGAAACAGAAAACAAGAATGGAACCAATACATAAATGGAATGTCCGAACGACGATTAGTAAAAATAGCTTGAGATAAATCACCGATGGGCCGAAGAAATATAGGACGCCCACGATAAATATGGACCGACAACCTGTAGCGACGATTCATTAAAGAAAAACAGGCAGGAATGCCTAATATAAAGAAGAAGAAGAATCTCTGTCCTGAAGTCCACGACACCATCCGAGTGCAAGGCCCAAGCAAAAGCAATTTTAGCTTATTTCCGTTAAGCAACAGACTATAACGCAGACACATTTCTAAGATAGTCTTCAAATCTTCATTTCTTTTTCCAGCTATTTCAGTTATATTCTATTATACATACATACATACATACATATATATATATATATATATATATATATATATATATATATATATATATATATATATATATATATATATATATATATATCTGTTGATAAAGTATAATACAGTTGCATATCATCAGCATATTGATGAGATTGGCATAACATAGTATAAATACGTATTGAAATCGGTCATATATAATGAAAATAATCAAGGGCCCAATATACTGCCTTGCGGCACACCTCTATTAAGAAAAGCAAATCTTAACCGTTTCCTTTCTACCCTCGAGTTAACTTTTAAACTATTATTGTATTGTCTCCAGAGCTAAAGTATACAAAACCTATAAAATGAATTGCATAAACTAAAGTGCTGAAAGGTCTACTAAAATTCAGTAATACAAAAAATGTCATTTTATTATCACAAGCGTTAAGTAATCATTATTGAAGTGGAGCCGTAGACGTGCTGTATGAAGGTTGAAAATCAGATTGGGTGCTTGATAAAATATTTTGTAAAGCTATGTAATTGCTTAGTTGATTACATACAACTAAAATATTAGAGACAAAGTCAGCAAGATACTAACTCCGACATTTCGGTAAAATTGGAAGCCTCCATATGAAGGGAAAGGAAATAAAAAGAAGACACTTATTTATATTAAATGTTATGAATGGGGTAAGGTAAGGAACAATTTAGAGAAGCATTTTACGATTTGTTTCATCAGTTTCCTATGTGTCTGTCTTGATTTTGGAAATAAACGCATTTATTGTTTCTTCAACAACTTCGGAAAAAATAAACTTGTACAAGACCTGCTCAAAACGAGTATGGCCGTATGTTTACATTAAGAAATTGTAGAGTAGTTACGTCTATTGTAGGAATACTGTTTAAAAAATGTTGCTTAAATTTCGAGGGTCTATTCATATATAGACGCTGAGATCTCGAAAAAGAACCAGTGTTCAGCCTCTATAAGTGTTCTCCGATAAGCCAATATTATTCCCATACCCAATTTTCAAGGGCGCTAAACACATATTCGTTTATATTTAACCCAAAATCTCAAAACTACAATGGAAAGATCGCCTATAAACATTAAAAGAAAACTGGATATATTTAGTATTTTTTGGACTCATGGAATCTTAGAATTAGAGACTTTTTTTATTTTGTATGGTTATATTATTATGTTACTTTCAAACTTCTTTGCGCGGGTTTTCGAATTGAATACCACGCTGCTATACTAATAACTACGTCGCAGTACTACCTGAATTTCGATTGCGACTTTAGTTCAATGATACTACAAGATGACCCATTATATATTTCAGAATTTAATCTTATTTCATAGCTGTTAATTCTATACGCATTTATAATTCGTTACAGTACTAGATATACGTTTAGATCATTGGTTAAAAATAATTGTTTTCATTCCTGAGCAAACAACACTCGTAATTTAAAATCATTTGTTTAAAAATCCTTATAAAATCGGCGTGATCGTTTCGTGGTAGACTTTAGAACTTTCTTATCAAAAACCGAACCAAAATTTCTAACGGGTCGTGATGATAGGTATTTATCTTCATGTTGTTCGCAAGGCGGTTGTTTTGCATCATTCTCCATTGAGTTAACGGATCTGACGTAGTGCGACTGTCTTTTTCTTGACTTGATTTCTGACAACTATGCTTACTGTTTTCCCGTGATCGTGCAGGATAGAATACGGTACGTTCTGCCTGTTGTAGAAGGCAACTAAAAGAACAGCTTAGATGGTAAATGCACAGATCCTACCAGGCATCGCCTGGTGGGATCTATGGCTGTGTTGATGTTCCCGGGCTGTAGGACCTTGTAGCATGATGAGGCATCTAGGATCAAAAAATTCGGAGGTAAAATAGGCCCTGGTTCCGATATCAAGGTGGGGACTAGTTCGAGGACGTCAACATGCAGAGATCACAATTTTGAATTAGATTTTTGTGATATACAAGGTTTAAATTCGAACATAAATTCCGTGCACCAACACCTACAACCATATAAACCTCATGTACTCGCTCTCTGTGAAACCAAAGTCAGTTCATCGACCAGCACGGTCAAGTTTCTATATCCTGGGTACGACTTCCATTCCTAGTTTAGGCGTAACTTTGGAATCTGACTTTTTGTCTCTCTGGCTAGAGAGAAGGCTCTGTAGCTCCGAAACATTAATCTCATGTTGTTAAAAATAATAACACGACTGACCACAACATTTATCTGCTGCTTCTAGCGACCACCAAGTAATAATAACTTTAGAACACTTTTCGCTTCTCTTGCAGACACAATCAATCATTTACAGAAATGGCCATTCTGGGCGACTTGAAGGTCTACAACATTAACTTGCTTAAATATTCAAATACAACTGACGAACAGGGTCGTGAAGCTGAATCATTCTCAATCAGTTGTGACTTTACTCAGCTTATCGATGAGCCAACATCCGCCGTTAGGTTTTTTCCGATCATAAACTGTTTTCGACATCGAGCATGCTACTGATCAGCGACGGAGAGGCACCCAAACCGCACTACAAATCTGCTAAATGGGAATATAAATCGTAACACCTTTGTTCGTGCCCAGAACAGATGCAAAGATATTATCGACGAAATCAAGGAGTCACACAGTCAAAGAATTAAAAATAAACTGTCTGCTCCAATAATTCCAGGTCCTTTTGGTCAGTCGCTAAGGCCACCACTCGGCGAGATAATACTATTGCAACAACACCAGTTAAGAAAGCCAACTTGTTAGCTGAACTTTTTGCTTTACATTCTATTTTCGATTTTCAAGGAAAAAGACCACTAACTATTCCCATAGTGCAGTCAAGGATGCCCGATATTCTTCTGGCATCGTGTCATAAAACGTATTTTAATGAAGCTATTAAAGAAGCTTCTTGGGATGAGGGAATATCTGCCATAGTACTCAAAAAGGCGCGAGAGAACTAACACCAGTTTTCTGTAGACTTTCAACCTATCCTACAGAAAGGAATTATTTTCTTCCTGCTAGAAATGCGCTACAGCTCAGCCGATACCCAAGAAAGGCAAGACAACCTTGCCAGATAACTGTAAACCAGTCGCACTGTTTTTAATAATATCAAAAGTCCTGGAAAAGGCGATCAATCAGCATGCTCTAAAATATCTTGCTTTGCAGATGACAATACGCTTATTACTTCAGTTACTCTGAATGCTCAAACATCGGCTGTTCCGCAGACAGCAGGAAGTCGTTGAACCTAATTATTATTTTTTATATTATTATTAATAATTAATCTGCAAAAAATTCTATCTGTAAACACAGTAACCAAGTAGAATTTAACGCTAAAGAAACTCAGGCGACAGTTTTTTCATTGCTTAATCCGACATAGTTATGTTGGGGCACTCCATTCCCCTAGTATCGTCACTCAATTTGTTGGGCGTTAATTTAGGAGCAAATATGTGTTGGCATGAACATGTTTGTGGCTCTGCTCCCAAACATACACTCTATTTGTTGAATTTTATTCAAAAGAGAGCTGTTCGCCTGATTCGAGACTCAGAAGTGACCAGCAACCTTTATTTCTTGAAACACCGAAGAACGGTTGGCGTCTATTTTACAAGTCACTTAATTCCTCCCAAAGTGGTGCTAGGAACACATGTCACGTTAATGATTCACATCCGTATGAGGCCCAGCTTGTCCTTCTGGTTACAACTCTTTTCAAGCAGTCTTTTATATGGGAGAACCTGATCGCATTAGAAATTCCTCTGCAACATGTGTGCTATGCCCATAAAAAAACTGTTAAGAAGAGAGACCTGTGTAAAAAAAACTTTGACGATTTTTTTTTCATTAAAAGTTACTTTAACATCTGAAGAAAGTCCTCACCTATCATTTCATGAAAAATACCGCCTCTAATCGGTACCAAAAGTAGATATATAAGCGCGCGCGTGAATGCTTTACCTGTAGGTTTTATGACTAAATAAACAAATACTTCCCAAGGTAGTGCCAACAGGTGAACAGCTGAGAGACAGCGTGCTTCAGGATTTCGGGTTTTTTTTTTCTCAAAACTTCGCACGCCGTGTAACGTAGCTCAAAAAGTAATTCACGGATTCACTTGAAATTTTATATAGTTGTTCATTAACCTATTGACCATTGAATGAATGTAAGGCGTATAGTCATACTCTAGTCATTTTTTTTTTTTGGTTTTTGTTTTTGTGCACTGTAGCGACCTGGGCGTTGCACGGCGCAAATTCAAGGAGTCAACTTTGAGCAGCTGCTGCACCGCCATTTTGATTTTTTTTTAAAAAAAGTTGAGGCTCTATTTTTGAAGCCAAAAAGTTGTCCTTTTTTATGTATTTTTTCTCTTTTGTATAAATATTATAGTGCATATGAATGCTAAAGTAAGAATTCGAAATTGTGACGATGTGGTAGGCCAGTATATAGAACCAACAGAAAACGATAATGGGGGAAGAGTAATTAACTTATGTAAATATTACAATATAAAAATTTTTTAATCATAAAAATGCACATATGTACACATGAGAGTGACCATCATTAAATTAAAAATCAATTTTAGACTACATAATCACAAGACAACGCCAATCCATCAAAGTAAATGATGTACGTGTTAAAACGGGGGCCAATTGTGGATCAGACCACTATTTAGTACTAGCAAAAATTATCATTCCACCAGCACGACAAGAGAAAAGAACTCCATCAGAAACACTTTTAACAAAGAAAAATGTGAAGTACACGCTTCATCTTTTAAAAGAGAATAGTATTCGACAACTATACGAGAATAGGCTAAAATTTAAATTAGACACTAACAAAATGAATGAGGATATAGAAATCGAATGTTCGAATATAACACAATCAACTTATTAAGCAGCTTCTGAAGCATCAGAACAAGAAGAACAAGAAAAATCCCTTTTAGTAAAATGAAGACGTGGTTAAAGATTTTTTACAAAATAATAAAGCATACCATGAATGGCTAGCATCAAGAACAACAGAAGCACCAGATAACGCTCCATAAAAATATTGCATGGGATAGAAAATGTACTGAAATTGATTTCATGATAGGCGGATCACAATCCACGGAACACATGGTTTGAACATTACAATAAGTTGTTAACAGAAGATAGGCCAGAATACCTAGGCTTGGATTATACTTCATACAGTCAGAAAAGAGATATAGTGACTATGGAAGAAGAAGTTAGAAAAGCTTTATGTACTAGGAAAAATGGTACTGGAAATGATATCAGGATTAAAAATACTTACTCTCAAGGACAACAAAATACCCACACAATGGAAAGACGCTTATACGAGGCTGGTTTGAAAAATCCGTGCAAAGTCCGAGAGATGGCACCACCGGCGCGTATCGAGGTCATGTTTAGTTAGTAGCATCTCTTGAATGAACGCACAAGTTTCAGCCATATTGGTCTATTTCTTTGTGTTTGGCATTCGTGTGAATCAAGGAAGTCGAGTGATTTTCAAGAAATGGACGAAAAAGAATTTCGTGTGGTGATTAAACATTAGGTTATGAAAGGCAAAACGCCTCAGGAGACTAAAGAGAAGCTTGATAAACATTATGGTGACTCTGCACCTTCGATTAGAACAGGTTATGGCATGGGATTCGCAAGGGATAATCCTCATCGACTATCTGGAAAAGGGTAAAACTATTACAGGTGAATATTATTCATCGTTATTGGACCGTTTGAAAACCGAGCTGCCAGAAAAACGCCCGCGATTGGCCCACAACAAAGTTCTTTTCCATCACGACAACGCACCAGCACACACCTCAGCAGTTGTGGTCGCAAAATTAATGGAAATAGGATTCTAACTCGTTTCACATCCCCCCTATTCTCCAGACTTGGCTCCCTCGGACTACTATTTGTTCCCCAATTTGAAGAAATGGCTGGCGGGACAAAGATTTTATTCAAACGAGGAGGTGATTGCAGACACTAATGGATATTTTGCAGACTTGGACCAAATCCTATTATTCGGAAGGGATCAACAAACTAGAACATCGTTGGACGAAGTGTATAAGCCTAAAAGGAGACTATGTCGAAAAATAAAAAAGGTTAACCCCAAACACATAAGTAGTTTTTATTTTTGAACGGACTTTTCAAACCAGCCTCGTATAGTATCGATCTACAAAAATAGGGTCAAGGAAAGATCCAGAAAACTATAGAGGCTTAAGTATTACCAGTGCTTTTGTTAGGTTATTTGGAAAAATATTATTGGCCAAACTACAACATAATTTGGAAGGAAAAATTAGTGATGACCAGAATGGCTTCACTAATTTTTCACACATTGACAATATATTCACGTTACAACAGCTAATTGAAAAAGGAACAGCAGTGGGCGAAGAAACTCACTTAGCTTTTGTCGATCTAAAGAAAGCATATGACTCAGTTCCTCGACCCAAACTATGGCGGGCTTTAAAGTCAATAAACGTAAAAGAACACCTTATAGATATAATAAAGCCTATATAAGAAGTGGAAAGGAACACTCAAAATCATTTACATCAATGAAAAGGCTAAGGCAAGGATGAATTCTATCTCCTCTCTTATTTAATACATATTTAGAAGTAGTGTTACAAAAGTGGAAAAGAGATATAAATGGCATGGGCGTATGATCTAGAATTTATGCTGAAAAGACCATATATAAGATGAAAAGTGGGGCCTACAGGTAAATATACAAAAAACAGAATATCTAGCATTAAATACCAGCGCGAGGTTTTAAATACTTATTAATGACTCAGACGAAATTAAACATTTTAACAATTTAAATACCTAGGGGTTCTAATAACAAACAAGGGGATAGGCCAGGATGAAATTGAAAATAGCCGGAAAGTACTTAGAAACTTGAATTCTATATGGAAAGATAAGCATTTATCAAGAAAAACAGAAATAAGAATTGGAAAGTCAATGGTTGAATCACCAATGTGCTATGCAAGTGAGATGCGGATGATCAACAGCGAACCGGGAAATCGCAATAGGCCGTATAACACCGGAATATATATATATATATATATATATATATATATATATATATATATATATATATATATATATATAAATATTATAGTTTCTCAATAAATGATTTCACAAAAAAACGATCGTTTACACAGGCCTCTTCCCTTAATAAACATCAATTAGCTGTCAAAGAAGTGCGTACTGATTTTTTACATTAGTGTAGAATTATATGTGACTGGAAGAGTTAATTGCTTTTCAATGTCACGTAACTTCTCGTAGAACCTGAGAATGTCGAACTGTTTAGATTATGTGCACAGGAGGAAAACATACAGAAATTCGATGTTACAGAGTGTCCCATAAATCAGTTCATAACAGTCTGGCGTAGCGGGCGGACCAGTAAAAGCACAGAGGGTAACCTGGTTCCCTAAAAATTTAATTGGTTTCAAAAAATTCGAAGAAACTGGCCCTAGTTTCATGCAGGTCTTCCCAGGACTTAATGTTCCATGCGTGGAGTGCGTTAGAAGGTCCGTGGGGAGTATCCTAATCCCTGAATATAGTAACGCTCAAGTGCTGTAAATATACTCAGGAGCCTGTTATAACACATTCTTCGTAAATATCTCGATGGTTAAAATCAGGGCCGTAGAGAGAAAATCTGAGCCTGTAGAGTATATCTCTCAAAAGGGCCTCCTGATATACCAAAATTTGTCTACCTTTTTAAAGGATAACCGGAGGGAGAGAAATTTACAAAAAAAGGTGCCTCTCTTAAAAAGAACTATCCTTTATATTCAAATTTTACCACGTAAGTAAGTACCAGCCCGTTCTGGAAAGGGCGGGGCACCGAGAGAATCATGCCGAACCTCCTCGTCAAACCTGATTATAATAAGTAAGGACACCCAAATATGCAAAGCGCATATATTGCATATTATATGCATTTTTCTAAATATTTGCATAAATGCTTTAAAAATAGCATATATGTGCATATTTGAAGGAATTTATAATAATGTAGGTCTTTCGCAGGCGTTTTCATTCATTTTTCGGAATAAGGGTCAATGTTTAGGCCGCCGCCGCAGCGCCGGTGGTTTTCCCCAAATAAATTTTATTATTTTATGGTCAGTAAAAACCAGCCAGTAAACCCCAGACGGCCATCAGAGCATACTTGTGTTATTCATTTATTAGATTTCATTTTTGGTTGTGCTTTTAAAGTGGTTACGTCGATTTGTGCTTTTTATCTTGTGAGTCGTATTTTACTACAGTGAAATGCCCAATGTTATTTTCAATGTTATTTAGGTTATTTTTGTTCCATTTAACGAACAAAATTTCTATTTAACGAAACCACGAAATAGAAATACATACGTAAACGTATGTATTTCTAGGTAATCTAATAAAAAAGGTAGAAAGCAGAATTTTAATTTTTTGCCTGCCCTAAGCACCTATTCTATTTAACGAATTTTTTCCTTGGGATTATAATTAAATTTTCTTTTTTTTATTGCAGATACCATGCGATAAAAAATTTCAAATAGAGCAACACGTGAAAACTGCTTGCCGTATTGCCAAATTGAGTAAGACGAAACCTGGAGGTAGCCAACAACACACATTAATGCAATGTTTCCAACCAACGTACAAAAATAAAGTGCTAAATGAACAAGACATCTTTAACCGAGATCTATGCCGTGCAATGATGACATCAAACAATCATTTATTGAAGCTACGTAATCAAAACTTTACTTCCTTCCTCCAGAAGTATTGCAAATTTAATATCCCAGGTGAAACAACAATACGGAGAAATGACGAAGCTCCTTGTATTCACAGGTAATTGAGGAAATTAAAGGTAAAATTCGCAACGAACATTTTTACATATGTATTGATGAAACCACCGATTCAAGAGGACGGTATATTGCACATTTATTGATTGGAGTTCTTAGCGACGATATTTTGCCAAAATCTTATCTGATTGCTTCCAAACAGAAAAAACAAATGCATTATATATATATATATATATATATATATATATATATATATATATATATATATATATATATATATGTATATACTCATTTATGGTGTGTTTTGTGAAGACGTGGATCATTTTATACCTCCGTAACAAAAATTTTTATTTGAAAGGCAATCACAGTAGGAACACTAACTGCGCAAGTCTAACTTGCACTTGATCATTTTTTTATGCAATCAGTTACGTTGGTATACGTCGCAAAATAGAGATATCGGAGGAGAACCCAAGCCAATATAAAAAAAAATTAAAATGAAATAATAAGTAAACATTAGTATAGTATATAACAAAGCTATTTTTAAAAATTTACCAGAGTAATATCTATAGAAGCAGTAGCGTCTACCCGTACTAATTCATATCAACTATTATCTTATCAAGATGTCATGTGATACCATGCTCTAAACCACCTTCTTTTTATTAAAACTTACCTTCAAACTGTAAGTTACTGTGACAATTCTTTTACTAACTCTCATAGGGCTATTTTGCTCTGTTTTAGATCTCTTACATATAAACTTTCTCTTATATTTATGAAGGCTCCTAAGTCTGATTTTAATACATTTTTTTTAAATTTCTCTTTTCAAAAAGGTAAATAAGAATGTTTTCTATTTGGTGGGAAAAAAAAATGAAAAATGGAATTAGACACGTTAGTAGCTTTACTATGTAAATAAACTTATGCTACTTCTTCTGGAAATCAATTAATTTGAGAATATTTTTCGAATGGCTGCCAATTATTTGCTTACGCTTACAGTGTGTTGTGTCGCACCTTCCTGCTAAAAGTAGATTCTCTTATTATTAAGGAAACCCAAATATGCAAGTGAAAAAGTTTAAAATATGCGCATAAATATGCAAATAATTTTCTCAAAATATGCCCATACATGTTGTAAATATGCAGTAAAAAAAATAGAAATTGACTTGAAAAATGTAAATTTATTGTTTCACATTACATGATACGATTACTATACAAATGTAGCAATAAAAAACCCATTTTAAATTTTCAACATACAGGACGAATGAACTAAATATAAATATAATATTATACAAAGTAGAAAATAAATATAAATAATAATGTATTTTATTACTTTACTTAAAGATGAACATATAATAATAATAATGTAGGTACATATTATAAAAATTTATATACAGTAAACAGCATTATAAAACATACATTTTAAATTTGATACATAAAGGGCGATGCAACTAAATAAGCGGAAATATGCAAATATTGCAAAAGGCAGGGTCGCCGTTAGTTATAAAAACAATAAACTACTAAATGTTTCTCAAAAATTCTCCATTAAAAAGTTTTGTCTTCTATCGTATAAAAATTTATAAATTGAGAAACTCCTTTCCACATCGACTGATGTAATAGGGGCGTTTTCAAAATCATTTAATAGCATAGGATCTAAATCAATGGAATCAGTAAAATCCCCCTTTAAAACATTAGCTACTTGGCTGACAAATTGAAACCCACTATTTTTTTTCATAACATTCCGAAATTTTTGAAAAATTTTGCTCTCAATTTTACCTGCAACATTTTCAAAAGCTACCTCACATTGTTTTATTAGTTGAACACTTCAGGTTAATGGCAAATTAGATTCCTCCATTTGAGTTATGGTTTTAGAAACAAAGCTATAATTTGTTTCTAAAACCAAGGAAAATTGTTGTTTTATTTCCTTATTTTTGAATAATCGTTTAAGTTCTGTAAGGGATTGGGAAGATTCGTCTGATAATTCTGCAATTAGACCATCTAGTTGACAGAAGTTGTCGCAATAAAAAAATGTTGCTTCCAACCAAGTGCCCCATCTTGTAATAACAGGCTGAGGTGGAAAAGAGGAGTGTTTGGTAGTTTTTCTTTGTAGAACTGAATCCTTAAAGGCGCTTTAAGGAAGATTTTCTTCATGTTAGAAATTAAGCTATTCACAAGCGGAAAATGATTCCTAATTTCGTCAGCAACCCTATTTAAAGCATGAGCGAGACATGTTACATGTATTAAGTTTGGATAACAAATTTTCAAATTTTGCCCGGCCTTTATCATGTACGGTGCTACATCTGACAAAATAAGCAAAAAATTATCTCCTGGAATAGGGGTAGGAAGAAAAAACTTCGATAGTTCCTCTTGTACAAATCTGGCCACTGTCAATGCATTTGTTTTTTTTCTAACTATTTGGAAGCAATCAGATAAGATATTGGCAAAATATCGTCGCTAAGAACTCCAATCAATAAATGTGCAATATACCGTCCTCTTGAATCGGTGGTTTCATCAATACATATGTAAAAATGTTCGTTGCGAATTTTACTTTTAATTTCCTCAATTACCTGTGAATACAAGGACCTTCGTCATTTCTCCGTATCGTTGCTTCACCTGGGATATTAAATTTGCAATACTTCTGGAGGAAGGAAGTAAAGTTTTGATTACGTAGCTTCGCTAACTGACTGTTTGATGTCATCATTGCAAGGCATAGATCTCGGTTAAAGATGTCTTGTTCATTTAGCTCTTTATTTTTGTACGTTGGTTGGAAACATTGCATTAATATGTGTTGTTGCCTATCTCCAGGTTTCGTCTTACTCAATTTGGCAATATGGCAAGCAGTTTTCACGTGTTGCTCTATTTGAAATTTTTTATCGCATGGTATCTGCAATAAAAAAAAAGAAAATTTAATTATAATCTCAAGGAAAAAATTCGTGCTTAACTACTAAAACTAAACTAGGTGCTTAGGGCAGGCAAAAATTAAAATTCTGCTTTCTATCTTTTTTATTAGATTACCTAGAAATACATACGTTTACGTATCTATTTCTATTTCGTGGTCTCGTTAAATAGAAATTTTGTTCGTTAAATGGAACAAAATAACTTAAATAACATTGAAAATAGCATCAACGGCAAAATCCTAACAAAAATTTCGTTATGTTTAAATATTAAACGAAAATGAAATACCCGGTATATTTAATAGGTATTATACTTACAATTTTAAACATGCATGCACACACACACGGTAGATTTTTCCCATATCTATTCTTAGCTCTTTGTATAGTTTAATCCACACTGACACACTACTGGCTTTGGGCATTTCACTGTAGTAAAATACGACTCACAAGATAAAAAGCACAAATCGACGTAACCACTTTAAAAAGCACAACCAAAAATGAAATCTAATAAATTAATAATACAAGTATGCTCTGATGGCCGTCTGGGGTTTATTGACTGGTTTTTAGTGACCATAAAATAATAAAATTTATTTGGGGAAAACCACCGGCGCGGCGGCGGCCTAAACATTGACCCTTATTCCGAAAAATGAATGAAAACGCCTGCGAAAAACCTACATTATTATAAATTCCTTCAAATATGCACATATATGCTATTTTTTAAAGCATTTATGCAAATATTTAGAAAAATGCATATAATATGCAATATATGCGCTTTGCATATTTGGGTGTCCTTACTTATTACAATCAGGTTTGACGAGGAGGTTCGGCGTGATTCTTCCGGTGCCCCGCCTTTTCAGAACGGGCTGGTACTTACTTACGTGGTAAAATTTGAATATAAAGGATAGTTCTTTTTAAGAGAGGCACCTTTTTTGTAAATTTCTCTCCCTCCGGTTATCCTTTAAAAAGGTAGACAAATTTTGGTATATCAGGAGGCCCTTTTGAGGGAGTATACTCTACAGACTCAGATTTTCTCTCTACGGCCCTGATTATAACCATCGAGATATTTACGAAGAATGTGTTATAACAGGCTCATGAGTATATTTACAGCACTTGAGCGTTACTATATTCAGGGATTAGGATACTCCCCACGGACCTTCTAAAGCACTCCACGCATGGAACATTAAGGCCTGGGAAGACCTGCACGAAAATAGGGCCAGTTTCTTTGAATTTCTTGAAACCAACTAAATTTTTAGGGAACCAGGTTACCCTCTGTGCTTTTACTGGTCCGCCCGCTACGCCAGACTGTTATGAACTGATTTATGGGACACTTTGTAACATCGAATTTCTGTATGTTTTCGTCCTGTGCGCATAATCTAAACAGTTCGACATTCTCAGGTTCTACGAGAAGTTACGTGACATTGAAAAGCAATTAACTCTTCCAGTCACATATAATTCTACACTAATGTAAAAAATCAGTACGCACATCTTTGACAGATAATTGATGTTTATTAAGGGAGGAGGTCTGTAATAAACGACCGTTTTTTTATGAATCATTTATTGAGAAACTATAATATTTATATATATATATATATATATATATATATATATATATATATATATATATATATATATATATATATATATTCCGGTGTTATACGGCCTATTGCGGTTTCCCGGTTCGCAAACGCCACATAGCTCTGTCCTGTGTATCATCTTCTTGTACTTGGTAAGTATTCATGGCTCCTTTATATCAGCATTTCCTACTGTGATTGCCTTTCAAATAAAAATTTTTGTTACAGAGATATAAAATGATCCACGTCTTCACAAAACACACCATAAATGAGTATATATATATATATATATATATATATATATATATATATATATATATATATATACGTATGTATATACATATATATATATATATATTATATATATATATATATATATATATATATATATATATATATATATCTATATATATATATATATATATATATATATATATATATAAATATATCTATATATATATATATACATATATATATATATATATATATATATTATATATATATATATATATATATATATATATATAAATATATATATATATATATATATATATATATATATATATATATATATATATATATATATAGATATATATATATATATATATATATATATATATATATATATATATATATATATATATATATACATACGGCTAGAAAAAAAAAATCAGGATTACATGCAAACAAATGATGATTTTAAATTATTTAAACGAATATAAGATATTTTTTTCTCGATTTTATAAGTAGTGGGGGCAAGCATGAAAAAATAATTAAACAATTTTATTCTTATCGTTTTATATAATTAAAAAATGCCACGATTATACTTTGCGAAAGCCAACACAAAATGGCGTAAGAACTAAGTTTATACGATAAATGGAATCGGAGATACTGCTTTTGTAAAGTGCCGCCGGTTAGTGGACTACGATAATTTATAACATCCATATTTTGCATATATACTGTCGACTAATTTCACATTAAAATCCATGTTTTTCAGGCAAATCGCAAATATGAAGACTTTTGTAAGGTTTGTAATATATATATATATATATATATATATATATATATATATATATATATATATATATATATATATATATATATATATATATATATATATATATGAAAAGTGGGGTCTCTATTAGGTCGGAAAATATTAAATAACATCGAACGCGCGCATAGAGTTCTAACGAAATATCTTTCACGTTTGCGCCCGTTTCTTGCTTTGGAAGGTCATTCTTTGATATCAGTACTTCTATATGAAAATTGTATATACATACATTATCCAAAAAATTAAGAAGTAGACAGTGATCCTTATTATTAGACTAAATATTCAAATGCGCACTCATCGAAAAACTTAGAAAACGTAATCATTGAATACTAGAACAGAGACAAACTCAGCTGAAATCGAATATTACGATTTGTGAACTACGATAATTTATAACATCCATATTTTGCAAAATATACATTTGGAAAAAGATCTCGATATATCGACTAATTTCATGTATACAAGCCATAAAAAATTTTTCAGGAAAATCAAAAAATGTGGGTCAAAATATGTGTACGGTTTGTAAAAGAATGACATATATATACAGTCCCTGGCCAGATTATTAGACGCACTGCAAGATTTCATGTAAAATATTAATTACCGAGTGATATTGTACCGTTTTATTATTTTAAATTGATTTGTTTTTTATTTTTATATTATCCAATCAATTACCTATTTATTTGACATAAATAAAACAGCATTAATTTAGAAAAAAGCATAAGTTTATTAAGTTTTAAAGAAAAGTGAAATTAATGTTAGTAAAAGTCAATATTTTGTTGAGCCACCTTTAGCCGCTATCAAAGCTTTAATTCTGCGCGGCATGCTATCAATGCAAGATTGTACTGTCTCCTGCATTTGAGGATGATGATTCCACACATGAATAATCTTTTCTAGGAGCTGGGTTTTGTTGGTAATCACATCTTTAGCCACTTCTCTTTTCATCAGCTCCCACACATTTTCAATGGGGCTATTACCCGGCCAATCCAACAGAGGGATATTTTTTTCTGCCAAAAAAGCTTTAACAGACCGAGCAGTATGGCAGGGAGCTCCATCTTGCATGAAAGTGAATGGTTCCCCATTTGGAAACCATTCTCTGAGCTGCGGAATCAACCGATTTTGTAATACTTCTTTGTACTGATCTTGCCTCATTATTCCTTTGACGACGTACAGACGTCCAGTGCCCTTGCCGCTGATGGCTGACCAAATCATTACTTTGGTGGGATGTTTAACCGTCGGGACGATACAATCAGGATGAAACTTTTCTCCATGACGACGACGCACATACTGAGCTTTATTCTGCAAAATTTCGAATGTGCTTTCGTCACTGAAGCAGACCTGTCAAAAATAGGAAAAATATATAAACTTCCATGTTTATTTGCTTTATTTAACTGAAAATGATAATAATGTATCAATTATTGATTAAATTGCTGTATCTTACCGATCTCCAGAAGTCCACATCTTTGTCTTGCCATTGTTTGGCCCACTTCAGGCGCTTGGCTTTCATTGCAGCTGTTAACTTGGGCTTCCTCTCGGGGCGGCAGGCCTTAAAATCTAATTCTTTCAATTTTCTTCGAACAGTGCGCTCAGAAGCATTTACGCTAGCATCCTGGAGTTGTGATTTTATTACCTTTGTGGTAGCAAATCTGTTTTCTACACAAATTTTCTTCAAACATCTCTCTGACCGTGGAGTGAAAATTGGTTTTCTACCGCATCTTTTCTTTCTTTTCGGGCTTAATTCCTTCCCTGACTCAATTTTTTTTTTTATGCGTCGTACACTAGCTTCAGAAACCTCCAATCTTCGTGATATTTCTCGGTTTGTAAATGTTTTCGCAATCACGAGGGCCTTCACTTCAGCTTTTTTAACGTGGTGAAAGATCGCCTTTTCTACCCATAATGAAAATAGTCCAATTACTTTTTTAAAACACTGCATACAAAATAAACTAATAACTGAGTAGTATAAAACTGTTAAACAAACAATCACAGTCCATAAAGCCACAGAAACACGTCCGTACCTGACTCGATTCCGATCGCGACTGATACAGGTTTGTACTTGTTTACGTTCATGTATCACTTTGTCAACATAGTGTTGCCATATGTTAAAAAAAATACAAATATGTAGTCTACAACAATTCTTTTAAATAAAAATCAATAATATTGTAGTTTAAATATACCATTATTGCATAAAAACTCTTAAGAAACATAAAATTACTAAAAAAAATACAGTGCGTCTAATAATTTGGCCAGGGACTGTATATATATATATATATATATATATATATATATATATATATATATATATATATATATATATATATATATATATATATATATATATATATATATATATATATATATATATATATATATATATATATATATTTATATATATACATTCATTACATTATATATATATATATATATATATATATATATATATATATAAGATCGGACCTACCCTTAGTTAGAGCTAGTGAACTATAGGTCTACAGTAGTTGGACGTTTGATCCTGTAGAACTTATCTGGGCGAAGAGGCTGAGTACTGTACTGTTAGATGCAACTTGGCTTTTTTTTAGTTTTGGTTTTGGCTGGTTTTACGCGTTGTGAAGAGGCTATGCGCAGTGAAAGGTGATTCTTATCTGGGGTATTTGGGCTAGTTCAGAATACTTAATCTGACAGAAATTGGTTATACATGACGGATTGTAGCAGACTTCTGGCGGGCCACAAACGAGGAGTTCTAAGAGCAAAGTAGCAGCTGGTATGGGAGATTATAGTTTAGGGTTTTCCTTTGGTTGCATTGACAGCCCACTCTTGTCATAACTTTTTTTATTGACGCTCAACGTTATTATTAATCCCTTCGACATTGCAAAAATTATAACAGATTATTTTTTACTATGAGACTGTGAAATTCAGTATTTATTGTAAATGTTGGCATCAATATATTCATCACTAATTATTAAAATTCACATCATACTTATCATTGTAAATATTCAAGCTTTTAGAATTTAAATATTTTTAATTTAGGAATGAGTATAAATCTGTCTAATAAATAAATATTGATAATTTAAATAAACTTGCATACATTTTGTTTAGGGAACTTTTATTACGATTATGGCAGTAAGTTTTCAAAAATGTGCTCATGATCTGTTTTCGACAAATGAAATGTTATATACTGGAGTACATCTTTTATAATATGTATTCATAAAAATTTAAATTGTGTGTGTGTCAAGGTTTTCTATTAATTAAAGATGATAAGCAAGCTGTAACATTTTTTTTGTTAGTTAAAATTATGTTAACATTGTGTAACATAACAATATATTTCCAAAACACTTTCTTCTTCTTCTCGAAGATTCTAAATCTGAAAAAATTAATTTTAATAAAACAGACCTTTTCCAAAAATTAATTAAAGACATTATCGAAGATAATTCAATATTTCCAACATTTGAAAAATATAATTTGTTTATCGTGAATCCACAACCTCCAAAACTCTAATCACTAGTTAAATTAACAAAAGATAATTATCATATTGGACTAGCAGTATCCTTTTTCACAGCTCCTACAATTAGACTTTTTTTAATAAACTTATACAAGTTTTAGAAAAATATTGTAGTTTTAAAGCAGTTTTTCGTATTAAAAATTCTTACGAACTAGTTAACAAAATAAGAGACTTAAAATTACCAAAAAATGCCAAGTTTCGACGTACAAAATCTTTTTCCGTCTATTCCACCTAACGAAATAATCGAACTAGTAAAGAATATGTTGAAGAAAAACAATGTCAATATTATAATTATATATTTTAGAGCCATTGTCAGTTTGCTTGGATTAAAATTATTTTGAATGCAACAACTCTTTCTATATTTCTAAGGAGAGTTTGATAATGGAAAACCCTTTAAGTCTCCTGTTAGCGGAAATGTTTATAGACAATCTAGAAATTTTAATTCAGTAACATTATATATCAAAAAATTTCTTGTATTGATGTATGTATGTGGACGATATTTTAGCTTGTTTTCTAGGAACAGACAGACAATTAAAGCAATTTCTCAATTTCATCAATAGTTTATATAGAAATATTAACTTCACCATAGAAACTGAACAAAAACAGGTCAATTAATTTTCTTGATTTGACTATAACAAATAAACATAACAAACATGACTTTGCAATCTATCACAAACCAGTACATACAGATTCAGTCATCCACAATACTTCTAACCATCCCTTTTCACACAAGATACCAAGTGTACAAGTATGAAATGCGGATTTTTTTTCTAAAAAAACATGTTAAATTCGGAAGAATGATAAAAAGTGTTTTATTCAAAATATGCTCCATCGCTTGTTATACATTTTTCCCATCTTTAGGGCAATTTGTGAATACCACGCCAGTAAAAATCTTCCCCTTTTGCTGCGAACCATTCATCGAGCCATTTTTTTTCATCTTCGTACGAACCAAAGCGCTGCTCAGCAAGTACGTGACCCATCGATGCAAACAAGTGGTAATCGGAAGGTGCCAAGTCTGGTGAGTAAGCCACATGAGGTAGAACTTCCCAGCTGAGTGCCTCCAACGTGTCGCACACTGGTTTTGCCATATGTGATGGAGCATTGTCATGAAGAAAAATGACTTTGTGTTGCCTCTTTCGGTATTCTGGCCTTTTTTTCATGCAGCAAACGGTTCAAATCGCTCAATTGTTACTGGTAACGTCCCTTTGGTCCCACCAAACACAGAGCATCGTCTTTCTGCCAAAACGATTCGGTCTTGCGGTCGATGTGGATAGTGCGCCTGGGTCTACCCATGATTTTTTGCGCTTGGGATTCTCAAAATAAATCCTCTTTTCATTCCCTGTAACTATACGATGCAAAAAAAAACGACTTCCTTTTGAACCGAGCGAGCAAAATGTCACACGTGTTTTTGCGCTTTTCCATTTGCCTGTCGTTCAACTCATGTGGTACCCATCTATCGGCTTCTGAATCTTTCCCATCTCTCGTAGCCGATTTGAAACAGCTTGTTGACTAACGCCCAATTGCTCGGCGAGTTGTTTTTTGTGTTTGCGAATCATCTTCGTCTAACAATGCTTGCAATTCCACATCTTCGTATTTTTTTGGCCGTTTTTCCACGTTCCTTGTCTGCAAACATCGAAGTCACCACTTTTGAAACGCCGAAACCATCGTTCACACGTGTCTTGCTATAGAGCATGTTTACCATAAGCTTCTAGAAGTAATCGGTATGATTAAACAGCAGTTTTCTTCAAATGAAAACAAAAAATTAATGCTGTTCGCGAATGCTGTTTGTTCGGTATAAATTTTATCATATTGAACACACAAACACTATGCACACACTTTTCCAATTTATCACTAGTGCGCGTCTGACACTTGTTGATGACACAACAAAATGGCGCAGTGTCAAATCTTTATAGCACAAACTGCATTGGTGCACCATCTGTTGTCTGAAATCCGCATTTCGTA
>CM032449.1:129070203-129115203 GCA_019049505.1 Pachyrhynchus sulphureomaculatus | reverse complement strand
GTCTACAACAATTCTTTTAAATAAAAATCAATAATATTGTAGTTTAAATATACCATTATTGCATAAAAAAAAAACTCTTAAGAAACATAAAATTACTAAAAAAAATACAGTGCGTCTAATAATTTGGCCAGGGACTGTATATATATATATATATATATATATATATATATATATATATATATATATATATATATATATATATATAAATATATATATATATATATATATATATATATATATATATATATATATATATATATATATATATATTTATATATATACATACATTATATATATATATATATATATATATATATATATATAAAGATCGGACCTACCCTTAGTTAGAGCTAGTGAACTATAGGTCTACAGTAGTTGGACGTTTGATCCTGTAGAACTTATCTGGGCGAAGAGGCTGAGTACTGTACTGTTAGATGCAACTTGGCTTTTTTTTAGTTTTGGTTTTGGCTGGTTTTACGCGTCGTGAAGAGGCTAGGCGCAGTGAAAGGTGATTCTTATCTGGGGTATTTGGGCTAGTTCAGAATACTTAATCTGACAGAAATTGGTTATACTCGACGGATTGTAGCAGACTTCTGGCGGGCCACAAACGAGGAGTTCTAAGAGCAAAGTAGCAGCTGGTATGGGAGATTATAGTTTAGGGTTTTCCTTTGGTTGCATTGACAGCCCACTCTTGTCATAACTTTTTTTATTGACGCTCAACGTTATTATTAATCCCTTCGACATTGCAAAAATTATAACAGATTATTTTTTACTATGAGACTGTGAAATTCAGTATTTATTGTAAATGTTGGCATCAATATATTCATCACTAATTATTAAAATTCACATCATACTTATCATTGTATATTCAAGCTTTTAGAATTTAAATATTTTTAATTTAGGAATGAGTATAAATCTGTCTAATAAATAAATATTGATAATTTAAATAAACTTGCATACATTTTGTTTAGGGAACTTTTATTACGATTATGGCAGTAAGTTTTCAAAAATGTGCTCATGATCTGTTTTCGACAAATGAAATGTTATATACTGGAGTACATCTTTTATAATATGTATTCATAAAAATTTAAATTGTGTGTGTGTCAAGGTTTTCTATTAATTAAAGATGATAAGCAAGCTGTAACATTTTTTTTTGTTAGTTAAAATTATGTTAACATTGTGTAACATAACAATATATTTCCAAAACACTTTCTTCTTCTTCTCGAAGATTCTAAATCTGAAAAAATTAATTTTAATAAAACAGACCTTTTCCAAAAATTAATTAACGACATTATCGAAGATAATTCAATATTTCCAACATTTGAAAAATATAATTTGTTTATCGTGAATCCACAACCTCCAAAACTCTAATCACTAGTTAAATTAACAAAACATAATTATCATATTGGACTAGCAGTATCCTTTGTCACAGCTCCTACAATTAGACTTTTTAATAAACTTATACAAGTTTTAGAAAAATATTGAAATTTTAAAGCAATTTTTAATATTAAAAATTTTTACAACCTAGTTGATAAAATAAGAGACATAAAATTACAAAAAAATCCCAAGTTTCGACGTACAAAATCTTTTTCCGTCTATTCCACCTAACGAAATAATCGAACTAGTAAAGAATATGTTGAAGAAAAACAATGTCAATATTATAATTATATATTTTAGAGCCATTGTCAGTTTGCTTGGATTAAAATTATTTTGAATGCAACAACTCTTTCTATATTTCTAAGGAGAGTTTGATAATGGAAAACCCTTTAAGTCTCCTGTTAGCGGAAATGTTTATAGACAATCTAGAAATTTTAATTCAGTAACATTATATATCAAAAAATTTCTTGTATTGATATATGTATGTGGACGATATTTTAGCTTGTTTTCTAGGAACAGACAGACAATTAAAGCAATTTCTCAATTTCATCAATAGTTTATATAGAAATATTAACTTCACCATAGAAACTGAACAAAACAGGTCAATTAATTTTCTTGATTTGACTATAACAAATAAACATAACAAACATGACTTTGCAATCTATCACAAACCAGTACATACAGATTCAGTGATCCACAATACTTCTAACCATCCCTTTTCACACAAGATACCAAGTGTACAAGTATGAAATGCGGATTTTTTTTCTAAAAAAACATGTTAAATTCGGAAGAATGATAAAAAGTGTTTTATTCAAAATATGCTCCATCGCTTGTTATACATTTTTCCCATCTTTAGGGCAATTTGTGAATACCACGCCAGTAAAAATCTTCCCCTTTTGCTGCGAACCATTCATCGAGCCATTTTTTTTTCATCTTCGTACGAACCCAAAGCGCTGCTCAGCAAGTACGTGACCCATCGATGCAAACAAGTGGTAATCGGAAGGTGCCAAGTCTGGTGAGTAAGCCACATGAGGTAGAACTTCCCAGCTGAGTGCCTCCAACGTGTCGCACACTGGTTTTGCCATATGTGATGGAGCATTGTCATGAAGAAAAATGACTTTGTGTTGCCTCTTTCGGTATTCTGGCCTTTTTTTCATGCAGCAAACGGTTCAAATCGCTCAATTGTTACTGGTAACGTCCCTTTGGTCCCACCAAACACAGAGCATCGTCTTTCTGCTGCCAAAACGATTCGGTCTTGCGGTCGATGTGGATAGTGCGCCTGGGTCTACCCATGATTTTTTGCGCTTGGGATTCTCAAAATAAATCCTCTTTTCATTCCCTGTAACTATACGATGCAAAAACGACTTCCTTTTGAACCGAGCGAGCAAAATGTCACACGTGTTTTTGCGCTTTTTCCATTTGCCTGTCGTTCAACTCATGTGGTACCCATCTATCGGCTTCTGAATCTTTCCCATCTCTAGTAGCCGATTTGAAACAGCTTGTTGACTAACGCCCAATTGCTCAGCGAGTTGTTTTTGTGTTTGCGAATCATCTTCGTCTAACAATGCTTGCAATTCCACATCTTCGTATTTTTTTGGCCGTTTTCCACGTTCCTTGTCTGCAACATCGAAGTCACCACTTTTGAAACGCCGAAACCATCGTTCACACGTGTCTTGCTATAGAGCATGTTTACCATAAGCTTCTAGAAGTAATCGGTATGATTAAACAGCAGTTTTCTTCAAATGAAAACAAAAAATTAATGCTGTTCGCGAATGCTGTTTGTTCGGTATAAATTTTATCATATTGAACACACACAACACTATGCACACACTTTTCCAATTTATCACTAGTGCGCGTCTGACACTTGTTGATGACACAACAAAATGGCGCAGTGTCAAATCTTTATAGCACAAACTGCATTGGTGCACCATCTGTTGTCTGAAGTCCGCATTTCGTACTTGTACACCTGGTATCTGCTTTTAATTTCTTTGTTCAGAAACTTCTTCATATATCTATGTTTACAGAAAATTATTAAAAAGAATTGAAAACCTTATTAAACAAATAGCTTTCAATAACAGATATGAGCTAGATATGAGCTAGATATGATTGCCAAACTTGATAACAAGAAATTGTATAAAAAAAGCTATCATTTTAGCATAGCCTATTTATAAAAGGTAAGGTAAATTCAAAACTCTTAAACATACCGGTAATATCGCCAAAAAAATCTTTAAAAAATTATTGAATAAAGGTTTAAAAATATCCTTTAAATCTATGTAATAATACGTCAGGTAAATTAATTGAGAATAACAAAAGTAATACTAATAAAAACCAAACGTCAGGGATCTACAAACTAAAATGCAGCTTACGTCCAAAAATTTACATTGATCAAACTAGCAGAAATTTCGAGAAATGTATTGAAAAATATAAGACGTGTTATCTTAAACACAAATTGGACTCGAATTATGCTTCTCATATTTTAAATGAAAATCATATATTTGATGATAATTTTAAAAGTTTACATTTGGAAAATAAATCTCATAAATTAAATCTTTTAAAAACAATGGAAATTAACAAACATAAAAATACAAGTATTTTACTAAATGAACAAATTTAGTTCCCTATTGTTAAACTTAAATTAATTTATGGTATTATTTATAGTAATCCGTTTAGGCACCATAGAGGTATTTTAGGAATAAATTAGGGTTTAATTATTTAATACTTAAGGCATATATTACTTGTTTATACATCTGATTTGTTAGTTACCGTTTATCGAAAAAAAGGCACTGTGTACTGAAACAATCAAACTGATAAGAGCAAACAACTTTCATATAAAAAACAAATCAAATCACCATGTAAAATCATGAAAATGGTATAAAAGTAACTTTTTAGAGACGGTACAAGCACTACCAGCCAGTCGCAAGACTATTTTGTTATATGGTAAATGAATATAGTCCTGATCACTATATTGTATTTATAAACCTCAAGAATCATGTAGATTTCTTGTATCTTGTAAATTATCTAGAATTTAATAAAGAAAATTGAATTGTATATCGAAACAATTGTCATAAGATATAAAATATAGTGGAAATTTAGAACTAAAATATGTGTTTATTTCAAATATATATATATATATATATATATATATATATATATATATATATATATATATATATATATATATATATATATATATATATATATATATATATATATATATATATATATATATATATATATATATATTTTACTTGTTCTTGGAATTAGATCATTAAAACTATTTTTGGATCTGTTATATATTTATTGACGTTTCGACCTTCGGAAGATGTCTTCTTCAAAATTTGCTCTAAAAGATGACATTAGAAGAATTAAATATAGATAAGTAATTAATCAGTTTGTTGTGTATTTCGGGGTTAAAATATTTGTATCTTTTCGTAATTTTTAATTTAAGACACTTAACTGTATACATTAATGAGGGCCTTACGTTAGAAAGTAGCTCATTGTGTGGGGTGTTAATTTTAAATCACTGTTAAAATCACATTTTTACTTTCTACAAACAAACCACTTAACTTGAGGGACTTTATATGACTGGTAGGTAGATACGGTTTAGGTTATTTACATCTGTTTTTTCGTTTTATTGCAGTGGGCGTCAACTGAATGTGTACGGATTCGAGTATTTCTCTTTTTTTATATTTATTTCGGTGTTGATAACTGAAGTTTAATTTTGGTATGACATCAGTTTCTAGGTCTTCCATTACTAATTGTGCAATCACGCTAGAAATAGATGCTCCCATTGCACACCCCTCTATTTGTTCGTAAATTTTATTTTCGTATTGGAAATACATCGATTTTAGAATACGTTCTGTTGCGTTAATAAATTCACTCATAGGGATGTCGGTGAATTGTTTAATTTTATCCCAGTTTTTCTTAATGGTTTTAACGGCTAATGCTATGGGTATACTGTCAAGTCATACCTTTGATTTGAAAAATATCAGAATTATCAACACCGAAATAAATACAAAAAAAAAAGAAATACTCGAATCCGTACACATTCAGTTGACGCTGACTGCAATAAGTATCATATAAAGTCCTTCAAGTTAAGTGCTTTATCTGTAGAAAGTAAAAAATGTGATTTTAACAGTGATTTAAAATTAACACCCCACACAATGAACTACTTTCTAAGGTAAGGCCCTCATTAATGTATACAGTTAAGTGTCTTAAATTAAAAACTACGAAAAGATACAAATATTTTAACCCCGAAATACACCACAAACTGATTAATTACTTATCTATATTTAATTCTTCTAATGTCATCTTTTAGAGCAAATTTTGAAGAAGACCTCTTCCGAAGATCGAAACGTCAATAAATATATAACAGATCCAAAAATAGTTTTAATGATCTAATTCCAAGAACACATAAAATATATATATATATATATATATATATATATATATATATATATATATATATATATATATATATATATATATTAGTAAAACGTATTAGTAAAACGTATTTGAGAAAGAAAATAAACGATGATTATCGATAACCATTTCTCAGAAAATAGATAAATTGTCGAAAAAAATATTTGTTGTAATTTATTTAAACGCCTGCATGTGTATGAAATTATTTATATTAGTCAATCACACATTTAAAAATGTAACTAAGGTGATAACCCTAATTAATATATAGTGTTATTGTAAATCTTTATTGATACAAAGTCAAGAAGTCATTTAAATTGGGCAATACCTAGCTGCACGAAAAAACGCAACTCAGCCAAGATAAACTATCTTTCAAAAATATTCATATAAAGTAGTTTGCAAAGCATCTATTGCAGGACTAGGTGTGATTTACAAGCTACAAATCCACATACCTAATGTATTGTATATAAGGAGACTTGGTTTTAATCGTATACCTGTTCTCCATCTGTTAAATGTCTTTATTTTATAATTCACGAAACTGTAAAGAATTTTTACCCCAAAACATTGCTATTCTGTGAAAATATTTATCTTCTCTACTCTACATAAGGTGATGATTAGCCAAATTTAATGATTGTAGCAATATACCCTCAAAGTGCCTTCCTAATCGTCATGCTAGATGAGTTGGTTTAGCTTTCCTTTGTAAATGGATCTAATTTCGATCATAAAAGCACTAAATTATAATATTGAAAAAAATATTATACAGGTTGTTTTGTCAAATAGTCTGGTTTCTTGAAGACTCCTTTTAAACTAACGCACTTTTGCCTCCAATTCAGCATACTATGCCTCTCTGCCAGCTGAATAGACAAGCCTGTATTTTATTCGAATAGTTATTTACATTACAAGTCCGGTAAGTGATACGGAAACGAGAACTATAACATCAGTTAACAGTCATAACAGCTTATGTTACATTGATTCTTCAATGTTACTCTTTTTCCTACAATTCTCTCCTGAATCAGACTGAAGCAAAAATTTAGTTGTCGTAAAATCCCCATTGCATAACAGCAATAAAAATAATTGGTTTACTGTTTGATTTTGTGATTTAGATGAAATAAGGCACTAGTTAAAAAAACTAGCAACCTTACCTCACCGCTGAAGCAACTATACGAATCCTAGTGAACCCGCTATGTGTACTTGGATGATGAGGTGATGACTCCTTAATGCAAAACAAAGGCACCATATGGTTTTCTCCCTAAAATGCCATTCAAAAACGTATTCTTTAATATATGAACGCTAAAATAATAGTAAATTGCTTCCAGATAACTGTGACTGACATTGATTGACAAATTAACTTACTGGAACTTTTCATTCCACATAGTTTCCACTAAAAGGACGCAATGCTTTCCGGAAGTTTTGTGGCTTTCTTGTCATTATTCCATAAAGGTTCCGCTCGTTAACTTCTCAAGTATTCTTGTCTTTTTTAAGCAACAAAAGTAATTAATAAAATGAGCTCGAAAAAATTTCACCCTACACATTTTTTCTCAAGATAGCAAAGATATTCCGCAAGTATTCTAAACGATATCGTATGCACCGAATTTGAACAAATTATCTTAAATAATCGCAAATTAAATTTGCGCAATTAGTGTTCCGTACGTTGATTGCTTTTAAATTAAAAATTTTTTTTACGGAGGTATAAAATGATCAGTGACTTCACAAAATACACCCCAAATGAGTTTTCAGCAAGGTTTGTTTCCGATCTTTATTGAAAACTGATGACCTTGAAATTTTTCTTGTTTTTTATATACCAGATAAATTATTAGAAGTAATGCACTCGTGATAATTTTCATTCAATCTACACCCTGTGCAGAATACTCCAACATTTTTTCAAAATTTTGTGATCAGTACTATATGAGATAAGGGGTCGACAGCGATTTTTCGCGATTTTTTAAAAATAATACAAAAAAAAGCGTCCGCAAATATTATATTACATATATTTTTGAACTCGTGTTTTTACAAGCTTTTATTTGACACCCCACTTGATAACCTGGTAAAAAAATTTTTGTTCACTTCCAATTTCATCCCCTTTCAAAACTACACGGCCCTGATGAGGCCATCAATTCCTATATTAGAACCAAATTTCAACTTTCTATGTGAAATAGTTTTGGAGAAAATCGGGTGTGACAGACGGATGGACTGACGGACGGACGGACGGACAGACGAACCGACACCGAAGTCATCTTATAAGTGTTCCGTACGGAAAACTAAAAATATCTAAAATAGCTAGGAAAAATATTAAAATTTTAGCATTCTGTTTAGTTAAAACACCCGCGCTTGGCGCAGCCTGACACTCCTAAGTTCTCTGCAACAAATGTAATAAACAATGGATCTTCTACTTGTCACATACAACCATAATGCTTTTTTGAGAACTCTAAAATTCTCCTATTTGGCCTAGGTAGGTTCAAAATTCAACATCTTTCTAACCACCCCAGGTATTGTTCCTAAAATCACTTATACCGCCCTTGCTAGTAATAATAGTCGTAGTTGTAGGGATGATTAAGAGAGTTTAGATTAGCGAGCCAGCAAACAAACTAGAAAGGTGTTTTTGCTTACCCCTGTAATCATCCTACTAAATGAAACTAATAACATATTTACCATACAGCATGCAATACAAATTTTGAAGGTTGCACGTCGGATAGTGCGACTAATACCTTTTGAGATACGATTTTGAAGCCTTTATGCCTGTAGTAATTATATTGCGAGATGCCGAACATTGCCATTTTCACCTATGCTATCTGAAACGCTCTAAAATGCAGCGATAAATTGCATGTACTAATGTGACGATTAATAGATGGCACGCCGAGATGTCGGGAAATTTTTAGATCCATCTCTGTCTAGGCGGTTTAAGATTTAAAGTATTTTAATCTAAATAATATGAATTAGTAATAATGAAACAATAAGATTTTTATGCTTAGTCCGCTACTGAAAATAATAAGCATTTTGTTAAAATATTTTTATTTACATCAGAAAGAATTTAAATTTAAAACATGATGTGTGGACCAGGGTTATCTCTTAAATTACACATACGACACGTGTAGATCAAACATAAATAATTTCATGCACAAATATGTGGGTGTACGTAAACATATAACCCTCATTATTAAGGTCAAAAAAGGAGTTAATTTAATAATTATTATTACCCTTTATGATTATCAACTAACATATAAAAAAAGGTATGCCGCGTGTCCCAATTAGAAGCACTCAACTTAAGAAAGTAAATGTCGCGGGAAAAGATTTACCATTGACTAAAGTTGTTTTTATCACTATCCCTTTGAGCTACCTTTTTTGTAATACAATAGGTAAATTCAACAATATATAATTTGACAGGGCTATCAGTTAGGGTTCTCTCATATTCTCAAAAAAAAATGTATACTATCTCCTGCTTTCTTTCGCAATTGCATTAACGCTCTGCTGAAAAGGAGCAGGAATCCAAGCTACAGCTTTGCAGATGACAATACGCTTATTTCTTCATTCACTTTGAGTGCTCGAATACCGGCTACTGATGCAAATATTCGCAGACAGCAAGAAGTCGTTTAAATTAACAAAGGGCTGGAAGAAATTCAGTAATAGTAACCAAGTAGAATTTAACGCTACTAAAATCCAGGCGGCAGTTTTTTTCTAAAAAAGTAAAAATAATTGTGGACACCCCATTTCTCTAGCATCGCCATTCAATTTGCTGAGTGTTAACTTGGGAGCAAACCTGTCTTAGCATGAATATGTTAGATGCATAGCAAAGAGAACTTCTCAGAAGCTGGGAATACTATTTCAAACTGAAAAGCTTTACACTCTACAACTGTTAATTCTATAAAAAGCACTAATATTTAGGGCTTTGCTCCCAAATACACACTGCATTTGTTGGATTCTATTTAGGAGAGAGCTATTCGCCTGATTGGTCACCCAGACCTTACCAACTAACTTGATTCCCTGGAACATCGAAGAACTGTTGGTATTGGTTTTTTTTTATTATAATTAAAAAGTTATATCAATATCGAAAATAAATTTTTAAACTTATTACTGATAACGCGCCGAAAAAACCCGAGCGCGTGTGACGTCACAATGTTTATTTTTCCCCAACATCACAAACAGCTCTTACGAGTGTGTTAGTTTTCAATCAATTTATTTTTGTCATTATCATCAGTGTATTGATAAATTTATGTCTAAAAAGTTATCTGGCCTGTTTCATGCGAATACTACAAAAACAACTCCCGAAGAAATGTTTTAAAATGTGCCACAGGATGTTAAACGTCGAAATCAATGGTTCCAAGCAGCACGACCTATTAATCCTAAAACAACTTCAAATTTTTCCTGTTGAGAAGATCACTTAGATGTAAGTATTTTAATATAATAATAATCATTTTTGCGTTTAAGTTGGACATAACTTATAGCCTTGTCACCGTAACTTTCACGTGACACCCTAGAAATAATTTATTTATATTTAACAAAAATATTTTGTTTCTTATTTACATTTTTAACAAATATAACAAAATATAGCATACTTCAATAATTTTGACAGTATATACATACACTTAAACATAATGACGTTACAAACATGGCAGCCAATCGTGGTGCTTTTTTAAATTTTATAAATTATAATTTATTTATAATTAATTGAAAAAAAAATTAAATTTTTTTGCATCGATTATCAATATTATTTATGATAAAATCATAAAATAAAGTAAAAAAATCGATAATTATTTTTTATTCAAAAACCCAATTTAATAAATCATCATGAGAATATTAAGTTAGCCATTATGGAAGAACTATGAATGTGGAACTCAAAATATCAAAGTATTTGTATTAAAAAGTCATATTTGTTGGTAGAAAAGCAAATATGGCGTCCCATTTGAAAAACTGAAGAAATAGTTCTGGAGAAACGAAGATAAAAACTCACTGTCCGATAATGGCAAGATATCAGCTGGTGAATCTGAATACCTGTTTTAACGATTTTACGAACTTGATTTGACGTTGTCTAGTTGGGATAAACAGTACATATACTATTATATATTTGTTACAGGAATATACAGCCAGATAGACGTAAAATGTCTGACAGTTTATTATGGTATTTTGTTGAACAGATTAGTTCCAGTTCAATATTTTTAATCAATTTGGCCATTGGCTGAGAATAATCAAGGTTTAGGTTTAAAAAAAACTGCAAAATGGAAAAAATAAGAAGTTTAATAGTATGCTGTAAAAAGATGTATGTAAAACCTCTTAGAAAATCATGGAAAAATGACTTTAAGGTTTCAGGGAAGTTTATGTAAATATTTTACCGAGAAAAATTTAAAAATTACCTATATCTTTGTATTATAACTTTCCATAATGGCACGCAATATTTACATTATAAAATATATGAATCAGTTGATAGTCTATGTAGATGCATAGGATTCTGTATTCACGCGGCGCCACTTGGCCCGTACGTTGTTATTGAGAACCGTCAGCGATAGAATCTAAGTGTTTAATTTTGGTGATTAGTCTTGAATATGTTATTGATGGTATATATATATATATATATATATATATATATATATATATATATATATATATATATATATATATTATATATATATATATATATATATATATATATATATATATATATATATATATATATATATATATATATATATATATATATATATATATAGATATATATATATATATATATATATATATATATATATATATATATATATATATATATATATATATATATATTATATGCATTTAAACCTTAATAAAGCAACTTTTTGATTTTTACTTATCCGTACAAATGTACTGTACTTTTTTTTATTTGTATTTTACAACATAATGTTTGGAAATTTGAAAGAAGATTTGGTGGACGTACTATTGAAATGGGGAAGTTTTACATAAAGTTGGGCGTGTCTTTTAAGTTTGTGTAAAATTTTATAATGTATAAGATATGTTATTTAGAACCGTCAGCGAATGAATTTAAGTTAATTCTGGTTATTAGTCTTGATTGTGCTATTAAGAGTCGATTAATGGCATATACATATATATATATATATATATATATATATATATATATATATATATATATATATATATATATATGTATATATATATATATATATATATATATATATATATATATATATATTTTATATATATATATTTATATATACATATATATATATATATATATATATATATATATATATATATATATATATATATTTATATATACATATATATATATATATATATATATATATATATATATATATATATATATATATATACGAGGCATGTTTTTTAAGTAAGTACCGTTTTGCGATTCCGCCGCCGCAGCGATACGGTCGGCGTTCCGCGCATGCGCGCTGGTAACCTACATCTCATGTCTACGCACTGACGCCATTACAGTCTGATTCTTCATTGTATACGTTGTTTACTGAGTGTTTAAGATGCCTCCGACAATCGTGAGTCCCGCCGATTGTGAAGTACGGGCTGTTATACGATTTCTTAGTGCTAAAGGCGTAAAAACCGATCGATATTCATCGTGAGATCTGTGAAGTTTACGGACAAAACATTATGAGTGATGGAATGGTAAGGAAATGGGTGAGAGCATTTAAAGATGGCCGCACAAATGTGCATGATGAAGAACGGAGTGGGCGTCCTTCGGTCGTTAATGAAGATTTGGTGCAGAAAGTGGACGAAAAGGTGAGAGAAAACAGACGCTTTACAATTTCATCATTGTGCGACTGCTTTCCTCAATATTCTCGTAGTGTTTTGTACGAGGTCAAAACATTTGTGATACAGTGGTTAACAAGTCAGGCGGCAGAATTTTTATGAGGAGGGTATTCAAAAACTGGTGCCACGTTATGACAAGTGCCTCAATATTCACGGAAATTATGTAGAAAAGTAGATTAAGGTACAGGCTTTCATGTAAAAATAAAATTATAGCGATATCTTTGCACGTCTTTTTTTAATTCCAAAACGGTACTTACTTAAAAAACATGCCTCGTATATATATATATATATATATATATATATATATATATATACATTTAGACCTTAATAAAGCACGTTTTTAATTTCGACTAATTATTATCCATAAAAATGGTAGGACTGTGCTTTTTTCTATTTGCATTTTACAACGTACTGTTTGTAAATTTGAAAGAAGATTTGGAAGGTGTACTATTGAAATGTGTAAGTTTTACATAAAGTGTGTCTTTTAAGTTTGTGTACAATTTTAAAATAATAAAGAATTTCGGCATTATTTATGGTTTATTTTAATTTTCCCATTCCCTTTTTTAACCTCATGATGGAATTTTACAAAAATAAATGGGGAATTACATATTTGTATGTGGTTTATTTCACATATCTATATAATCTTATTTACATAATTTTGTGGAAAGTCACATAAAAATTTAAAGAGTTAAAGAATCTATATATAATTACATGAATACTTGATAAATGGATCTAAGATTATCCATGTAATTATTTTTTACAGTATAGTATCTTAATGAGCAAATTCAATTACTCTTTGAAGACTGATATTTACAGAGGTATAATCAAATAATAAATTCAAGAAATCTCTACCAAAATGTGTCTTCGGACATTATTGTATGTTAACGTAGTTAGGACAGGCTAGGCAATTTTCTTTCACCTTACCCACAAAATACTCATAAACAAATTATTCAATATCATTTTAGGACTATTTTTTCGTAACAAAAATGAGACCTCTATTATTTTGTAGCTGTATAAAAGTAACACAAATCGCATATAGTAACAGTATACATCCGCAAAATATTCTTGGAACATTGCGTTACTAGAGGCGACTAATGGAGACAATTTAAAACGAAAATGTGGTTGATGTACGAACACTTTTTACAAAGTAAAGTACACGTCAGTTATTGGACTCGGGCGCCTAAACTCTTCAGTTGAAAAAGGTCACAAATAATAACAAAACATTATTTCCTAATACGAAAATATACTACCGCCGAAAAACAAGAGCGATATCAAACATAGGGTCATTAACCGCTGTCGATAGTAGCATAAGAATTTAGAAGCTGGAGATATATATATATATATATATATATATATATATATATATATATATATATATATATATATATATATATATATATATAAATTTCTTGTGCATTTTGAAAGTTTATTTCCCGTCATTTGCATTGAAAGAGTTTCAAATTTCTGATAATATTTAATTAAAAGTATAAAAATTTGATATCATTTTTTAGGAAATTTTAAACTACTCAAGATAATCATATTTAGATCCTGTTATTTACTGATAAATACCAGTATTTTTATAGGTATCAATCTCCTGATGTGTAAAAATAAATACCATCATTTCTATCTTCAATATTCATTCTTTAGATCGATTAAAAATTCAAAATTTCAAATAAAAATAGATAATAACTTGTGTCATGCGATATTTATTTTTACAAAATAAGAGATAAATAAATTAATATTAATTTATTAATGAATATATCCTTTGGACAAGAAAGTTCTTTCGGTTTCGGTTAACTATTTTGTAGGTAAATCCGTTATTGTATTCTACGGTAGTTCTGCAGATTTCATCTTTCTCATGAACTATTGAATAAAATGCAGGTTTAGGTATGGTTCTGTCTGTTTGCACCATGGCTAAAACTTCGTCATTGCATCAAAAAATATTCCAATCACATAAATAATCTCCGATGTTGAACCTTCGGTAACTACTAGTGCACCAAGTCGACGAAATTTGGTTTAAAACAGTCAGGATAATAAAACTTCGAAACCAAATATCTCATCCAATGAAAAAATGTCTTAAACGAACTAAAGAAGTAGGAGTCAACACTGTTCATTCCAGGAGGCAAAGGAAATGCAATAGTCGTCACGAACAAGGCGAAGTAAGTGAAGATGATAAATGAATTCTTAAATGGCCACACCTAAAAGATTTTTTTCTTTGCTCGATCAGAAAAATTAAGAGATCAGTTAGGAGCCTAATTAGTGCCTTTAGTCGAACTTCTGAAGAAAAGAAAACTATTAAACTAGACAACTCGAAGATTTCGAGATTTCAATGGGCATCCATCAGGTGAATATAATACGAAAAAAAGGTGAAAAATTATAAAGTTTTAAGTATATAAATGTTAAAATTCTCGTTTCCATAATATCAGAGTTATTTAGACATAATAAACTTAGTAGATTTAATAAAAATATCGCTGATATCTACATATCTTATATATCAAGAAACATTTTATGAACAAGGTCCAGAGTCATCCACTGATTCTCTACTATCTCCTGTAGTTGCGAACATTCTTATGAGAAGCTTTAAAGAAAATGCCTTAGCTGGTGCTCCTCGAAAAATAAAATTTTGCTATAAACTGGATGACGACCCATTTATTATCTGAAAGGAGGAAGTTCTGAAAGCGAAAATGAAACAATATGAATTATTGAGTCGACATATATTTATTCTTCAGTATAGTCTCCCTTAAGCTTAATACATTTTTTCCAGCGATTTTCTATTTCATTTATCCCATTTCTGAAGTGGTTTTTCGAAAGACCTCAAAATACTCATCTACAGATGCTATCAACTCATCATTTGTTTAAAAATGCTTCCCACGTAGAAATCCTTAAGGTTGAGAACAGACGGAAGTCTGATGAATAGTGTTGCCGTTGCCAAAGCACCTCTGTGAGCAGGTTATGATGAAAGATGATTTTCTTCTTCTGCAAACAGGGCTTTTTCTCACAAATTTTCTCATCCAGCTGGTCCAAAAGGTTGTAATAATACTTTTCTATGATTGTTTTACCGATTAACCAAATTCCTTTTGCATCCCAGAAAACTGATACCATAATTTCTTTGAACGACTGGGCTTACTCCAAGTTTCATCCACAGTTACAAATCGACGCACAAAATCAGTTTTATTCTTTGTGAAATGAGCCAAATATTGTTTGGAAAGTTTCTCTCGAATGTGTTCTGATGTTAGCAAATCCCCATCCCCATCTTGTGAATAGCTTTCTCATACCCAAAACATTAGTTAAGATCTCATGTACTGATCCATGTAAGATGCCTATAGCCTCAGCTAAATCATTCACGGTTAATCGACGGTCTTCCATTACCATATCTTGTACTTGCACAACAGTTTCCTCAGTTGTTACAGTTTTTGGACGTCCTGAACGTGGATCATCATTGACGCTTGTACGACCACGTTTAAACTATAGAGTCCATCTATGAACAGTTGGAAATAAAGGAGCAGACTCCTTTAACACTTTCACTAACTTTGCATGGATTTCATTTGCCTATAAACCTTCCAAAACAAAGAATTTTATTATTGCACGATATTCGATTTTTTCCTTTTTTCAAAAGTACTCAAACACGACTACTTTAACTAGCCGATAAACAATGAATGACCTTACAAATCGACTCGAAATTTAGGTTATGTTCATGTGACATATGAAGCTTCAAAATGGTGTTAATATTTGGTACAAGTGATGCTTCATAGAGGCCGCTTTCAAAACTTATTGACTGACCTAATACATTGCTTTCTGACTAAAATTTATGACAAAAGATACAATATTTAGAGTTTTGAGAGTATTCCTTTTCACTGGAAGCACGTGGGATTATTTGCGATAAATATACACTTTCTGATCCATTTATACACGAAATATTTTACGTAAGATGTACTATTAGTGATATGTCTAGGTGTACTAGAGCTCGAGCAGAAAAAAAAAACAATTTTTTCTACAAAAGCCACAAATACCAATAATTAATATCAGTTCGATTCCACCAGATAGTTTTTGTTGACAAATTAATATTTGTCGACTTATAAATTTTTCTGCAAGAAAATATTAAAAATATTTGAAGCTTAGCTGAGAAAGCAGACACGGGCTTCAATTTTATCGAAAAGCTCAAGTTTGCATCACATATGTTCATTTTTCTATTGAATTAAGAAGTTCGCGTTGTTGGAGCACATACGTGACAAGCTTCCAAAATTTTTTTCCGAAATCAGGCTTGAACCTAAAATAGTTACAATTGAACGACTATATTTTTTAAAACAATATTTTTCATCAAAGCTGAAGTTACTCTTATTAAATTATGCAATATTTTTTTTTGCAAGTTTCGTGACAATAAAGGACAATTTACAGTCAGAGTATATATTTATTTTCGCAACGTTTCGACAGTACATTCTGTCTTTCTTAAGCGACATGGTATTTAATACATATATAAACATATAATGAACACGTAGAACAAACAATTTTTCACAATTAAATATGAACATCAATTTTCAGGATTGAAAGGTAAAGTTAAAAACACATTTTTTTTTGAATTTGTTAGAAAATCTAATAACTCACCCCAAATGTCTAGATATCATGTCAAAAGATGTTAAAAACAATTAATATTAAACCTTGACCTTTTTCTGGAAACATTCAAATGCAATGCAATATATATTAACGACATATTTTTTTATAAGGTCAACAATAATTTAATTTTTAAGTCCATTTTTTTCAATTTATTTGCTTTGTCCAGTTTAGATTAGAATTTTGAAGAACAGTCTCAAGATACATCGTTATTCCCCATATTTTAAGGAAGCGGCAACGGTGTCAGTATGCTCCCAATAACCATTAATGTCGATGTTCTTTATCGAGAACATAGTAAAAACACATCGTTTCTTTTTTAAACATACTTTAGCAAAACAGTCAAGTTAATCTTGTATACTGACACGGTAATCGCTTCCTTAAAATATTGCGATAACACTGTATCTTGAGATTGTTTTGCAAAATCCTAATTTAAACTTAACAAAGCTAAGAAACTAAAAAAAAAACGGAATTAAAGTAAATTATTGTTGGTCATATGAAAAAATAAGTCATTAATATATATTGCATAGTAATATATATATATAATATATATATATATATATATATATATATATATATATATATATATATATATATATATATATATATATATATATATATATATATATATATATATATATATATATATATATATATATATATATATATATATATATATATATATATATATATATATATATATATATATATATATATATATATATATATATTGTAACATTCATTTTTTCCTAGATTTTAAGACCATGTAATGTTACTGATTTTTCCATTTCAAATTGTACTTATTTTCATTTTTGTATCGAACGGTATATTAAACAGAGATTTCAAGACGTTCGGTATATACGGTGTTGTGCGGGTTCCGGACCGAACCTACCGCCAGGCCGCGATTGGTGAAATGTTTGATCCGCAGTTTTGATTGGAGCGTCGTGATATTACCGGCAAAAGTCGCACGATTATTTAAGGCTCCTCAGAGCTTGAATCGGGGCTGTTTTCCATCTAGCCGCAGCCAGGCTATTTACCATCTAGCCGACAGGCTAAATTTTCATGAGGGTCGCCAAGTAGGCTTCCTTCGACTGAGCTAAAGAAAATCAAAGCTCAGAACAACCATCATGTGAGCTAAGTACCAGTTTCTTAAATAAAAGCCGTAAGTGTTTGCTAAGAGAAAGTGTGAAATCGGGCGTAGTCCATCAAAACAGGAATAAGAACAGTAAGTCAACAAAACTTCCTTCAATAGACTTATCCCGGAGTAGTACTTTAACTACAATTTAAAACAGACTAAAAAGTGAAGTGTAAAACACGACTTTTCGTCTTCGGGAGTTATAATAGTTTAAAATTTTAAATGTAACAACAACTAGTTAGGCTAGAATTTTTTTTGGTAAAACTGCAAACGTTAGAACTTTTTAATTTAAAAAAAAAATACATGAATAAATTCTCTTTTTTTGGTTGATTAAAGCTACTGTCTCACTGAATACCTATCCTACTTTTCAGGGCAAGAACGGCTGTACCAAACTGATTTTTTTTTGTTTACCAACAATACTTTCCTTCAGCATTTTTCCATTTTTTTAGCTGAAGTTAGATCCTTTCTACTTTAAAATGGATGGTGCCCAAAAATTTGGTACAGCTAAAGCCTTTTAAAAAAATAGAAATTAATTCCAAAAAGACGTAAGAAAATTATCTCTTACCCATATCTCTCTACCAAGGAAAACTGAGCTAGGGTGTGTTTAATTTCTTTAGTTCTTTTAAAATCGGGGTTCACTCAATTCAGTATCAGAAATTAAAGCGGGTAAGTTCCAATGTTACAAAGTGACGCAATGTACGTGGGGCGCAATTAAACACCTTTTCACACGGTACAAAATTACGCCCAAGCTTGGGGCAACATTTTTTCAAACGGTACAAAATAACGCCTCAAAAAGCGGGCAAGTTCACACCTTACAAAATAGCGCTGTCAACGCGGGGCTTTTGGAATTTTATTTTTTAAAAAAGGGTTCAGTGTACTAGCTTTCGAACAAAATAAAAGCTCTAACTTTGCAGATATTTTTATTTCATAATAAGATAAGCGATTCCTACTTTTTCCTTAACAGCTAGCTTTATAGTTCAGATTAGCAGATGTGCTGGTTTACTTTAATTTTTTTTAGTGTTAGATTTATTTTACGGTAAACCGAACAAAAAACTGTTCTTTTTTCTCACCTATATTTTGCATGAATATTAAAAATACTTTGCTGATACGAAACGGTATTTAGAGATTTTTTTATAGGAAATTCTTAAGATATTTAGTAAAGGAATGTTAATACAAGGCGATACTTAGAAATTTTTTTTGAAATTGTTGAAGATTTTTTAAATGTTTGGTAAAGAAGTTTACATATTTTAAGTGCCTTTACATATTTTTTATTTTGACTATTGGGAGCACAGGAGAAATATTTTCAAGACTTTTTAAACAATTCTTTTAAATTGTATTCATTTATCATGGAAGCCTTCAATTTTAAAGTCAATCATCTACTGGAAAATGAATTAGACTATGAACTGAAAATCCGTCGTACTTTCTCAGAACGTCCGGTCGCGGATAAAAGAAAGATTCTAACGAGGATCTTAAGTAAAGAAATACTCCAATAAATCAGATTGGACTAAATAGTTACAAAAAGTTTCTGATTTTTTTTTAAAAAGTCTAATAAAAATTCTCCTTCTCAAATTAAAACTCCTGCTTCTCCAAATGGTCACATGTCTCCTTTATTCGTGCATAAATATTTAGATAATGGACCGCATATAAAGATAGATCTATTAGGTGCCCATTTTTCGGCTTTACTTGACTCTGGTGCAAATGCCTCCGTTTTAGGTCAGAATGGTATAAGAATTTTAAGTCGTTTAAGTATAAAAATATGCCACGTCAAAAATAGAAGTGTTACCACTGCAGATGGCAGCAGCGTCTAAAAGTTTTAGGTACGGTTGAGTTGCCGCTACTCTGCAATGGTCATTGTTTAGTAATTTCTGCTTTAGTAGTACCTTCTCTATCACATACTTTGGTTTTAGGATGTGATTTTGCACAAAAATTCGGAATTTTAGTAAATTTTTAAAGATAATTCGTGGTATCCACAGTCCCTAGAAGTCAACTCTCAAGCAAGTTTTAAAGATAGTTATTCAGAAAGTTCTTCAGAATACCTTTTCTCGCGTCTATGTACCCTAGATGATCTCTCGCGGACGGAACGCTTAAAAGCCGAAAAAAAATAAGCTCTTTCAATGAAATAAGTAGCAAAGATAGGTTAGGCCGAACGAATAAAATCAAGATGTCTATAGATACGGCTGATGCCAGTCCTGTAAAGACAAGGCCCTTCGCCATGTCTGGAGTTGGACGAAATGTTGAAACTCGGAGTGATTGAAGAATCAAACAGTCCTTGGTGTTCTCCAATCTTATTGGTGAAAAAGGCCGATGGACAGTATCGTCTGTGCTTTGACGGAAGAAAGCTCAACGAGGTCAGCAAATTTGATAACTACCCATTACCGAACATCGACAGAATTTTGTATGTATCTTCGATAGATCTTAGAAAGGCTTTCTGGCAAATTCCTTTAGACAAATCCTCTAAAGAAAAGACCGCTTTTGCAGTAGTAGGCCGAGGTCTATTTCAGTTCGTCACTATGCCGTTTGGTCTAAAGAACGCTGCTCAAACTCAGCAACGGTTAGTAGACGCTATATTTGGTCCGAAATATGAGCCACATGTTTTTACCTATCTCGATGATATTTTAGTAACATCGGAAGACTTCGAATCGCATATTCGCTTACTTAAAGAAGTAAAAGATAAATTGAAAGAGGCCGGACTGACGATAAATTTGAGCAAATGTGATTTTTTTAAAACTTCTCTAAAGTTTTTAGGCTATATTGTAGGCTCAAATTCCTTACGTACCGATCCGGATAAAGTAGCAAGCTTGGTTAATTATGCGAGACCTACTAATACTACGGAAGTTAAGCGCTTCGTAGGAATGTGTTCGTGGTACAGACGTTTTATCGAGAATTTTTCTACCTTGTTGTCGCCTATTAATGATCTTTTGAAAGGACGAAAAAAAGGACAATCGATAGATTGGACAAAGGCAGCCGAAGAATCTTTTATAAAGATTAAAGAGCTATTGGTTTCAGCTCCAATTTTATCCCAACCAGATTTTTCCCAACAGTTTTATATTTCTAGTGATGCTTCTAATACCGGTTTAGGGGGCGTCCTAACACAGAAAATCAATGGTGAGGAAAGAGTGATAGCGTATGCCAGTAGAACTTTATCAAAGGCTGAACGTAACTATTCGGTTGTTGAAAAAGAATGTTTAGCAGTACTCTTTAACATCGAAATGTTTCGACCTTACATAGAAGGTGTTCCTTTCACGGTCATAACAGATCATTATAGTTTATTGTGGCTTAATTCAATTAAAAACCCTAGTGGCAAACTAGCGCGTTGGGCGATTAGGCTGAGACAACATACATTTACTTTAATTCATAGAAAAGGAGTCCACAATGTTATTCCTGACGCTTTGTCAAGAATCCCAGATCATACAGTGGACGAAAACAGTCTTAATGCACAGATTGGCGTAAGAATTAATACAGTTGATATAGATCGTATAGATGGCCAAAAATGCGTTTTGATATCTTAAAGTTTGTGAGGACTTGTGAAGTATGTGGAGCGCAGAAATCTCCAAATGCACTACCTATGGGACTGATGGGAAAAGAGAAAACGGTTAATTACCCTTTCCAAGTCATAGCAGCTGATCTAGTAGGCCCATTTCCACGTTCAAAAAAGGGAAATAAATGACTTTTCGTAATTTCTTGCTGGTTAACAAAGTATACCGTGTTATTTCCTTTGAAAAGCTCTAAAGCCGAATGCTTTTTGAAAATTTTAGAAAACGATATCTTTCTAATCCACGGAGTTTCATCGCTTTCGATATGCGATAACGGTACTCAGTTTACTTCTGAGTGTCTTAAGAGCTTAAGTGAGACATATAGTTTTAACATACGTTTCAATCCCGTGTGCCCTCTACAATATGATTTCGTTCAAAATAATATTCGTTGATTCACGTGATAATTCGGGATAAAGGAATTTCAAAGATTCAAACACGAAGTAACCGGGTTTACACCGTCTTTCTTAGTTTACGGCAGACAGATACCTCTATCTGGATCGTATTATAAAAATTTAGATTTGGATGTCAATGTTGACAGCGAAATAATTCCGAGTAACAGGGTGCGTACGCCGAAAATTTAAAGGGTTTAAAAGATATTTTCACCGACGTGCGTAGTAGGATACATAAGGCTTATGAACGGAACAGTAAGTCTTACAACCTTAGAAAAAGGGATTTTGCCTTTAATATAGGTGATCACGTTTGGCGAAAAAATAAAATTCTTTCCAGTGCAGCAGATAAATTCACATCTAAGTTGGTACCTAAGTATGTGCATTGCGTGATTAGAGAAAAGATTTCAGATTTAGTTTATGGTTTAGTTAATTTAGATGGGACTAAAATAGGACGATGGCATATTAAAGACTTAAAACCATTCAATGAACCTAACCCTAGTGAAAGTTTGTCAGAAGAAGAATAATTTATATTTACATTATCTTAATTGCTTAAATCTTTTTGATGTTGCTCTGTAGAGGTGACGACCTCGTTTTTTTGACTGTTATAAAAGTTGAGCAGAGAATAGCTTACTTTTATTGTTTAAAGCTAAGGTTTTGGGTATTGGCCATATCCCAAACTTAGGTTGATTGTAGTTGATGTTTAGCATCGACTCAGCTGTTGCGAGCTTGCGAAAGAGTCACACTCAGGATATATCATAAGACTGGTATGTCGGTGGTCGCGGGATTTGATTTGCTTATGACCCCAAATAATATCCAGTTCTTGACACTTGGAAGAGAAATTTTGATTAGAGGCAATCCAAGGTGATCTTGAGTTAGGACAAGCGCAAGATGTAGCTCGCGTGGTATGATGTAGAGTCAAAATTATGAGCAATTTCAAAGTTTGTTACCCGAGTGGGAGTATTTCTATTACCTTAGTGGTATATGTTGGGTGCAATTAAGAGTAAATTGATTTGGTTTATCCAGTAAGTCTAAGACTTGGATTATTTTGATTTAGATCTTCTTCTGAATTGACAAACTGAGGGTATATTCTATTTTTTTTCAGAGCCGTTTAAACGTTACCTTTGAGTCACTAATTTTTTTTAAAAATTTTTTTGCATAGACTCATAGGCGTCTGATGAGTTTTTTCGGTATACTATCGGATTGATAGAAAATTGAAGTTCTGCAGGAGAACTAAAGGCTGATCATTTACAGGAGATGAGAGCAGAGTAAGACAGTCGTTTCACAAAGAAATGATCAAAATCTGATACCGAGATGAGAACCTTGTCAAGAGAGGCTAAGCGCAGTGAAGGAAGATTCCTAACCGAATTTTTAGATTTCCAAGAGGTAATCTAGAAGTTTGGGCTGACAGAAAACGGTTATGCCTGATACCTGTAGCAGTTTCTTCTAGAGGCTATTGTCTAGGGAGACGATTAACACCATGATCGAATATTTTAGCTGTCAACGATGTTTTCTTCTTGTTTCTGATTAAGCTGGAAAAGCTTTTGTCGTCTTCAAAAGTTTTGTTGCGTTGCCACCGAAAAATTGAGGAATTTTTGCTTCCTGTAGCTTTTCAAGCACAGTTTCGTTTTTTTGGAAATTTCCGTAAGAAGCTTGGTTAAGTCAACCTTGTAAACCTTTTAGGTTGTATCCCATGAGTGATTTGTTTTTACAGGCTGTGATGCACCGGGTGCTAACAGATGCCGTTACGACGTTTGGCAGGAAGTTAGTCTTCCTGAGGAACAGACTGATTGGAAGGGTAGTCTATGGGGGGTGAACGTTTGACCTTTGGGGACCTTTAGGGGTTTTGTTACCCAATGGTTATTTCTATTTGAACCAAAGGAGAGCCTAACTACTGTAGTCGACCTCAGCTCCAATTAGCCTATTAGTGGTGACAGGCTGTTGGCAGTAGTGTGTTTCGGAACACCCTATTGATTAAATTTTTTTTGACTTATGGTGGTGTGATAGACACCGTTTCAGTTTAGTGGATGCTATAATCTACTCCCTTTTGTTGGTGGACACCAGGGTCACCAATTCTGTATTTAATTGTCTCCACCATTCAGTATATCGTGGTGAGGTGTTTGTCTCCTGTTATGTGGGATGGATTGAATGTTTTTCGTTGTTGTTCTAGGGCGAGACCAGTACACGAGGGTTCTTCATGCAACTTGAAGAGGCGCAATGCTGGTTAAGTTTTATATCTCAGAGTAGCCACCCTGAAGAATGACGGAGGGCGTTTTTTTTTTGGCTCATGTTTCTAGTCAGATTTGTCACTTTGGTGCGATGTGCCGAAGATTTGATTACCTTTTGCTAAGAGCTTTCACCAAGCTCAGTATGGAGTTATCATAACCAAGAGTTTGGGATTTGAACTCCTGTATATATGTCTGTATATATTTCTGTATATATTTCTGTATATATTTCAGTGTATGTTGGCATGTGCTCAAAATGCGAGATTTTGAGTCGTTTTGTTTATGGACTCCCATATATAGGATTATGACTTTAGGGAGGTCCTATTTCGAGACTTGCTGTCTCACATAGTTGTGCTGGGAATGTTTCCTTGAATGTTAGTTGCGCGCGGACTAATCATTCTGTTCTTAGTGAACATTGCTTTTTGAAGCAGGATCATTCAGTTTGGTGAATTTTAGCTTTTATAGCTATTCACTGTGTTTAGAGTGAATTTTAGCTTTTGTAGCTATTCACTGTGCCTATAGTGATATTGTTAGCTTTTATAGCTGCTCACTATGTTAATGGCAAGGTTGTTCTTTTAGAACGCAGACTTTGTGTAGTCGAGGACTATTTACAGAGTGTTTTCTTGGCGAGGAGCCGAGGTTTTTTCTGGCGATGTACCAGAATGTTTTCTTGGCGAGGAGCCGAGGTTTTTTCTGGCGATATACCAGAGTGTTTTGTTGGCGATGAGCTGACGTGTTTTTCTGGCGATCAACCAGAGCGTTTTCCCTGGCGATTTTTGCATGTCTGGATGTCTCAGGACGTCGACATTGCGCGATGTAGAGTTTTCCCTAGCGATTTTAGCATGTCTAGATGTCTTAGGACGTCGACATTGCGCGATAGAGTGCGATTATTTTCCGAGTGCGACTAGTAGTGATACTAGATTTAGAATGTTCTCTTAGTGATGAGCTAGAGCATGGATGGCGATTTTTCCCGAGCGTTTGTCTGGATATTTATCCAGATGTTTTTCTTAGCCTAGTGCTAAATGGTCTGACAAGACTTTTTCTTTTTAGTGTAAGTGTTCGCACTAGAATCAGTTTTTTATTTTTCTTTATTTAAGAATTTTTCTAAATTTCTTTTGCTGACATAGAAAATTTTCAGACAATCCTTAAAATATTTTAAGGGGGGTGTTCATATTTTATTTCAGTTCACTTTTTTTGATTTAGACAAGAGTCTAGACAAAGTTAAATTTTTTTTTGTTTTGGTAACAATAACAGAGCTGATTCTTTTATATAAGAAGACCGCGATTGTTACTTTGAACAGGTATTTCTTATGTTCATGCAAGGATTTTTATTTGCTTTTTGATGTACTTAACCTTAGTGTTTAATTAAGTTAAGTCTAGTTATAAGATTCTTGTGATCATGCAAAGATTTTCATTTGGTTTTCATTGTACTTAATATTAGTGCTTAATTGAATTAAGTCTAGTAGTAAGGTCCGAAGTTTGTAATTTTGTTTTAAGTTCTGACCTTAGTATTAAGTGATAGTGTACCACTTTGTACCTTTTCATAAGTAGCCTAAGTTTAATAGACTAGTGTAGTCTATTTCTTTTTGGAAGGGGGTAAATGTAACATTCATTTTTTCCTAGATTTTAAGACCATGTAATGTTACTGATTTTTCCATTTCAAATTGTACTTATTTTCATTTTTGTATCGAACGGTATATTAAACAGAGATTTCAAGACGTTCGGTATATACGGTGTTGTGCGGGTTCCGGACCGAACCTACCGCCAGGCCGCGATTGGTGAAATGTTTGATCCGCAGTTTTGATTGGAGCGTCGTGATATTACCGGCAAAAGTCGCACGATTATTTAAGGCTCCTCAGAGCTTGAATCGGGGCTGTTTTCCATCTAGCCGCAGCCAGGCTATTTACCATCTAGCCGACAGGCTAAATTTTCATGAGGGTCGCCAAGTAGGCTTCCTTCGACTGAGCTAAAGAAAATCAAAGCTCAGAACAACCATCATGTGAGCTAAGTACCAGTTTCTTAAATAAAAGCCGTAAGTGTTTGCTAAGAGAAAGTGTGAAATCGGGCGTAGTCCATCAAAACAGGAATAAGAACAGTAAGTCAACAAAACTTCCTTCAATAGACTTATCCCGGAGTAGTACTTTAACTACAATTTAAAACAGACTAAAAAGTGAAGTGTAAAACACGACTTTTCGTCTTCGGGAGTTATAATAGTTTAAAATTTTAAATGTAACAACAACTAGTTAGGCTAGAATTTTTTTGGTAAAACTGCAAACGTTAGAACTTTTTAATTTAAAAAAAAAATACATGAATAAATTCTCTTTTTTTGGTTGATTAAAGCTACTGTCTCACTGAATACCTATCCTACTTTTCAGGGCAAGAACGGCTGTACCAAACTGATTTTTTTTGTTTACCAACAATACTTTCCTTCAGCATTTTTCCATTTTTTTAGCTGAAGTTAGATCCTTTCTACTTTAAAATGGATGGTGCCCAAAAATTTGGTACAGCTAAAGCCTTTTAAAAAAAATAGAAATTAATTCCAAAAAGACGTAAGAAAATTATCTCTTACCCATATCTCTCTACCAAGGAAAACTGAGCTAGGGTGTGTTTAATTTCTTTAGTTCTTTTAAAATCGGGGTTCACTCAATTCAGTATCAGAAATTAAAGCGGGTAAGTTCCAATGTTACAAAGTGACGCAATGTACGTGGGGCGCAATTAAACACCTTTTCACACGGTACAAAATTACGCCCAAGCTTGGGGCAACATTTTTTCAAACGGTACAAAATAACGCCTCAAAAAGCGGGCAAGTTCACACCTTACAATATGTATATAAATATATATATATATATATATATATATATATATATATATATATATATATATATATATATATATATATATATATAAGTATATACATATATATATATATATATATATATATATATATATATATATATATATATATATATATATATATATACATATATATATATATTGTAACATTCATTTTTTCCTAGATTTTAAGACCATATAATGTTACTGATTTTTCACTTTATAAAGTACTTCTTTTCATTTTTGTATCGAGCGGTATATTAATCAGAAATTCCGTAGCCGCTCGTTATATAGTGTGCTGTGCGGGTTTGCGACCGAATCTATCGATACGCCGGGATTGGTCAAATGTTTCTATCCGGAGTTTTGGTTCCGGCGTCGCCATATTACAGGCAGAGTGCCCACGGCTTATTTAAGGGTCCGGAGGACACGAATCGTGGTTAGTACCATCAAGCCGCAGCCAGGCTGAGAACACCGAGCCGCCGCCAGGCAGTAACATCAAGCCGCAGCAAGCTAATTTCCACCGAGCCGCAGTAGAGGCATACGACAATACCTACGAGAGCCAAGTTAAGCACGAGTTTTTTTATCATAAAGCCGTAGTGGGCGTTGTGTGTTTTCTAAATGGAGTATCTAAAGTAGGCTCTCCTCAAAAGTGTGAAATCGGTTTTGTGTAGCATTGAAGGCCTAGAAGCCCATAGGAAGACCGTAAGTTACCAGAACTACATCAATAAATATATTCCCGCAAATAAGTGTTTCAACAGCAATTTGAACTGAAAGATCGCGAAGTGAAAATCACGACTCTTCGATTTCGGGTGTAGTCAAAAATTAGAAGTAAAATCTCTGATTTAGGGACTCTAATTTATAAAAACTACATTTAGGCTAGAGCTTTTATAATTTTTATAACAGCAAAGGTTGGAACTTTTATTTTAAATCATGAATAAATTTTCTTTTTTTGTTGATTAAAGCTAGTGTCTCACTGAATACCTATTTTCCTTTCAGGATAAGAAAAGTTGTACTAGTATAATTCTTTTTAGTAATATCCATAAAACACTTCAGTATTTTTTTCATTTTTTTTAACTGAAGTTAGATCCTTTCTATTTTAAAATGAATGGTGCCCAAAATTTGTACGACTGAAGTTTTTTTAAAAAATAGAAAATAATTCCAAAAAGACGTATAACAATTATCTCTTACCCATATATCTCTACCAAGGAAAACTGAGCTAGTGTGTGTTTAATTTCTTTAGTTCTTTTAAAATCATTATTCACTCAATTCATTCTCAGAAATTAAAAAGAGGTCGCAAGAAAATTGTGCCCAAGCGTGGGAAAAACAATTTTCACAGGGTACAAAATGACGCAGCAAAAAGCGACCAAGTGAAAAGGTTACAAAATAGCGCTGTCAACGCGGGGCTTTTGGAATTTTATTTTTTAAAGGGTTCAGTGTACTAGATTTCGAACAAAGTAAAAGCTCTAACTTTTCAGATATTTTTATTTCATGATATTTATTAAACGAAACTACACTATAGCAATAAGACAAAAGCAGGAAATTTGTAGAATTATTTATTTCAATTTATCTGATGGTGGTTTAGATATTTGAATTTTGTTAATCGACTCTAAGATAAGAGATTCCTACTTTTTTCTTAAAAGCTACTTTTATAGTTCAGATTAGCAGAAGTGCTGGTTTACTTTAATTTTTGCAGTGTTAGATTTATTTTGCGGTAAACCGAAGAAAAAACTGTACTTTTTTTCTCACCTATATTTTGCATGAATATTAAAAATACTTTGCTGATACGAAACGGTATTTGGAGATTTTTTTGTTGAAAATTCTTAACATATTTAGTAAAGGAATTTTAATAGAACGCAATACTTAGAAATTTTTTTTTGAAGTTGTTGAAAATTTTTTTTTTTGTTTGGTAAAGAAGTTTACATATTTTTAGTGCCTTTACATATTTTTTATTTTGACTATTGGGAGCACAGGAGAAATATTTTCACGACTTTTTAAACAATTCTTTTAAATTGTATTCATTTATCATGGAAGCCTTCAATTTTAAAGTCAATCACCTACTAGAATATGAGTTAGACTATGAACTGAAAATCCGTCGTACTTTCTCAGAACGTCCGGTCGCGGATAAAAGAAAGATTCTAACGAGGATCTTAAGTAAAGAAATTAATGAGCCCCGAAAAACGATAAAGTTAGGGGATGACACTCTGTCTATTAAAGAGGAAACGGCTGGTATCGAAAAGAGTTTAAATTCTATCCAAAACTTAATCGATAGTTATGACGGCGATCCAAATGATTCACTTGTACACCGGGTTAAGTCACGTTTATCGCATGTAGCGGGTCGCGTACAAAGAATTCCCATGCCGGATGACGAAGAGGAAGCGTCGAAGTTTTCCAAATATGTTCAAGAAACAATAGCTACGTGTGTACTCATGGAAGCAAATCTTGCAGAAAAGATAGCTCCTGGTCATGAGTTACCACAGTTGCCTATTACAACCCCAGTCATAAACGTACCAGCTCCAATCGTGAATTGCGCAGCCAGAAATATTCCTGTCAGCGAATGGCAATTGAAATTTAATGGAGACTCAAAGAGACTCTATCCTTTTTTGGAGAGGCTGACTGAAATAGTTCAAGCTAGGAAAGTATCGGAAGATGAACTTTTCAGCTCTGCTGTTGAATTTTTCACTGGCGATGCCTTCATTTGGTTTAGAAGCATAAAATCAAGTGTCAACGACTGGCATTCCTTGGTAGATAGGCTAAAGAAAGATTTCTTGCACTGTGATGAAGATGAAGAATTGTGGTCGGAAATAAAGAGGAGGCTACAAAAGAAGAATGAATCCACTGTGATTTTTATTGCCCACATGGAATCTTTATTTGGTAGGTTATCCACCAAGCCTTTGGAAAGTACCAAAGTTAAATTTATACGTAGGAATATTCTGCCTAGCTTCGTCAATCGGTTAGCTCTACTAGATATTAATTCGGTAGCCGAACTCGCCGGGTTATGTAGAAAACTTGAAGAGTCCGGTTATTTGTTGGAAAAGAGCAGACCAAAAGGCGAAACTAATATACATCAAGTAGAGTATAATCCAAATGGCCGAAGTGGAGTCTCCACAAATAAAGTTGGGAATGTAAATCGGAACCCTAAGAGTAACCAGAAAACGGGTAAAAGAAAAGATAGTGATTCTAAAATTAGCGGCACTGCGGCTAAAGTGAATGACAGGTCGGTTTCACCTAAGGCAATTTCCACGTGTTGGAATTGCAAAGGTCCAAATCACACTTACCAAAATTGTACAGCACCGAAGAGGGTATTTTGTTTCAAATGTGGAGCAACTGGTGTGAGACTAGCATCATGCCCCAAGTGTACAAAAAACGAGTAAGGACGGTATATTACCGAGGCGGATATACTAAGTCCAACAAAAAAGCCTCTAAACATTCGGCTAAGTCACAAGCTCACGCTAGCAGTATAGCCCCTAATCCAAAACGTTCTAAAAACACGGATGGACAAAAATATTCCAATAGATCAGATTGGACTAAATGGTTACAAAAAGTTTCTAATTTTTTAAAGTCTAATAAAAATTCTCCTTCTCAAGTTAAAACTCCTGCTTCTCCAAATGGTCACATGTCTCCTTTACTCGTGCATAAATATTTAGATAACAGACCGCATATCAAGATAAATCTATTAGGTGTCCATTTCTCGGCTTTATTTGACTCTGGTGCAAATGCCTCCGTTGTAGGTCAGAATGGTATTAAAATTTTAAGTCATTTAAGTATAAAAATATGCCACGTCAAAAATAGAAGTGTTACCACTGCAGATGGCAGCCGTCTAAAAGTTTTAGGTACGGTTGAGTTGCCGCTAGTCTGCAATGGTCATTGTTTAGTAATCTCTGCTCTAGTAGTACCTTCTCTATCACATACTTTGGTTTTAGGATGTGATTTTGCACAAAAATTCGGAATTTTAGTAAATTTTAAAGATAATTCGTGGTATCCACAGTCCCTAGAAGTCAATTCTCACACAAGTTTTAAAGATGGTTATTCAGAAAGTTCTTTAGAAAACCTTTTCTCGCGTCTATGTACCCTAGATGATCTCTCGCGGACGGAACGCTTAAACGCAGAAAACGTAATAAGCTCTTTCAAAGAAATAAGTAGTAAAGATAGGTTAGGCCGAACGAATAAGATCACCATGTCTATAGATACGGCTGATGCCAGTCCTGTAAAGACAAGGCCCTTCGCCATGTCTCCGTATATGTCAAAAGTATTAAATAAAGAGTTAGACGAAATGTTGAAACTCGGAGTGATTGAAGAATCAAACAGTCCTTGGTGTTCTCCAATCTTATTGGTGAAAAAGGCCGATGGACAGTATCGTCTATGCTTTGACGGAAGAAAGCTCAACGAGGTCAGCAAATTTGATAACTATCCATTACCGAACATCGATAGAATTTTGACATCACTCAGGAATGCTAAGTATGTATCCTCGATAGATCTTAGAAAGGCATTCTGGCAAATTCCTTTGGACAAATTCTCTAAGGAAAAGACCGCTTTTGCAGTAGTAGGCCGAGGTCTATTTCAGTTCGTCACTATGCCGTTTGGTCTAAAGAACGCTGCTCAAACTCAGCAACGTTTAGTGGACGCTATATTTGGTCCGAAATATGAGCCACATATTTTTACCTATCTCGATGATATTTTAGTAACATCGGAAGACTTCGAATCGCATATACGCTTACTTAAAGAAGTAAAAAATAAATTGAAAGAGGCCGGACTGACGATAAATTTGAGCAAATGTGATTTTTTCAAAACTTCTCTAAAGTTTTTAGGCTATATTGTAGGCTCAAATTCCTTGCGTACCGATCCGGATAAAGTAGCAAGCATGGTTAATTATGCGAGACCTACTAATACTACGGAAGTTAAGCGCTTCGTAGGAATGTGTTCATGGTACAGACGTTTTATCGAGAATTTTTCTACCTTGTTGTCGCCTATTAATGATCTTTTGAAAGGACGAAAAAAAGGACAATCGATAGATTGGACAAAGGCAGCCGAAGAATCTTTTATAAAGATTAAAGAGCTATTGGTTTCAGCTCCCATTTTATCCCAACCAGATTTTTCCCAACAGTTTTATATTTCTAGTGATGCTTCTAATACCGGTTTAGGGGGCGTCCTAACACAGAAAATCAATGGTGAGGAAAGAGTGATAGCGTATGCCAGTAGAACTTTATCAAAGGCTGAACGTAACTATTCGGTTGTTGAAAAAGAATATTTAGCAGTACTCTTTAACATCGAAAAGTTTCGACCTTACATAGAAGGTGTTCCTTTCACGGTCATAACAGATCATTATAGTTTATTGTGGCTTAATTCTATTAAAAACCCTAGTGGCAAACTAGCGCGTTGGGCGATTAGGTTGAGACAACATACGTTTAATTTAATTCATAGAAAAGGAGTCCACAATGTTATTCCTGACGCTTTGTCAAGAATCCCAGATCATACAGTGGACGAAAACAGTCTTAATGCACAAATTGACGTAAGAATAGATACAGTTGATATAGATCGCATTGATCCATGGTACGATAATTTACGGCAGCAAATTAAAGAATTTCCTCAAAATTTTCCGCAGTGGAAGGTGGAAAATGATTTCGTGTACAAGTTTATCCCAAACCAGTTGCCTTTAAAAGTTAATGTACCTGAGTGGAAAATACTAGTTCCTAAACCACAGAGAGAGGAAATTATAGACATGTGTCACACTCCTCCTACTTCTGGTCATTTTGGTTTTTATAAAACTCTTTACAGGGTTCAGGAACAGTATTATTGGCCAAAAATGCGTTTTGATATCTTAAAGTTTGTGAGGACTTGTGAAGTATGTGGAGCGCAGAAATCTCCAAATACACTACCTATGGGACTGATGGGAAAAGAGAAAACGGTTAATTACCCTTTTCAAGTCATAGCAGCTGATCTAGTAGGCCCATTCCCACGTTCAAAAAGGGGAAATAAATGGCTTCTCGTGGTTTCTTGCTGGTTTACAAAGTATACCATGCTATTTCCTTTGAAAAGCTCTAAAGCTGAACATATAGAGAGAATTTTGGAAAATGATGTCTTTCTAATCCACGGTGTTCCATCGCTCTTAATATGCGATAACGGTACTCAGTTTACCTCTAAGAGTTTTAAGAGCTTAAGTGAAACTTATGGCTTTAACATCCGTTTTAATCCTGTGTACTCTCCACAATGTAATTTTGTTGAACGTAATAACCGAACAGTCGGGACCGCTTTAAGAAGTTACGTTGATTCACATGACACTTGGGATGGCAATATTTCCAAAATTCAACAAGCAATAAATACCGCAAGACACGAAGTAACAGGGTTCACACCGTCTTTCTTAGTTTACGGCAGACATATACCTCTATCTGGATCGTATTATAAAAATTTAGATTTGGATGTCAATGTTGACAGCGAAATAATTCCGGGTAACAGGGGTGAGTATGCCGAAAATTTAAAGGGTTTAAAAGATATTTTCACTGACGTGCGTAGTAGGATACATAAGGCTTATGAACGGAACAGTAAGTCTTACAACCTTAGAAAAAGGGATTTTGCCTTTAATACAGGAGATCACGTTTGGCGAAAAAATAAAATTCTTTCCAGTGCAGCTGATAAATTCACATCTAAGTTGGTACCTAAGTATGTGCATTGCGTGATAAGAGAAAAGATTTCAGACTTAGTTTATGGTTTAGTTAATTTAGATGGGACTAAAGTAGGACGATGGCATATTAAAGACTTAAAACCATTCACGGGACCTAACCCTAATGAAAGTTTGTCAGAAGAAGAATAATTTATATTTACATTATCTTAATTGCTTTACTTTACTTTTTTTGATGTTGCTCTGTAGAGGTGACGACCTCGTTTTTTTGACTGTTATAAAAGTTGAGCAGAGTATAGCTTACTTTTATTATTTTTGCTAAGGTTTTGGGTACTGATCATATCCAAACTTAGGTTGATTGTAGTTGATGTTTAGCATCGACTCAGCTGTTGCGAGCTTGCGAAAGAGTCACACTCAGGATTTATCATAAGACTGGTATGTCGGTGGTCGCGGGATTTGATTTGCTTATGACCCCAAATAATATCCAGTTCTTGACACTTGGAAGCGAAATTTTGATTAGAGGCAATCCAAAGTGATCTTGAGTTTGGACAAGCGCAAGATGGAGCTCGCGTGGTATGATGTAGAGTCAAAAATTTTTATGAGCAATTTCAAAGTTTGTTACCCGAGTGGGTGTATTTCTATTACCTTAGTGGTATATGTTGGGTGCAATTAAGAGTAAATTGATTTTGGTTTATCCAGTAAGTTTAAGACTTGGATTATTTTGATTTAGATCTTCTTCTGAATTGACAAACTGAGGGTATACTCTATTCTTTTCAGGGCCGTTTAAACGTTACCTTTGAGTCACAAATTTTTTAAAATTTTTTTTTGCATAGACTCATAGGCGTCTGATGAGTTTTTTCGGTCTACTATCAGATTGATAGGAAATTGAAGTCCTGCAGGAGAACTAAAGGCTGATCATTTACAAGAGATGAGAGCAGAGTAAGACAGTCGTTTCCCAAAGAAATGATCAAAATCTGATACCGAGATGAGAACCTTGTCAAGAGAGGCCAAGCGCAGTGAAGGAAGATTCCTAACCGAATTTTTAGATTTTCACCAGATAATCTAGAAGTTTGGGCTGACAGAAAACGGTTATGCCTGATACCTGTAGCAGTTTCTTCTAGAGGCTATTGTCTAGGAAGACGATTAACACCATGATCGAATATTTTAGCTGTCAACGATGTTTTCTTCTTGTTTCTGATTAAGCTGGAAAAGCTCTTGTCGTCTTCAACAGTTTTGTTGCGTTGCCACCGAAAAATAGAGAAATTTTTGCTTCATGTAGCTTTTTAAGCTCATTTTCGTTTTTTGGAAATTTCCGTTAGAAGCTTGGTTAAGCTAACCTTGTAAACCTTTTAGGTTGTATCCCATGAGTTATCTGTTTTTACAGGCTGTGATGCACCGGGTGCTAACAGATGCCGTTACGACGTTTGGCAGGGAGTTAGTCTTCCTGAGGAACAGACTGATTGGAAGGGTAGTCTATGGGGGGCGAACGTTTGACCTTTGGGACCTTTTAAAGGTTTTGTTACTCAATGGTTATTTATATTTGAGCCAAAGGAGAGCCTAGCTACTGTAGTCGACCTCAGTTCCAATTAGCCTATTAGTGGTGACAGGCTGTTGGCAGTAGTGTGTTTCGGAACACCCTATTGATTAATTTTTTTGACTTATGGTGGTGTGGTAGACACCGTTTTAGTTTAGTGGATGCTATAATCTACTCCCTTTAGTTGGTGGACTCCAGGGTCACCATTTCCGTATTTTATTGTCTCCACCTTTCAGTATATCGTGGTGAGGTGTTTGTCTCCTGTTATGTGGGATGGATTGAATTCTTTTCGTTGTTGTTCTAGGGCGAGACCAGTACACGAGGGTTCTTCATGCAACTTGAAGAAGCGCAATGCTGGTTAAGTTTTATATCTCTGTGTAGCCACCCTGAAGAATGACGGAGGGCGTTTTTTCTGGCTCATGTTTCTAGGCAGATTTGCCACTTTGGTGCGATGTGCCGAAGATTTGTTTAGCTTTTGCTAAGAGCTTTCACCAAGCTTGATATGGAGTTATCATGACCAAGAGTTTGGGATTTGAACTCCTGTATATATTTCTGTATATATTTCTGTATATATTTCTGTATATATTTCTGTATATATTTCGGTGTATATTAGTTGCCTGAGGGCATGAGCTCAAAATGCGTGATTTTGAGTCGTTTTGTTTATGGACTCCTATATATAAGATTATGATTTTAGGGAGGTCCTATTTCGAGACTTGCTGTCTCATATAGTTATTTTGGGAATGTTTCCTTGAATGTTAGTTGCGCGCGGACTAATCATTCTGTTCTTAGTGAACATTGCTTTTTAAAGCAGGATCATTCAGTTTAGTGAATTTTAGCTTTTATAGCTATTCACTGCGTTTAGGGTGAATTTTAGCTTTTACAGCTATTCACTGTGCTTATAGTGATATTGTTAGCTTTTATAGCTGCTCACTTTATTAATGGCGAGATTGTTCTTTTAGAACGCAGACTTTGTGTAGTCGAGGACTATTTACAGAGTGTTTTCTTGGCGAGGAGCCGATGTTTTTTCTGGCGATATACCGGAGTGTTTTCTTGGCGAGGAGCCGAGGTTTTTTTCTGGCGATATACCAGAGTGTTTAGTTGGCGATGAGCTGACGTGTTTTCTGGCGATCAACCAGAGCGTTTTCCCTGGCGATTTTTGCATGTCTGGATGTCTCAGAACGTCGACATTGCGCGATGTAGCGTTTTCCCTGGCGATTTTAGCATGTCTAGATGTCTTAGGACGTCGACATTGCGCGATAGAGTGCGATTATTTTCTGATGCGACTAGTAGTGATACTAGATTTAGAATGTTCTCTTAGCGGTGAGCTAGAGCATTGATAGCGATTTTTCCCGAGCGTTTGTCTGGATATTTATCCAGATATTTTTTTTTGGCCTTGTGCTAAATGGTCTTACAAGACTTTCTCCTTTTAGTGTTAGTGTTTGCACTAGAATCATTTATTTTTTTATTTTTCTTTATTTAAGAATTTTTCTAAATTTCTTTTGCTGAAATAGAAAATTTTCTGACAATCCTTAAACTATTTTAAGGGGGGTGTTCATATTTTGTTTCAGTTCACTTTTTTTGATTTAGACAAGAGTCTAGACAAAGTTATATTTTTTTTTTTTTGTTTTGGTAACAGTAATAGAGCTGATTCTTTTATATGGGAAGACCACTATTGTTACTTTGGACAGGTATTTCTTATGTTCATGCAAGGATTTTTATTTATTTTTTGATGTACTTAACCTTAGTGCTTAATTAAGTTAAGTCTAGTTATAAGATTCTTGTGTACATGCAAAGATTTTCATTTGGTTTTCATTGTACTTAATATTAGTGCTTAATTAAATTAAGTCTAGTAGTAAGGTCCGAAGATTGTAATTTTGTTTTAAGTTTTGACCTTAGTATTAAGTGACAATGTAGCACTTTGTACCTTTTTTTGATGAATAGGCTTAGTTTAATAGACTAGTGTAGTCTATTTCTTTTTGGAAGGGGGTAAATGTAACATTCATTTTTTCCTAGATTTTAAGACCATCTAATGTTACTGATTTTTCACTTTATAAAGTACTTCTTTTCATTTTTGTATCGAGCGGTATATTAATCAGAAATTCCGTAGCCGCTCGTTATATAGTGTGCTGTGCGGGTTTGCGACCGAATCTATCGATACGCCGGGATTGGTCAAATGTTTGTATCCGGAGTTTTGGTTCCGGCGTCGCCATATTACAGGCAGAGTGCCCACGGCTTATTTAAGGGTCCGTAGGACACGAATCGTGGTTAGTACCATCAAGCCGCAGCCAGGCTGAGAACACCGAGCCGCCGCCAGGCAGTAACATCAAGCCGCAGCATTCTAATTTCCACCGAGCCGCAGTAGAGGCATACGACAATACCTACGAGAGCCAAGTTAAGCACGAGTTTTTTATCATAAAGCCGTAGTGGGCGTTGTGTGTTTTCTAAATGGAGTAGCTAAAGTAGGCTCTCCTCAAAAGTGTGAAATCGGTTTTGTGTAGCATTGAAGGCCTAGAAGCCCATAGGAAGACCGTAAGTTACCAGAACTACATCAATAAATATATTCCCGCAAATAAGTGTTTCAACAGCAATTTGAACTGAAAGATCGCGAAGTGAAAATCACGACTCTTCGATTTCGGGTGTAGTCAAAAATTGGAAGTAAAATCTCTGATTTAGGGACTCTAATTTATAAAAACTACATTTAGGCTAGAGCTTTTATAATTTTTATAAACAGCAAAGGTTGGAACTTTTATTTTAAATCATGAATAAATTTTTCTTTTTTTGTTGATTAAAGCTAGTGTCTCACTGAATACCTATTTTCCTTTCAGGATAAGAAAAGTTGTACTAGTATAATTCTTTTTAGTAATATCCATAAAACACTTCAGTATTTTTTCATTTTTTTTTAACTGAAGTTAGATCCTTTCTATTTTAAAATGAATGGTGCCCAAAATTTGTACGACTGAAGTTTTTTAAAAAAATAGAAAATAATTCCAAAAAGACGTATAACAATTATCTCTTACCCATATATCTCTACCAAGGAAAACTGAGCTAGTGTTTGTTTAATTTCTTTAGTTCTTTTAAAATCATTATTCACTCAATTCATTCTCAGAAATTAAAAAGAGGTCGCAAGAAAATTGTGCCCAAGCGTGGGAAAAACAATTTTCACAGGGTACAAAATGACGCAGCAAAAAGCGACCAAGTGAAAAGGTTACAATATATATATATATGTATATATATATATATATATATATATATATATATATATATATATATATATATATATATATATATATATATATATATATATATATATATATATATATATATATATATATATATATATATATATATATAAAACATGATTTGACAAGATTTTTAAGGAATTGAGGTAAGTTATCAGACTTCCTACCAAATCTAGAAAATTTATGTTCATATTTAATTGTAAAGTATAATAATATAATACTTTTTAGCTTAAAACATTCAGAATTTGCTGTTGAAACGTTGTCTAAATGAATAAATATCCCAATTGCAAATTATCCTTTATTCCCACGAAACTTCCAAAAAGAGATCAAATTGTGAGGACACTAGTAGTTGAATTATACAATATTATTAATTGAAAATCTTTATATTTAACAAACCTTGGATCGTACAAAAATATGCATAATTGTAACTATAATAATCTTTCAATTAAAATAAGCTTCTGTATATGCTTTAACTATGCTTGTACCGTGTTCGAAACGACGATCTGATGATATTTTAGGCATTCTACTAATCTTTAGTTTTTCTCCGTCTTAGAAAATTAAAAACAACACAATAAAGTACAGAATTAAACTCTGGGTATTTAAGAAACATCTAAAAACAACAAATAACAGAAAAGCTGGTCCTATGCTCCGATTTACGTTCCAAACACGTTTAAATACATATTTGAGCTTTTTATTGTGAACGGTTTCAGGCTTGTCCCTCATTCCCACAAAATGAGCAGAATTTAACGAAACAGAGCAGATATAAGAAGTCGTATGAATTGCTATCTCCAAACGTGCTTTCTGATCAATTAATAATAATGACTTTGCTTTTCGATGCTAATGACCAAATAATGTTATCTTTAGTTTACTGTACCTAAGTAAGATAATTCTACACTAGGTCCCGTCTTGTCAGTATGAACTGGTTCAAAAGGATACTACGTATTTATTTGGATTAAATACAGAATGTTGACTAAGTGGGAGTGTTTTTGCAATTTTGTAAATGCAAAATGATTAATTTTAGCAAATACGACTATGCAAAAATCAAAAATAAACAAAAATATTGGAAACTGAATTCGATTTTATAAACACTTTGTTTTGAACTTAAACAATGTTATTCTGAGAAATTTTGTGCCGACAGAGGTCTTTTTAATTAATAACTATGCAAGTGATCTTTAGAATTGAGTGTGTATGTTCGTGAGGGTGTATTTTCTAAATGGAATAATACAAACTAGCACATTTCTTTTAACTTATTGAGAACATAGCTTCCACAGCTAGTGCATGACGTTTTGTGTTTATAGAGTCAGATTTTGTGAGCGGCTTTTACATTAAAATAATATGAACGAAAATTCCTCTAAATCAATTTTATTTATTAAACAGGTAACGTATATTAAAAATAGAGCAAACTCTTTTCGAAATATTCACGTATGGTACCTGTAAAGCCATCATATTTTCTGCTAATTTGGTATTATTAACGGTACGTTTACTTGCCAATAAGTATTACCTGACCGAATGACAGAGTTTAGATGTGAAGTAAACGCTTAGTGTTTACTCTCAAGTAAAAGTTAGGACCGGACATTTTAAGGTAAGTTTTTAACGTAAATTATCAATTTACATACTTCATTTAGAGAGTATTATAATCAGGCAAAAATAATACCTAACTTAAAAGCTACCCTGTATTTCGGTTTGTCCGTGCTCAAGGAAAGTAAAACTTTTGACCATTATTACTGTATCATACCACAACGTAAATTTTTGTATTCTTTTGAGAAGTAAAACAACTGCCTGAATTTCAGTGAGTATAAACTCGAAAGATTCGCCATAATCGTGATCATACTGGTGATATACACAGTCTAGCCAAAAATTCTGTCAGTACTTTTAGCGCGCCTATTTAAATGAAGACATAACAAAGTTAAAAAAATATTTATTTAATCCTACACTAAAAATTGTTTAATACAATATATATAGTTATTTAAAATGTCCACCATCGTTTTCGTAACAAAGTTTTGAACGTTTAAATCATTCATCGGTGAAGGAATGCACCTCATAAACCCAATTTTGGCAGTTTCTCCGACCAGAGTTTTTTTTCAGAATTTTAAATTTCAATATTTCATTCTATGGTCAGGTGAGTACAAACCAGGACTACCGGAGGGCCGATTTCCAGCTTCAGAAAATGATGACTTATTAGCCGGAGTCGTGTTGTTCTAGCCTTTCTTCTTTTCTTTAAGTTTTTCATTAATAGATAGTTGGTAACTCTTTCATACACCTTGATTCCTATAACGTCTGTAATAATTCGAGATATTATGCCCGGAATGATGTTCATTTTTATGCTATCCCTCTTGCTTTCTTAGGTAATTTGTTGATACGAGACGAACGGTTGACAACTGGTTTTATTCGGGAAGAGCGAGGACGCGCTTGCTGTCATTTATCAACAACATCTTGAGTTTTATGCTCCTTGCAATAGTTTTATACATAAATTATTTAGTAACTAGTAATGATTTTAACAACAAAAAAATCTCCTCTGCACTTTTCTCTACTAAAACCAAGTTATACGATCCTCGTACTTTCTTAACTCCTTCACGATAAAAGAAAAAACAGTGCCCAAACCGTCATAGCAGTGTACGATCGAACTGTAGTTATACAATTCAATACGACGGGCGTCGGGTGTTTGGTCGACACTAGAAAACGAACTCATTGAAACTGCGGATGGAAACGGTAGGCTGCTATGTCTTTCTGGTTCTCTGGTTTCTGGTACGGGATGGAAGCGTGGACGCTAGCTGAATCAATGCTTAAACGTCTGGAGGCATTCGAGATGTGGGTGTATCGACGTAGTAACAGCGTTCTCGCTCGCATGAACAAGGACTTAGAGGTGGTCACGACCATCAATCAACGCAAATTAGAATATTTTGGCCACGTTATGAGACATCCGGAAATGAAATTTGATTATAGAGGAACGAGGAAGACTCCAGGCAGACGTGGTCCAGGAAGAAGGAGAACATCGTGGTTGAAAAATATGAGGCAGTGGTACAGAAAGTCTACGGTTCAACTCTTCCGAGCAGCGGTCAATAAAACGGTCATCATCAACATGGTAGCCAAAATGATAACCAACAACCCTTGAACGGTCATGGTACCCGAAGAAGAGAAGAAGAAGAAAACAAACAATTTTTAAACATATCGAGTTGGATATTAAATGAAAGAGCTTTTTATAAGGATTTTAAATAAATATATTTTCATTACGAAAAATATATAGTGTCTAAAAACCACGGAATTCTTTCCTGTCACCAGGGCTGCTGTATCTCGCCCACATAAAAAAGGCGTTACATGTGTGGAAGAGGAAATGTCAAGGAATGGGGATCCCAATAGATAACACAACAGTGTTTGCAGACGATCAGGCTGTCCTAGCTGGTGATAAAGAAGATCTAGAATATATGGCGCGCAAACTAAAAGAAACTTATGGGGTCTTGAAATGAATGTGAAGAAAACAAAATACTTATTTGTAAGAGCAAACGACACAATTTGAATCTAGACACGAACGACACCATTGAATCATGTAACGAACACAAATATCTGGGTACGATCTTAGATTCCACAGGAACAGATGACAAAGAAATAAGGTTCCGGATTATATAAGCAAGAAAAATAATAGGGTCCTTACATGGAGTTTTATAGAGTAAAGAATTAACGAAAAGAAGAAAGTTTAACATATATAACACACTAATTACGAGTAATCTACTGTATGGGTCAGAGACATGGGGACTAACAACACGAAATAAACACCGCATAGAGGCAACTGAAATGGATGCTCTGAGAAGATCGGCTAGAGTATCGCGTATAGAGAGAGTGAGGGATGAAGTGATGCGACAACAAATGGGAATAGAAGAAACGATAATAAAGGAAAGGAAGACCCCAGGAAGAGCTGGGTAGAGGGAGTAAAGAGAGCGATGAGTGATAGGAATCTCAATGAGGGAGAATGGCAGGGTCGGAAGCAATGGAGTCTAGGAATCAGACAACGTCGTTGGACGTTTTAACCGATATATATATGATGATGATATATAAATATATATATATATATATATATATATATATATATATATATATATATATATATATTTATATATATATATATATATATATATATATATATATATATATATATATATATATACATATATATACATATATATATATATATATATATATATATATATATATATATATATATATATATATATATATATATATATATATATATATATATTAGTAACAACGACGTAACCAGGGAGAAGCAGAATCTCAAAAGCCGCTACACTTCTTTTTCTTAGGGTATCGCAGTTTGTCCCCTTCCGACCCCTGTACTTAGAATCTGGTTAAGACACTATTGGTTCCCTTTTGACATAATTAGAAATTGTAATTTTCACTACATATGGTTGATCGAAATGGTAATTAAAATAAATGTGTTATAGTAGTGATGTAACGAATTGCTGCAAAGTATAAAAGCCTAATTGTCAACAATTTGAAGTAAATAACCACTTATTTTAAAGTTAATTATACTTAAACAGTATCTAATGTCATGACCAAATAAAATAACCACAACACTAAGTAATTAATATATTTTTTATGCAACCAAATTCCTAGGGACCAACCTAGTGCAACAACAATTAAAAATAAATAGGTCATACTTGTTACGTGTTGTTATGTTAGGTAACACGTATTGACAAGCGTTAGGTGACATGTAATTAGCAAGAGAACCTAAGATTATTTGAGTCGTATCGTTCGTCCCGGTGCAGTAAAAGAAAGGTGCATCAGTAATCAGCCCCAAATTGCATCCAACTGACATCTTTTTGACACACCTGATTTCTTTAATAAATCACCATACTCTGTTTATAGTGCTCCATACGGAACAATTATGGAATCACTTCGGTGTCCGTGTCTCACATTCGATTTTTTCCGGAACTACTTGACATAGAAAGTTGAAATTCGTCACAAATATAGGAATTGATGACCCAATCAGAGCCATCTAGTTTTGAAAGTTAAATTTTGACTTAAGGGGTTAACCTGTGGAGGGAAGTGAAAAAATTTTTTTTTCTAAGGTCATCGAGTAGGGTGTCAAATGAAAGGTTGTGAAAATACGAGTTAGAATTCAAAAATATAAATAATGTAATACTCGCGCAAACTTATCTTAATATTTTTAAACAAATGATCAAAAATCGGTGTCGTCCCCCCTATCTTGAAAAGTACTGATCAAGAAATTTTGAAAAAATGTGAATGGAGTGAAAATTACTCCGAGGGCATTAGGTTTAAGAGTCTATCTGGTATAAAAAAAAAACTAATTATTTTGACTATATGGTGGAGGTTTTTTTCGTCGAAAGTTGTGAATTTAACTGGAACCAAGAGCTACAAAATATCAATACGTACTCGGTGCAGTCAGTAATATACTAATATACTTCTCAATACATTACTATATTTGGCCAATCAGAGATAAAATAAATTTCCATGATGACTGGTGGGACAGATAGGTACCAAGACAAAATAATTTTATTTTATTTGTTTATAATTAAATAAATATTTAGGTAGTAAATATCTGTTTTAAACTATTACTACTAGATTCTAGATTGAGCTAGATTTATTTATTGGCTGTTAGTTGTTAAAAAGCTATAATTATTATACATTATTCACTAAGAAAAAACGTGAAAATACATATTAGATCTTAAGAGATATACATGTCAGGAACGTAATGAACTTAACCTAGGTAAGGATTTTATTTTACTTTTAAAACCGTACGGAACATTAATTCCGCAAGTCCACTTGCATTTGATAGACCGTTTTAATAGCTCCCAAGTGGTTAACTTTGATTTTATAAAGTACTAGACTGTTTGCATTTATAAATTGAATAAAGTTAGAAGAAATAAGTAAACGTACATATATATATATATATATATATATATATATATATATATATATATATATATATATATATATATATATATATATATATATATATTTTCTATTGACCCTTTGGTTTACATAAACTTGTATAGCGGAATAAAAAAAGATGTAAACACTGTAAATGATGGGACTGACATAAGAGGAATCAATCACAAATACACAAATTTAATTAAAAAGTCAATATAGTGGCTTACATACCCTCTTAATAACACAGAATGGTATTTATATTTAATATTAACAGTTTAATTTGTTAATACACCCATTATTCATAAAAAAAAATCAATAAAGAAATGCGAGACATTATGTGTCGATAAGAAATATGGAATTTAAAATTCACTAACATACCAATAGTTGACTTTATGTGCTTTTGATGACTTTATATTGTTTTATTTTGGGTGTAA
>CM032449.1:129042703-129067703 GCA_019049505.1 Pachyrhynchus sulphureomaculatus | reverse complement strand
CAAAGAGCACGGTTTTCGTCCGCTAAAGCCGATACATCATTTCTTATTCACTGAAGATAAATATTTACTTTGTATATATATATATATATATATATATATATATATATATATATATATATATATATATATATATATATATATATATATATCTATTGTCCCTATTAAGATGGAGAGATGGTCAAAAACAAGACAAGGGTTATCTAAAAGAAAGAATGTATTTTCTGATGCTATGACAAAAAGCATTTATGTTAAAATTGTTTGTTGTTTATAGCAATAATAATGACTTAAGGTGTCAACATCAGCATTATTTTTTCTGAAATTTTTTTCACATAATAAAGTTATTTGTAACAAATGTAGTTAAGAAATGTTGTTGAATTAGTATTTTTAAAAATTTTTTCGTAGTGAGAACTTTTCCTGTAATCGTAATTTTTGAAAAAAAAACCTGCAATAGCAATATATATCTGTGGCGTAGCCAAAGGACGACCACTGAACATTTAGATCTCCCATCGCCTATAAGGATGTAGTGCCTATTTAGAAAAAGAGCTTTTATAGCGGGTTCTCTTTGGTGAAAAAGCGATTATTGATTTTTAAACGTGGTTTAAGTTTCCACAGAAATATCTTAAATAATAATTGTAGGATATACATATTATACTTCAAAATCCAGTAGGGTAACAACACAATACAGTCCTCTAAATTCACTACGAAAATCCTACTGGCCATTATTGTCTCGTTCGTAAAATTTTTTGAAAAAATAATAGTTTCAGAAGATACCCAATTATCTAAACTTAGCTTTTGGTTTTTATTTAAACTACTCTCTATGAACTAATCTGGAACATGTGAGGACTAAATCCTCACAAATTAATATTTGCTCATGCTCAAGGGATCTAAAAATTCTATTCTAAAAAAGAATTATATTAAGTCATTTTCACTTTCCTTGCTAAAACTAAAGCTTGCTCAAATTCCTGAAAAGTTCCCCTTTCAAGATTTTTGCAGTTCTTTTTTAAAGTGCCTGTCTGCACATCGGTCTGTTAATATCTCTGTTGACACCATATCTCGCGTACAAAATGATATGTCGGTCTTAAATTTAAGACATATATAAGACTTGAAACAGGAATGGAATCTATAATTTTTGAAAGAAATAGCTTTTAGCAAGGGGATAGGGATATATTAATTTTCCTTAATGTTCGGTTAAACTAATGAATAAACTTTAGATATAATTATTTATAGTCAAACATACTATATAAGGGGTTAAATGGGTTGCCTCATATATATCGTATTAAATATCAATTTAAGGATTTCTGGAGTGAGAAAATTTCAAAATTGATTATATTCTCATAGTTGTCAATTATTTATAAGTAAGCATTTAAGGGGTAAATGTGATGTGGGAGGGTGTATAGCGATTTCGTTTTATAAATCAGTAGGTTATTTGTAGGAATGAATCCGCCTCCTCCTCCTCCTTTCAACACACAGTGCTTCCTCCTCCCAACACACATAGTACCTCCTCCTCCCAAGACACAATCTTAAATATTTATACAATATATTGTTTACATACTATGATTTACCTCATCCCCGAAATATTTTCATATAAAAACCTTGAACATCTATAACAGGTCAAATCCCACCACTATGAAAAATAGGGAACTAAAAATTATATAGAAACTCGTAACAGCAACATAAGAATATAATGTTAACATCCAACTAGTCTATTAGTGATTTGCACCAACGAACTAATAATTTGCATAAAACTTTTTGGGAACTAGTCAACGAACATTTTTATTATTCTTTGCATAGCAGACCAGACTGGGCCAATTATTACAATCGTTTGGCAAATTTATATTGAGATGGTGCAGAATCTTGTGAGCGTTATTATGAAACTGTAAAAATATTGGAATTTATGAAAGAATTAAGCAAAAATGGAGGTTCTGCAGAAGTTCTAAGTTTGAAAAGCTATAGTGTATTAAAAATCCTATTGTGTTATATATATATATATATATATATATATATATATATATATATATATATGTATGTGTATATATATATATATATATATATATATATATATATATATATATATATATATATATGGCTGAATAAGAACTTTTAGATCTTTCGTCATATTAAAACTTATCAATGCGGTTGAACAAGAACTTCTAGAACTTTCAGTGTAAAATTGTTACGATGGGGGAATTAGTAACGGAAATATATGTTATGTACACATATAAAGAATTTATTATGTCAGAGAAATGTTCTCATTCTATTCATTGGCCGGTGAAAAAACTGAAGCTCACACAAAGAGCACACTATGCTATGTCAAAAAGCGGCCCAAGTGTATAAAGATTTTTTAAAAACAAAAGACTTATCAAAATTATTTTTCGAGTTTAAATTATTGACATTACATGAAAATATTGTATTAATTAGAAACTGTTGAAAATAAGTAAGTAAGCTTATACAGTAGAAGATAACATAATTGAAAATTAAATATATTTTAGGTGTTTTATTCATTCATAAGAAAAACATCGTACATAAAAATGCCGACTTTAAGTGATATCAACATTTCGGTGTTAAGGCTCTTAAAGCTGGTTGATCATCTAGTTTTATTACAGATGGGGATGAGTACCTTTTAATATACTATACTTCCTTTAATATAAACAAATAATATATCCTTGGTACATGCTTGACATTATCCGCAAAAGAATGAAGAGGTATGTGTACTAAATTTCAGTTAATCCAGTGATGTTATTTCATTAGCCAAATTGTTTATTTGTGTAAATCCGGTGAAAGCGAATTTAAAGCTAAAGGTTATTTAAATAAATAATGGCTTATTTTTCTCCATCGCAAGCAGCTAATTCTTTATGAATATTTTTTCCTTGTATATCCATAACAAGTTCGTGATTGTATGAATGTTAGTTAATCTTTAAATCAGAAAATTTCTTGAAAACAAAGTTTTTTCTGGAATATTTTTCTATTAATTTTTTTAGTTCTAATTTCTAACGAGAACCTCTAATAAAACTGTAACGTGTTGACCACACTTTTAGGATTAGCAAATATAATTCTTTTAATGGACATAATAAAAACAGTTTCTTTTTTAATTTAAAAAAATAAATATGTTAAAAATAAAGAATATTTTTGTCAAAGGATTATAAGTAAATATTTTACCGTGTATTATTAGACAAGATGCTGTTGTTTTTGTTAAAATGTTTTCTTTCGTTTCGAATTCAATCCTCATTGTTACTGGACCACTCTGTAATAAATCTCGTTTACGTGAGCAGTTAATATAGACAATAAATGTATTGGACTTAAATTCTGTTAGACTAAATATGTATTCTATTGGCCAATTATAATATTCTTGACGGAAATCAGAAAACAATTCATATAGTGTACCAAATTTATTATTTTTAAAATCAAGTTGAAGACATATAAATTGTAGGGATATCTTTCAGAATTTAAAAATATATTTATATTTCTTAGTTCACAATTATTAAATCTACTCATATCAGCTTTTATATTACCAAATCAATTGTTTTGGAAAGCAGTTAATACATGACGCGGAGTCTTTTATAGACGTTTTTACAGGCCAATTGTGTCTTGTAGTTTCAACTAATTCAGGATATTCAACTAATTCTCAACTTTGGGAAGTGATAAGAATGTCATTATTTCTACCAGTACGTTTAGTTACAGCTAACTCTTAAAGGATGGCTAGGGTAAGATGAGGAACTTTCCAGCAAAGTTTAGTTATTGTAATTTTAGGTTTTTCATCTTCAACAATGGAGATTAGGGTATTACTATCATCGTTACTGCTTATGAGAATTAGTTCTTGTTGGAAATTCAAAATTATTTTGTTGTAATCTTCAGAAAATCCTGAATACATCTTTAATAAGATACATAAAAAACATTTCCTTTATCATCTAGCTTTGCACTTTCGTTTTGATTATAAGATATGTAGCCCTTTAGTGTAGAAGTTACTCCGATATCTCGAACAGAATTGATAGTAACACTATTTAAAATATAACGCATTAAACAAGAATGCGGGTGCATTATTAATTAATATGTTATTTTTAATGGACTGTTGTCTTCTCTAGTTATTTGTAAAGTATTTCTCAGCTTAAATGTGATTCGTCCAAAAGAACATGTTCTTTAACATTCAAATATTCCATTGTTATTAGGTTTAAAACACCAGAAATTGTCAATATGATGGTGTTAACCTTTGTAAACTTGATTTATTACTAAATCGTTTGTTTTCTTTCTTCTTGAATTTACTCTAATAATTTCGGCCATAATTTGATATCTGTTCTACATTCGTTTCTAATCATTTATTTTTAAACCTAATAGTTTACTAGTAGTTCCATCCTGAAAGGTTATTAAAACTAACAATTTAAAATGTGTACGTAAGGTGTTATTATTTGCAAAAATGAAAAAAATTATTCCATCTTTAGAGTAATGATTTCGTAAATATTTGTTTATATATTCTAATTCGTAACTACTTGGGGGGTATAACAGTTACAGTATCATTAAATTATTGGTAAACGAAGTCCCACACAACTAGTAAATACACCTTATTTGGCTCCTCGTTGAAAGTTGTTGATTTCTTCATAAAATTTTCTTCTTGTTCCGTTTCTTGTTAATTTATTTTCCAACACAGTACATATATTTTCACTATTTGGATTCTGATTTGGATTTGAAACGTTATAAATTTGTGAAATGCCATTTTCTGAATAATTATGAACAATTATTATGTAATATAATATATAAACACTTTAAGATACTTTGAAAACTCTTTGTCTTTTCAAAATTCTATAATCAATGATTTCTTTTCTGCAAATTCTTCCCCTTTCCTTTATTTAAAGACACTCTAAATCTGTATTGCCCACCAATAATAAATTTTGGTAAAAATCCTCCAAGCCAGTTCCAACAGTTACAAATTTTTTTATCGACTCCTTTAAATAATATATTTTAGAATTTAGAAGTTTAACATATTTACTTTTACTACACTCACTGTTCTTTGTCGAATAGCCAGAAAATGCACTATGTGTTGAATATATTTTTATATCTGAATTACTTTAAAAGATTGGATTGTTATTATAGCATGACCAGATTTGCAAAACTATATATGGAAAATATATTTATTAAGTGTACGTACATAGAAGAAACTTGTTTAAAATAACTTTTTTGAAAGTTTCAGGACAACAGTAGTGCGCATGCGCTGTTACAGGATGGATTGAGTTGGATTTACTTCAATTAGAATGATAAAATATATATTGTGTATTTAATAACGCCAATTTATGTTGTTTAGTCAAGTGAAGTCAGTAATAGTATAAAGCATAAACCATTGGGCGTTGGAAGGGGTGGAGATAGAGGGTTCAAACTTATACATATGTCTGGTGAGTCCTAAATCGACATGGAGGTGCGGGGGAGATTTTTATATGTATTTTGAATATTTCATTTTTTTTGTTTTGACTTTGTGGAAACTTTTCCAAAATTATTACCCTTATTTCCACGTTTATATTGCTTATAATACATAATTCCTAATAAGGTGAATAGTAAATATACACATATGAATAAAAAAATCATTAAAAATATAAGCCAAATAACAGTGTAAAAGTTTCATTGTCCTCCACATTTTCGCAATACAATGTGAAATTGGACGCTATAGTTTTTATCGTTTTATTTGTTATATTAAAATCATATTGTCATAATATTATCATTTTTAGCTATTTCACACATAGATCTTTGAAAATTTAAAAGTTAATATCAAAAATGTTGTTGGTGTAATAATATAAAATTTTGAAAAATTTACTCTTTTCTTCTACATCTTATAAAAAAGACAGAAGTAATAAGAAATTCAAGTTTCATTCCTTGTCCGATGTAAAATTAGTATGATTTTTAAAACACACCACACCATTTGATACATAAATAAAATCCTACAAATAGTATGGTACAAAAGAATAAAAGTGGTCATTGAAAGAATTTTAATATCTTAATATTTTATTACTAATAAGAAGACACCAACAATAATAATCAAAATTTGGCCGTGATGGCATTTACAACAAACTAACCAAAATCAATTAATACTATTATTTATATATAATAGTATATTACTTAAAAATATGTTCGGTAGCATAAACACAACCTAAGCCAAGCTAATAAAAATACAAAAAGAAAATATTACATGGAAATTATCATCTTCCTTTATTCGTAACATTTCGAAATTTATACCTTTAATTTTTACATTGTCACAAACACTCCGCTATATTTTTATAAAGTTTATAATGTACATCGATAGGGCAATCTTCGTGTATATGTCTCAACACCGCAGTAATAACATTTACTTACCTCGTCTATCATTAGATAATAAAATCCAACAGCGGCTAATATTTCAGGATTCAATTTTCCTTTCCATTTTTTTTTTTTAAAAAAAGTCAATTTTTGTTCATAGATTCTATAGGTAGTGTTATCAATATCCTTGTCAAGAGATTCTAGACATATTTCTAGAAATTTTAGACAATTCACGATCCAAAATAAAACACTGAAATATTTTACAAAATAAACTCCTAATATATCAAATAGTTGTTAAGTTAGAAGATTTTAAAGATCAAAAACTGTCTCATTTTTCTCCACCCATCGATAAAGTAGAACATCCTCGTGACCCCAAGCAAGAGCATCAAAACTTTTGAATTTTGAATCTTTTAGCATCAGATGAGGATAAAGCTAACTTATTAACGAATTCAGTATCCATATTATGCAGTCTAAATCGAAATACATACATGGAACAAAAGGTCTTGGAATTATTTTCTACTACATCCTTATAGTATATAATATTCAATTGTTTATCTTATCTATACTGCTTTTTTAATTCCTTTGGCCTTCTTAAGTAATTTATTTTTTGTTTTTACAAAGTAAGCTTTTGCTCCTGTTCCATAGAAACATTCTACAAGTTCACTAGAATATTCATTTATCAATTTAAAGAAATGTATCTACTTCGGATTTAGTTATTGGCATGTCGTGAATGTTATTAGTTTTATATTCTGATGTGTCGAATTTATCAGTAGAATATTTTATGTTTCCATAGACATTATCTGTTCCTATTTCCAAAATAAATGAGTCAGTATCTGCATACACTAAATTTATTGTTTCTTGATATAGTGGTTTTAAGAGGTTATAAAAGAAACTATACATCATAGTTTTATATACGTCTAACATAGAAAATTCAACATAAACTGGTTTGTCATGTTCAATAGTGTTCTTTACATTTAAATAGCCACTAAATGTTCGTTAAAAATAACTGATTATTTAAAATATGGTTTTGCAATTAGATTTCCGCTCCATCTTTTCTTGAATGTTTGTCCAACTTAGTAACTTAGCGAATATCTTATCCTTTATCGACGTTTTCCATAGTTTACGATTTACACTGCTATTACTTGTTTATAATTATTTCTATCAAACTTATTTTTAGATTTTTTTTATTATTTAAGTCTATATATTTCTTTAACCAAGGACTGAGTGAACTTTAAGATTATATAATTTTTTTTTTCTTAGTTCATTCTCAAAATATTGCTTTAATAAAGCGTAATGAATTATATATCTTTCCTTATTTCATAAATATGGAATTAATTGTGAATATTTAGAAGACAAGGAGGAAATTTATAGTAAGTCTACTTCTAATACATAATCTTTTTTGAATGTGTCCGCAGCATTTGATATTCTGAAATGATCAATCTTTTTGTAGAAGATATTTAGACATTGCATAACCATATAAATTTGTCGCGTCTAAGAATAAAATGGACTTCTTTGGTTTTATTGAGTTGTAATTTTCGACAAACTTATTATTTTCTGTGGATTTTCTACAGGCACATGTGCTAACTCTTCTATGCTACCTTTAAAAAAGTGTAGCATATCTAGCTCGGTTAACAGTTGTAATTCCATTTCAGTATATTTGAAATATGCGTCAAAACTTAATCCTGATAAGTATAATAATGTGCTGGATCCAGTTTATAGGTACTCAAATATAATTTTCTAAAATTTTGGAAAATATCTGCCAAGAGCAAAATATCTGATATTAAATAAATATCTGAATATTCTCCTATTGATTTACAATTGAAACTACTTCAAACATTTTTAGCTCTTTTATATTTATCTTCACTAATATGTTCATCCGTTAATTCATTATAAAACTGTTCTTTTTCTTGTAATGCATCGTCATGTAATTTTATATATTTATAAGTTTCGGGTAATTTTGATAAAGAATATGGTAAGAACTGGAAGAAATCCATAATCCTAATACATAACTGTTTTTTTTTCACTTTCCCTTTTGTATATCAGATGAATATACGTCAATATATATTTGAAATAAAATATATTTTTGTTTATTATATGTTATTACCTTTAGTTGTTCATTGTTTTGGCATAAATATTTGAAAAACAAATGTGAATCATAATTTTGTAAGTTATGTAATATTACAGAAATAAGATTTGGTTTTTTTAAAATTCAAGTTGCATTTGGAAGGTGCCGGTCCTCTAGAAACACCTGTTAGATGACAGTAGTTAGCAACTTTATCACCTTCATCTTTGATAATTTTGGCTACAAATATGACATTCATTAGTTTAAGTATGATATATCCCGTCCAATTCGTTGGATTTTTAATTATTAATTTTATAAAAACTTGATCGCAATTAAGACCCCTATATATTTCATATTTAGAAGCATTATCGTCAAAAAAATATTTTATGTACTAAGCAAAGAAATATGGAACGTGTTTATATTGCTTAAGAGTATAAGAACTTGTTTTTATTTTATTATTTAGTGGTTTAATGTATTTAAAATATGTATAAATGAGAAAAATCTTTTTGAATACTTAAAAATTTTAAAATATTTCCAGACATAAAATTATCAAATTTCTCAATTTTGAGTTCTTCTGATGGCAAATTAATTCTAATATAATTACAATCATAATTATGTCTAATTGAATCATTGTAGTTAAGAAAATACTGTAAACATCCATTACATAGATATATTTTTTGATGATGTTTCAAGAGTTTGCTAGAAATTAACCTAGGTAAATCAAAAATAAAACAACAATAACATTTCTCTACTTTATCAGTAATTAATAATAAATTAACATAATAATTTCGTTTTTCCTTATGTAATGGTCCTATAACTTAATATATAGTAGTAAAATCATTTCTAATTTTTGCTAACCCATAAACATTTATTTAACTGATATATTATTTTCAATTTCAAACTTCAGTATGTAGTTAATTTTGAAAGGAAGATGAATACCTGAAATATCCAATATTCTAGAAAACTGTGGGTAAGATGTCACTTCATATTCTAATCCGGTTGGCGGTTGTAAAGCTACAGTAATTCGCCAGAGGAAACAAAATTCATCATGGTTTCGTAGGTTGACAACTACTAGCTTTAGCTCATAAGGTAGAGGAATATATGAAGAAGCTTTTAGCGGATTATATTTGTTCAATATTGATCATTAAATGTAGCAATTTTAATAGTTCATCCTGCCAAAAAAAAACATAATAATGAATATCCAAAACGTTTAAAAATTTAAAATTACAATTAAATATAGAAATGAGATATAAAAATTGATTTACCTGGATTCCACTCTTTCGACATATCAGAAATATCTGAAATGTTGAAAATTATTTTATACTATGTGTTAAACGATTTAACCCTATGAATACCATTAACAGGATTGAAATATAAGCCAAATAACTCAAAATTCGTTTTTCCGTGTGTTTCAATTTCTTTTTTGAATAAGCAATTATTTTTTTCAAAAAAACTTTTAATGGTTATATGCAAACCATCCCATTTAATTCTATATGAAATTATTCGTTCTAAAAAAGTTGATTTTATAATTTCAATCCAATTTCCTATTCTCTTCTATTGTGTGGCTGACTACTTTATTTTTGTGGGTGTTTAACGTATGTAGCAACGCCATAATTTTTTTTGGATAGTTTTTTTTTTACAATCGTCACTATGTTTTGCTGCTTATGGAAAAAGTAAAAATTAGTTAAACTGATTAAGCTGAGTCATTTTTTTGTTTTTGGTATTATGTATTATATTATTACTTTTAAGTCTTACTTTCTTGTTTAATGGCCGCAGCTTCATTCAATTTTTGAAAAGTATTTAACAGCGTATTACATTTTTTTGGATTACATGCTTTTTTAGAGTGACGAATTAAATTGCCTTTTCTGGTAATAGTTTTTTGCCGTATATTACATATATTTTGTCTCTTCTTGTGAAACTGCTCTTCATCAGATTCGAAATTAATTGAATTGAGATAAACCATTCTTTAATAGGTTGGTGAAATGGAAGGGAGAGACTTCGTCAGCTTTGTCCTACTTTTCTTTCTCTTCTTTTGAACTATTGTTAGTTTGAATACTATACAGTAAATTTAATACAAAACCCAAACTTGTTAATTTTAAAAAAGGACTTATTTTATGTTAATCTTAAAATTTTGTGAGAGGACTTCATTAATTCGATATTATTTCCAGCTAGACGTAACTCCTTTGATCTACTTTTACTGAAATATTGTCTTCTACAATTATATTTAAATTTTAAGACACGATATTATTTTCATTAAAATTTTGTGAAAAAATAACATACCAAAATGATTCTCGTCATATACTTGATTTAGTATTTCTTCGTCAAACTGAAAAGAGTCTACAGAAATTTCGTCTTGTACTTCTAAGTTCGTAAAAGAGTCGTCTGAATTATAATAAATTGGTTTTTGAGTTCAAATGTTAGCTTCCCTTATCCTATCACTAACAAATCTATCAATATCATTCTCCACAATAATATTGATAAAACTGGAAGTACTTTGATTAGTTGACAAATAAGTCGATTTCCTTTCCGCATTATTTTTTATCATTTGACTCACCATCTCCTTAAAGGCTTTCGAATTTTGAGACAATATCTCGTCATTTTCATTGATAGTGGAATTTTGTACTGTATTCATATTTTGACTCCTAGCACAGACGTTTTCGACTTGTTTGACGGGAAAATTAAAATTACTAAAATCCACTGCAGAAAAAAGAGTCACACGTTTATTTCGAATAGTACTGATAAGACTTCGAGAAGAATGAGTTCTGTCTGATTATAATGCTAAAAATCAGTCGATTAGGTAGGCTGTTTAACGTTATCCAATACGTTAATGACATTGACTTTTCCAAACCTTGAATAAAAGAGGTCAATGGTTCAATGACCTCCTATTATTTATACTAGGGTTTTTTTAAGCTAAGGGGAGTGTGCCGAGGGTGGGCGAAGATTTTCGAAACTGCTGGCCCACATTTAGGTAAAACGAATAATTTGGGCACTACTACACACTTCTTAATCCGCATACAATAAGCTATCTTGTACTACCACTCCTAGCTCCCCTTGATTGCAGAGCTAAAAAAATATGTTTAAATATAAATCTTAGTATTTGCTCACCCAGCAGTAATGATCGGTAGTGCGTAGTAGTGCGTATAAAAAGTATTGATGGTTTAAAAAACTCATATAAAAAATTCGCCCTTATCTTTGTTCGCTTCACGATAATAAAAGTGGAGTGTAGCTTGATTTTATGCACTGTGTCTTTCAAGTTCGCTACAAACTCCTCTCCTCCAAAACAAAATGAAATGAACCCAACTCGTTTAGTTAGGGTCACCGGCAGAAATATAAAAATTGTCATTTTAAGACTCATAACAACCAATAATCAAGATGGGTGATAGTGATATAACTATCCTAACCCCCCCAATCTACAGAACAAGAAGAAGAGGTTGGTGTGGAGCCCCTAGAAGAAGGTAACTCTTAAGTTTCAAATATTAATTTAAACATATTTTCTCATAGTTCCAATTAATTAGTTAAGCATAACAGAAAAATAGTATAGAAAGCAGGTGGTGTATGGAAACTTTTTAACTGACTATATATTTAAAATAAGTAATATTTATTTTATAATTTACTTTATATTATCTAATTAATAGTATTTTTTGTAACAAGTATTTATTAAATTTTACATTTTTTTACTACATCTATATTATTATAAAAATAATAGTAGGCATTTAAAAATTTTATGAGTTGCTTATAAATGTCTCAAATCGATAATTTTTTAAATAAATATTATTGACGGTTTTAAATTAATTTAATTAATCTGTGTTTCTTAGTTATACTAAAAATAGAAATAATATTAGCTTTGTTAATAAAAAATGAATTTGTTGAATAAATAAGGCTACGTGTGTTCTGTCGCAAAATCCTATAAGAAAAAGCATTGACCTAAATTCTACATTTTTGATGCCATTTTCTTGTGTCTGAGGGAAAGTTTGTTACAAAAATAATACTATCAGATCGATTAAAAAAAAAATTTAATAATATAATATCTAAAGCAGTTTTCCTTATTTATTTTTTGTGGTTCTATCTATTTAGGAAATATTTATAAAAACAGATTTTACTAAATATGTTTTTTATTCAAAGTAGTTTCTGCAAATATATAATAATTTAACATTTATTAATACACATAATATTTTTTTATGAAAATATCATTCTGGAATCTTCTTAAACTTCCATTTTAATTGGAATACAGTTAACACATTGCTCAACCAAGAATTTAAAAAAAAATAGTTTTTCATTTCATTTAACATAAATTTGGCAAGGAGATCGGTAGACCTTTGTTACATCTAAAATAATTCCAATGTTCCATGGTAAAATTCTGACCAACTGACCAATTTTTGGTCTTCAGCAGATAGCATCTCTTGTAAATGGTGGTTAAGAGAGTACCGTCATAAACTGTTAGTTCCTTAGGAACGTAACCGAATGAGCAATTGTATCCCTGAATGTCGGCAAATATATAATTTCAGTATTAAATATCCCTCGAAGTCCATATTTAATACTGAAATTGAATTAAAATATATTCTTCTATAAAGGTTTTCTTTTCGGTTTTCATTCTTCGTTTGTGACAACTGTATTGCACTTAAACTAAAATTTGGGAGGAGGAGGAGACATTATGTATGTTGGGAAGATGAGGAGAAGGAGAGGAGGCATTCCCACAAATAACCTACTTACGTCCTTTCAGGTCTCCTTTGAGTCAGAGAATCTGAGCATTGTACTATTTTTTTATTTTTGTAAATGATTTGTAGTCCAACGTATAAGGAGTTCATGTGGTGGTAGATTGGGGGAGAAGTTAGAAGAATTAATGTAACACGTATGCTGAAAAATTTTTGATCTAGCTAGTTAAAACACATTTTTTGCCAAATTCGACTTTATTCATCAACAGAGTCTCCTTCAAGAGCGATACAATCAGTCTAACGATTTTCTAACATTTTTATACCTTTCTTGTAGAAGGATTTGTTTTTACCTTCAAACTAAGCCTCAGTTTCGATGATAACTTTCATTGGAGCCAAATCTTTTTCATACGAGCATTTTTTTGAGGTCTGCGAATAGATAATAGTCGCTGAGGGGCAAATCTGGAGAATACGGTGGATGAAGAAGTAATTCGAAGTTTAATTCATGCAATTTTGTCATCGTAACCATTGACTTGTGACACGGTGCATTGACTTAATGAAAAAACACTATTTTCTTGTTCATTTGGGGCGTTTCTTTATGATTTCTGCCTTCAAACGCATCAATAACTTTATATAATATTCGCTATTGTTGGTTTTTCCCTTCTCAGCATAGTCGATGAAAATTATTCCACCCGCATACAAAATACAGAGCCGACTGTTGTGTCTCTGTTCCTTCGGGCGGCTTTCACCGGCTGCTGTTTACTCAGCCAACTGCCAATTTGATTCCGGTGTGTAGTGGTGGATCCATGTTTCATCCATTGTCATATATCGCATAAAAAATCCTTTTTATTGCGCTTAAACAGGTCCACACAGCTCTCAGAATCATTAACATGTTGTTTTTAGTCCACTGTGTGCAAACGCGGTGCCCATTTCTAACAGAGCTTTCTCATGCCCAAATATTCATGCAAAATATGATCAGCATGTTCTTTTGATATCCTTAAGGTGTCAGCTATCTCATGTAATTTCACTTTATGGTCATCCAAAACAATTTTGTGGATTTTTTTGATGTTTTGCGGTGTAACCACCTCATTTGGGCGTCCAAAACGTTCAGCATCATTTGTGTCTGTACGACCGCGCTTAAATTCGGCAATGATGGATGATTTTCCAGGAATAGAGTCCCCGTAACTCTTATCAAGCCATTGCTTTGCTTAAACGGTATTTTTTTCTATCAAAAACAGTGTTTAATCACAAAATTCGATTTTCAAATATTTATGAAGCCTCTCTTGTAACAATTTTTTTTTAGTGTTCTGTACGGAACACTTATGAGATCACTTCGGTGTCTGTCTGTCTTTCTGTCCGTCTGTCAGACCCAATTTTCTCTGACACTATTTTACATGGAAAATTGAAATTTGGCAGTAATATAGCAATTGATGGCCTAATCAGAACCGTGTTGTTTTGAAAGTTAAATTTTGACTTAAGGGGGGTACAAATCGGAAATGAAAAAAAAATTACCAGGTCATCGAGTGGGGTCTTAAATGAAAGCTTATAAAAACACGAGTTCTAAAATATATAGAATGTAATACTTGTGCGCACTTTTCTTTGTATTTTTTTTTTTAAATTGCGAAAAGTCGCTGTCCCCTGCTCTCATCTCGAAAAGTATTGATCAAAAAATTTTGGAAAAAAACCTTTAATAATTTATCTGGTATATAAAAAAAAATCAAAAATTCAAGTTCATCAGTTTTCAATAAAGATCAGAAAAAAACTTTGATGGAAACTCATTTAGGGCATGTTTTGTGAAATCACTGATTATTTTATACCTCAGTAATAAAAGTTTTTATTTTAAAAACGTTGACGTACGGAACACTAATTGCGTAAGTCCGACTTGAACTTGGCCGGTTATTTGTGAGTAAAGTACCTAATATATAAAATATCGACTGTTTGAATCAAGTTATTCTTCAAATTCAGTACTTATTTTAAAACAACAGGTTTGCAAGGAAGTACTTGGTAAATCACTTTAACGGTTTTTGTAATTTGTTTACCAATTGTAAATAAATATATTGAGATTATACTGTGTTGTTTAATAAGAATGTTGTTTGTTTAGATGATTATTAAATCGCATTAGGCAAAACATGTTTTTTCCGCAGGTTCAAAATACTCTATAAACCAAAATTTTGTTCAATAATTCCCAAAGTAAAGTTGCATGTATTCCTAATACATGAGCGGTTCCGAAGGTATACAGAGTCAGAAGGTTTATTAGCAGAAAAACACACATTTAAAAATAATGCTATATCTACCTTGGTAAGGGAGCTATCGGGTTGGCAAAAAAATCTTCATTCGAGAGTTTTACATTTCAGGGGGTCCCTAAGTCACGAAAAATATAGTGCCCCATCTCCGTCGGTCTATCGGTCTCTTAGTGCAATAACTCTCAACCAAAATGTGCTATCGGCTTCAAATTTGCCACATATAGTCTTTCAAGTCAGCACGTGTTCGCAATAATTTATTTTTAGTAGATGCGATTAGAGCGATTCAACAAAAAAATCTGTAGAGGGAACCTTTGTCTACGACGCATTTTAGTACAAATACCAGTCGATTCCGAACTTTCGTCGAAATCACCTAAAATCCAAAATCACAGTCACTGTTTGCGCGTCAGTTCGAGCAGTCTTTGGTCCCAGCCTAAAATGACATATTCCGCGGCCGCTAAATATATTAAAAAGTCCGTGTCGTTTGTGAAGAAGTGAGTAAATCATTTTAACGAGACGAAAAATGTCGACGACTTGCCAAAACGTGACTCGGTAGGCAAAGTCACTCCGAAAGTCGAAAAAAAAACGAATCGTGTCTTTGTTTTCACCGGACTCGAAATTGATGCAGCGTCAAGGAGCAGCAAAATTTAAAAAATCGGGTTTGAATCTGTCCCGCGAGATCATTCGACAACATCTTCGTGCTCATGATGTCAAATTCCCAAGCACATTAAAAAATCCTGTGCTGGGCAAAAATCATGTCGCGAAGAAGCACGCTTGGGCCCACGATAAGATATTAAAGTGGATCTCACAATCGCCAGACGCCAACCCTATTGAAAACATTTGGTCCCTTGTAAAGAGAAAGCTCAGAGGAAAGGCTCTGAGAACTTTGAATCAGTTATCTCGCGCGATTCGAAAAATTTGGAGACCATTGCAGAAAATCTCGTCTATAGCATACCTTGAAGATGCCAGGCGATTATTGATGCAGGAGGCGATTGGCCAACTTACTAAGGTAATTGAGCAGTTGTTAGCACATCAAAGAATACTTTGATGGCAAAAAATGTTCTCGAAACACATTTTTTAAGAATACGAGCGATCACCTTCTTGACAGATTGTATGTAATACTTGACGTAGCCAAAGTATTTAAAGTTTTTGAACGATATATCTTCAATGCAAGAGACTGAAACTAGTGGAGGTCGATTGTATGTCGAGTTGTATACTTTCAATAGTATTATCAGTGTTTTTTCTGATTTTTGGTAGTGATAATCAACAAATTTTAGGCATAATAACTTTTCGTCAAACATATAAACATCGAAGTTTAAGGATGAGATGGGAGTTGGAGGGGGTTGTTTTGAATATATCATGTCGTACGTCTATCTTGGGATTCTTGGAATCGACGATTTTGAATCATGTTAGTTTTTTATTATTTCGAATTTTAACAGAAATAGTATCTAAAAAGATTGCTAGTTTCAGTTGTGAATGGAAAATGAGGTCGTACGCCCTTTTATTTTATTTCATTTAAAAATTAAATCTAGCCAATGTTATTTGATCAGTGAAGACAAACATCCTTTAAGTTAGGCCGTTTAGGCTCTAGTTAACAAAAATTTCAGAATGCCGATAATTAGTTAGTCTTTTTTGACATTAGTATACCTAAAATGAAGTAGATTAATCTGTTTTTGACTAACCTTTTTATTTCTAATGACCACGGTGTCAAAAAAAAGAAAAATAAATAAAATGAAGTGTTTCAACATTTCTTTCCAAAATACCTAAATTTTAATTCAACGTTATATGAAATTATGCAAGTCTTTATGCATTAATAAACTATTTAGCCGTTCTATTTTTACATTGTATTGACGTCACTGATTACAAAACTTATATTTAATTTAATCTAGTTTCCTTTTCACCAACTTGTTTATTACATAATTAAAATATTTGATTATGTATACACCTGAGTCAATATAACAGAATTTCTAGGGTATGGCAGAAATAAAATTATTGCTGTTTACAGTGTGTCTTAAATTAGTGATTGATATATTGCAATCTCGGAAACTATAAAAGATATAAAAAGGTCAAATCGAAAAGTTTATTAGATCAAACTAAATCTAAAATAAAATTCAAAACTTTTTTCAATTTTTAATCCATTTTTTTAATCTCTTCCTTTATAATTTTTTAAATTTATTTATTTTAAATGTATCATATTTGATAACTCATTAAAAAAGAAACCGGCCAAGTGCAAGTCGGACTTGCGCAATTCGTATTCCGTACGTCGATTGCCTTTAAAATACACATTTTTGTTATGGAGGTATAAAATGATCAATGCCTTCACAAAACACACGTCAAATGTTTTTAATAAAGTTTTTTTCCGATCTTTACTCAAAACTTAAACCTAAAAATTTTATTTTTTTATATACTAGATGAATTATTAAAGGTAATTCACTCATGATAATTTTCGTTCAATCTACACCCTGTGAAGAATATTCCAGAATTTTTTCAAAATTTTTTGATAAGTACTTTTCGAGATAAGGGGAGGAAACAGCGATTTTTCGCAACTTTTGAAAAATAATACAAAGAAAAGTATGCGCAAGTATTACATTATATATTTTTGAACTCTCGTGTTTTTACAAGCTTTCATTTGACACCCCACCTGGTAATTTTTTTTTCACTACCCATTTCACTCCCCAAAACTAACCCCTTAAGTCACAAATTAACTTTCAAAACTACACAGCTCTGATGCGGCCATCAATTTCTATATTAGTGCCAAATTTTTTCTACATCAAATAGTTTCGAAGAAAATTGGGGTTTTACATAAGACCTAATAAGTAAGAGAATGATGAAAACATTACTTTTGTCTAGAGATTGGAAATGGTTACTCATTTGTGTCAAGTGGGATACCCGGTTGTATTCAGAACTTAAATAACCTTGTACAAATACAAACGTGTACGATAAATCATGGTTGTTTAGACTAGGCCATGTCAAATTGTTGTCCTAAATATCATAGTTGTATATTCAAATTTAATTTTTGATACTGGCATTCAAAAATTAAAATAATTGAATAACCAACTAAACAGGTGCACTTATATGACTACTTCCCCTGATCATTTAAAATTTTTAATTTATATATTTGCATTACACAACATTTGTCACTACTACACCAAACACTTTAGTTTTGAACTAGTCGCGCATTTCGCTAACCATGTTAGCATCTCTCATCAAGAGAGAGAATTGTTAGCAAAACGCGCGTCGATTGCAAAAACAAAGTGCTTGAATAGCGGCGATAACTACTGTGCTGCGTTACTACATTTCGCCAAGGATTCCAAAATTTCAACGTAGTTTTATGTTGACATTTAACTAAACTAAAAAATAATAATAAAATAGCCACTTGGAACAACTATACCTGTTGAAGAAATCATAGTTCCTGAGACTGGATAGTACCAAATTAGAGTGACTTTCCGAAGTTCTGCCTACGATTGCATGAATCATCTTCAGGGATCTTTACTCGTTTACGATTAGAACACTGAATGACCGATTTATTGTACTAATAGCAAATAGTAAATGATTCCGCAGATACCTAGTGCAATTGTCGGTGAAACGTCGCAAGCTCACTTCAATTAAACGTTGTCCAATCTCAAGGACCACGATTTCTCATGGTTCCAACTGGCGTCAATATAAAAAGTTAAAAAAAAATGGTAAAGTGATTTAACCAGTACTCTCTTTGGAAACAGGCAGTTCTAAGATCTTACACTAAAGCAGGGGTTCCCAATCTGTTTTTTCCTGCGACTCTCTGTACAGGTAGCAATTTTTTTGTGACGCCCTTCTAAAAGAAGACACCTGTGTGTAGCTCTAGCAGACAGTACTTTATTATTCAAAGAAAACTCCAAAGAATATAGAATCTTAATTATTATTTATTAGAAAACATAAAAAAAACTGCAAATAATACAGTTAATATCACCACTACACCAAACACTTTATTTTTGCACTCGACGTGCTTTTCGCTAACCATGTCAGCTTCATCAGGAGCGATGATTGACGCTCCTAATGAAGCTAACATGGTTAGCGAAACACGCGTCGAGTGCAAAAATCACGTATTTGGTGTACTGGTGATATATACTGAGTAGTGTCATTGTGCCAAAGATTCCACATTCTCAACATAATACAATTAATGAGAAGGATGAGCTTGCTTTTCTGAGCTTCTCAAATCGGGGCTGAAGTTTTGAAATTGCTACTCTCATTTCTTTTTCTAAATTTACCTGTATTTCGATTTGATTACTGCAACTGCAAAAAAGCCAGTTTCACACAAGTACGACGTAGCAAATGATAAAAAAATCCTCAAAGCTGTATTACTGACAGTAGGATATTCTTGGGATGCATTTCTCCAAAACTCAAACGGTTTGTCTTTATCCAATCGTAGTTTTAGGCTCGTATCACAAGATTAGTCTAACAGCTGATCTTCCGCGACTGTCGAAAGTGTAGATGGTGATTCAGATTCGCTGGAAAATATTTATTAAAATGGGTGCTTAATGTTGATAAGTGTTGGATAAATATCAATTGCAAACTTGGCTCCAGATTTTGAATAGAATTTTCTTTCAGAAAGCCTTTAAAAACAGGAAAACAGTCAGTATTTGCTTCCTCCTCTTCTATTTTTCTTTTCCACAAGAGCAACTTCTTCTGAAACGCTGCAATTTTATCAGTCAGTTGCAGTATATGCGCTTCGTTTCCCTCCCTAAAATCAATACTACGTACGAGTATATAAGAAAAATATTATTAAAAACTTCGACTTTCATTTGATTTGACATATTTTAACTTTCTTTGATAATGTCATTTTTTTCTCGCTAACATTTTACAAAATGATAATTACATGTGTGTCTGAAAGAAGCCTTATTACATACTAATGTTTAGTAATTAGTAAGATTAAGTTAATAGCATTTTTGAAGAATTTGCCTATGACTTAAATTTTGATAATACCCGCTTGAACAATCAACAATACATGTATGTATGTATGTATGTATGTATGTATATATATATATATATATATATATATATATATATATATATATATATATATATATATATATATATATATATATATATATATATATATATATATATGACGGTAAATCAAATGAAAACCTTAAAAGTGCAATAAATTTTATATTGTAACAATTAAGAAACATCATACATAATATTTTTCAACGTAGTATCCACGACGTTGAATGCAAGTATTCCACCGTTTTGGAAGTGCATGAATACCACGTTTAAAGAATTCTTTTGGTCCTGACTGTAGCCATTCGTGCACCGCGATTTTCACCTCTTCATCACTTCTGCTGCAGCTACTCGATACTGTGATCTTGCTGCTGCTGCCACTCGAAGCTAGCTAGCAAAGTTAGCAAACAGCAAGAGTACTACGAAAATGGCGAAACGTCGTGCAAGTTCATTGTTAGACAAACGGATTGAAACCCGGAATTTTAATATATATATATATTTATATATATATATATATATATATATATATATATATATATATATATATATATATATATATATATATATATATATATATATATATATATATATATATATATATATATATATATATATATATATATATATATATATATATATATATATATATATATATATATATATATATATATATATATATATATATATATATATATATATATATATATATATACCAGGTGTAGAAGTATAAAATGCGGATTTCAGACAACAGATGGTGCACCAATGCAGTTTGTGCTATAAAGATTTGACACTGCGCCATTTTGTTGTGTCATCAACAAATGTCAGGTGCGCACAAGTGATAAATTGGAAAAGTGTGTGCATAGTGTTGTGTTGTTGTGTTCAATATGTCGAAATTTATACTGAACAAAGAGGAATCGCGGACAGCTTTAATTTTTTGTTTTCATTTGAAGAAAACTGCTGTTGAATCATATCGATTACTTCGAGAAGCTTATGGTGAACATGCTCCATCGCAAGATGTTACAAACAAGGAACGTGGAAAACCGCCAAAAAAATATGAAGATGTGGAATTGCAAGCATTGTTGGACAAAGATGATTCGCAAACACAAAAACAACTCGCCGAACAATTGGGTGTTAGTCAACAAGCTGTTTCCAATTGGCTACGAGAGATGGAAAAGATTCAGAAGACCGGTAGATGGGTACCCATGAGTTGAACGACAGGCAAATGGAAAAGAGCAAAAAAACGTGTGACATTTTGCTCGCTAGTTATAAAAGGAAGTCGTTTTTGCATCGTATGGTTACAGGGGATGAAAAGTGGATTTATTTTGAGAATCCCAAGAGCAAAAAATCAAGGGTAGACCCTGGCGCACCATCCACATCGACCGAAAAACCGAATCGCTTTTTCAGAAAGACGATGCTCTGTGTTTGGTGGGACCATAGGGGCGTGGTCTACTATGAGCTGTTAAAACCTGGGGAAACGGTTAATACTAAAAACGTTACCAACAACAATTGATCGATTTGAACCGTTCGCTGCTTGAAAAAAGGCCAGAATACCCAAAGAGGCAACACAAAGTCTTTTTAGTGTTCCGTACGGAACACTTATAAGATCACTTCGGTGTCTGTCCGTCTGTCTGTCCGTCTGTCCATCTGTCTATCTGTCCGTCTGTCTGTCCGTCTGTCACACCCGATTTTCTATGAAACTATTTGTCATAGAAAGTTGAAATTTGGTAGTAATATAGGAATTGATGGCCTCATCAGAGCCATGTAGTTTTGAAAGTTAAATTTTGAACTTAAGGGGTTAGTTTTGGGGGGTGAAATCGGAAGTGAAAAAAAAATTTTTTTACTAGGTAATCGAGTGTGGTGTCAAATGAAAGCTTGTGAAAACACGAGTAAAAAATATATATATGATGTAATACTTGCACGCACTTTTCTTTGTATTATTTTTAAAAAATCGCGAAAAATCGCTGTCCACCCGCCTTATCTCGGAAAGTACTTATCAAAAAATTTTGAAAAAATTCTAGAATATTCTCCACGGGGTGTAGATTGAACGAAAATTATCACGAGTGCATTATCTGTAATAATTTATCTGGTATAAAAAAAAAAAACAGAAATTTCAAGGTCATCAATTTTCAGTAAAGATTGGAAATAAACTTTGTTGAAAACTTATTTGGGGTGTGTTTTGTGAAGTCACTGATCATTTTATATCACCGTAACATAAATTTTGACTTAAGGGATTCGTTTTGAGGGGTGAAATCGGAAGTGAAAAAAAATTTTTTTACTAGGTCATCGAGTGTGGTGTCAAATGAAAGCTTGTGAAAACACGAGTAAAATATATATATATATATATATATATATATATATATATATATATATATATATATATAATGTAATCCTTGCGCACACGTTTCTTCGTATTACTTTTAAAAAATCGTGAAAAATCGCTGTCCCCTACCTTATCTCGAAAAGTACTGATCAAAAAATTTTGAAAAAACCTGGAATATTCTCCACGGGGTATAGATTGAACGAAAATTATCATTACCTTTAATAATTTATCTGGTATAGAAAAAAAAACAAAATTTCAAGGTCACCAGTTTTCAGTAAAGATTGGAAGCAAACTTTATTGAAAACTCATTTGGGGTGTGTTTTGTGAAGTCACTGATCATTTTATACCACCCTAACAAAATTTTCTATTTTAAAAACAACCGTACGGAACACTAATTGTGCCAGTTCAACTTGCATTTGACCGGTTTTTTCTTCATGACAATGCTCCATCACATACGGCAAAACCAGTTTGCAACACGTTGGAAGCACTCAGCTGGGAAGTTCTACCCCATGCGGCTTATTCACCAGACTTGGCTCCTTCCGATTACCACTTGTTTGCATCGATGGGTCACGCACTTGCTGAGCAGCGCTTTGGTTCGTACAAAGATGTGAAAAAATGGCTCGATGAATGGTTCGCAGCAAAAGGGGAAGATTTTTACTGGCGTGGTATTCACAAATTGCCCGAAAGATGGGAAAAATGTATAATACGCGACGAAGTATACTGTGAATAAAGCACTTTTTTATTATTCTACGAATTTAACATGTTTTTTTAGAAAAAAAATCCGCATTTCATACTTGTACACCTGGTATATATATATATATATATATATATATATATATATATATATATATATATATATATATATATATATATATATATATAATATAACATTTTTATTATACTTAATTTTAAATGTGTGTGTACAAATACGGACTCAAGTACGATAAAGTAAAAGTACTATGAAAATAACAATGTCTCAAGCCAGTCTGGCGCATACATTTTTACTCTTCTAAAAATAGAAACGTTTACTTGGTGAGTTCTTCGGGATGGGTCGAAATCAACGACCTCATGCGCTCGTTATAATTATTGATAATATTACATTGTTGTAGATAAGTGCAAATATATTATTTATTCCAAGAAATATAAGGTTGGAATACCATAACAACAATTATTGGCATGTTAAGTATCTCAATTCTGTTGGTCTGACGGGGTATCGGCCTGTCTGTTTGGAATGTTGAGAATCTCCGTTCTGTTTGTCTGACGGTGTATCGGTCTGTTTGTCTATATGTCTGTTAACACGATAACTCTCGAACGAAACGAATTATCGAGTTCAAATTTGGTAAGAACATAATATATGAAGCAAGAAAGAGTTTTTTTGTCGATACCGCTTAAGGTGAAGCGGTAAGAGGGGTGGTGCATGATTAATTTTATTTATTTTCAATATTATTATGCGAGTTTTTCTTGATTTTTAGTTGGGATATAGATAGAAAAATAGTTATTTATAGTTAAAAAAAGTTAAAGGGGCTGAGGAGGATGTTAGAGGAGCTTCGTAAATATCGTGATGATGTTCAATTAATTGTGATGAAACATGTAAAGGAATTGATGGATGGGGGTATTTAAGGCTTTGCCTTATATTTATCGTGTTATATGTCCTTTTCAGGGTCCTTGGAACCGATATCTCCCAAAATCGTGTTATTTTTTGATTATCTTCAATTACACTAGAAAAGTTATAATTAAGTAAATACCTACGACAATCTAGGTGCTTCTTATCGAAACAAGTCAACTCTGGGTTATTAATCTGTTACTATTTTTATCACTACAATATATTTATATCACAAAAACACGATAATTAATTTATATCAATGCATATATTAAGGTTAAGTACTGCAATTACGATGAACGATGTCACAAGCTCTATAAATATAATTAAACCAAAGATATATTAGTGCAGTCTTACTTTCCAATAAGATACTTAAAATATCTATTATATTGGGTCTGGGAAAAAGTTCATGGCGTTTTTCCCGATAGATGGCGTCAATTGCAAATAACTCAAGAAACAGAGATCGCAACGACACCATTAAACACTCGTTGACACTTCGAGCGTTACTTTGAGTGTATACCATAAACATCAAAATTGGTGCAGTGGTTGGAAAGTTGTTTGCGTTTGAAAATGGAGAAAAGTAATGAAAAATTGCGCTATATTTTGCAATATTATTACGACAAAGGGAAGAACACTGCGTAGGCTTGTGAAGAAATTTGTGCTGTGTACGGTGAAAGTACTTTATCAAAATCTGCTGCGCGGAAATGGTTCGCTCGCTTTCGTTCTGGTAATTTTGATGTGAAAGATGAGTCACGCTATGGTCGTTCAATCACTGGAAAAGCTGATGAAATTCTTGAAAAAGTCCAGCAAGATAAGCATATCAGCAGTTTCGATATTGGTATGGAGCTAGGTATTGACCAAAAAACATTTACACAAAGC
>CM032449.1:128977703-129037703 GCA_019049505.1 Pachyrhynchus sulphureomaculatus | reverse complement strand
CGTTATCATTTGATAACTTCTTTAGGAGTAATTACAAAATTAATACACCTATATTAAAACACTATTCTCTTTCGTCAAGGCATTAAAATATTGAAATATAAAACAAACAATTATGAAACAAACGAACAATCAATTAAAACACGTATGAAAATGCGAGTTTGTCCTCGAAACCAACACTCATCATCTCGATTTACTACAACAAACTGAGATTAAACAGCCTCGCTACGTATGCACTGCCGTGAATTCCAAACGAACGGAAAAACAGCAACAGAAAAACGTCTTTAATTTACTTTATACTAAGAGGTGGCAAATCTTTATTTATTATATTGCTGTAATTGTAAATGATTAATACCTGTTAATTATGTTGTTATAAATAATACTAAGTTGATTAGTGTCTGATTTATAGTTAATTGACTTTAGGTCCCTGTTGATATGGTACATTTTCTTAAAAAGTCTCTCTTTATAGTTGTTGTCATGAGCTAAGATTTTAACGTTGTTATAGTCAAAATTATGACCCGTTTTCAAATTATGTTGCACCACAGCACACGAATTCTTTCCCAATCGGGAGTCACTCCTGTGCTGTGTGAGTCTCTGTTTCAGGCAGACATCTCAGTGGTTTCTGTTGCTGTTTTTCCATTCGTTTGGAATTCACGGCAGCGCATACGTACCGAGGCTGTTTACTCTCAGTTTGTTGTAGTAAATCGAGATGTTGAGTGTTGGTTTCGAGGACAAACTTGCATTTTCGTACGTATTTTAATTGATTGTTCGTTTGTTTCATAATTGTTTGTTTTATATTTCAATATTTTAATGCCTTGACGAAAGAAACTAGTGTTTTAATATAGGTGTATTAATTTTGTAGTTACTCCTGAAGAAGTTATCAAACGATAACGAAATATTGAGTTTTAAAGAAGAAAAGAGTTTTATTTACAGTCCAGACCGATTCCCGATAATCATATATAGATATATATGTATATATATGTATATATATATGTACATATACATATGTACATATATATATATATATATATATATATATATATATATATATATATATATATATATATATATTAGAGATGTCAATATTGTAACTACCTGATACAAAGTACCTCTTACTCGTCCAGATCCGAGTACCGGGTAGTCGACAATAAATGTACCTGGTTTCAGGTATCTACACATCGATGTCTGGTAACTAAGTCTGCGGTCAACCAAATTAAAATTACTAATACCATAGCGGTAGCCGTAGGTACCTACTGGTCTCCACGAAATATATCTCGTCTCCATCGATAGCGTTCGGTTTCGATACATTCGGTATTAATAGTAGTGCGCGTATACAATTATAAATTATACATACATACATATACCCGAAACTAAACTGGATGTTAAATACAAACGGAACGCTCACAATTAGGAATGCAAGTAAAATTTGCACGTCATGCATGCAATATTTGATTAAATAGGTATATGAAATATAAGTACACATTTTGTCGTTTATGATTGTTGAATATGAATATTTTTTTAATTAATAAATTAATTGAACACAATAATAAATATATAAAGAATAGTGTAGATAGGTATATTGGCAACTACGTGACGAGATCGATACTTTGTACCTGGTACAATGTAATGGGTACTTTTTTAAGAAATACCGGGTACCCTAAATACTTGAAAGTAGCGATACTTGACATCACTAATACATATATATATATATATATATATATATATATATATATATATATATATATATATATATATATATATATATATATATATATATATATTATTTATATAATATAATTTAATAAATTCTAAAAAATATATGTAAAAAAATTTTAAAAGTTTTCTGGTATCTACAAATCAACAAAAACTCAGTTTCAACCTATATATACCTATTATAACTAATAATATTTTTTTTTGATTTAGCTCTAATTTGCTCGATACAAAATATTCTTTTTATAATTTAATACCATAGCGTGAAGTCAATTTTTTGACATAAGGGTGTGTTTATTATTGGACAACTTGGAAAGAAGCATATACTGCTTGAAAACAGTCCACCAACTCAACCATCCTAATCCTGAAAACAATTTAATAATATATTAGATAGCGATTTAAAAATTTTAACTTACTAACTCAAAATTTTTGTATTATCGTCAGTGTTATTATACAATTTTAAAGATATGAAAATTATGATGTAAATTCTACCAAACGAGATGTCCACTACCGCCTCTTTAAAAGACTTCGTCTTTTTAATGTTCCATACGGAAAACTTATGTAATTATTTCTGTGTCTCTCTATCACACCTGATTTTTTCCGTAACTATTTGACCTGCCCTGGCACAAATATAGGAATTGATGATTGGCTTTTTTTCTAAGGTCATCGAGTGGGGTGTCAAATGAAAGCTTATAAAAACATGATTTCAAGAATGTATATGATGAAATACTTGCTCACACTTTTTTGTATATTATTAAAAAAAAAAAAAACGACCAAAAATCTCTGTCCTCCCACCATATCTCAAAAAGTACTGATCAAAAAATTTTGGAATATTCTTCATAAAGTGTAGATTTAGCAAAAATTACCATGAGTGCATTACGTTGGATAATTTATTTGGTATATGGGGGGTGAAATCGGATGTAAAAAATATTTTACCAAGTCATCGAGTGGGAAATGGGAAAATGAAAGCTTGTGAAAACACTAATTCAAAAATATATATGACTAGCCGTGCCCGCGGCTCCGCTCGCGTGAACTTGATTCACCTTTATCGTCACTGCTTATTCGTTATGTTTATATTATTATATGGCTATAGGCTCAAGGGGCCTTAGAGGCCCATGGCTTGGTTGCATACTTGTCTCCACTTCTTTTTGTCTCCTGTTAGCTTTTCCCAGTGCCGGATTCCCATCAACTCCGGATCTTGCTTTCCTGCCTGAATCCATGTAGATCGAGGTCTACCCTTGCCTCTTCTTCCAACCACTCCTCTTATTAGGGCTTGCTTTGCCTGTCTTTCCTCCTTCATCCTTGCCACGTGTCCCAACCATCCTAATCGCTGGCTTATTATGATTTGGCTTATAAGGGGTTTCGTATATAGGCATTTTAATTCGTAGTTTGTTCTTCTTCTCCACAGTCCCTCTTCTTTCCTTCCTCCGTAGATTTTTCTTAAAGCTTTCCTTTCCCACACCTCCAACGTCTCCTTTTCTCTTGCATTCAGTTTCCACGTTTCGCATCTATATGTCACCGTGGGTCTGACAACTGCCGTATATATTCTTTCTTTTGCCTTTTTTGATACATTCTTTAATTTCAATATTGGATTCATTCCCCCAAACATCTCTGTCCTTTCGCTATTTTTTCTTGTATCTCCGTCCTTTCTTGTCCACTCTATGTTATTGTTACTCCCAGATAATTAAATTTGTCTACTTTTTCAAACATACATCTTTTTCCTAAGTTGTTTATTATATCTAAACTTTTGTTGTTTTTAATATCCTTCTTCTTTGTAATTTCCATGTAGTTTGTTTTTTCCTCATTTATCTTTAGTCCTCTCATCCTTCCCCTTTCTTCTATCCTACTTATGGCTTTTTTGAGGTTCTCTTTTGCTCTTGCAATCACTGCTACATCATCCGCATAGGCCAAGCATTGACAGTTTGTTGGTATATCGTTCCATTTGTTTTTATTTCTGACTCCCGGATTATCTTCTCTAGTACCAAATTAAATAGACATGTCGACACTGGTTCCCCCTGTCTTAATCCTCTCTTCACCTTAAACTTGTCTGATACTTTGCCCTCAACCAACACTCTATTTTCTGTGTCATTCAGGGTCATTCTCACCATGCGAATCAATTTACTTGGAATTTTTAGTTCTTCCATTATCTTGTAGAGTCCTTCTCTAATTACAGATTCATATGCTTCTCTGAAATCCACAAAGACCAAGTGTAGTGCCAAATTTTGTTCTAAGCTAATATCTTAGATTTGCTTAATCGAAAATATCTGGTCTGTAACCGATCTATTTTTCCTGAATCCACACTGGTACTCTCCCAGAATTAGACTCGGCTTTCTCTGCTAGTCTGTTTTTGATAGTCAACACTACTATCTTGTACACGACATCCAGTAAGGCTATTGGTCTATAATTAGCACATATAGTTTTTTCTCCTTTTTTGTATATTGGAAAATGAGCGACTCTCTCCAGCTCACTGGCATCTTTTCTGTTTCCCATATTTCTTGCACCAACCGGCATATTTCATTTTCCAGATCTACTCCTCCAGCTTTTATCAGTTCTACAATTTCCACTCGGGGCCTTATTTTTTTTGGGTTCTGAGTATTTCTCTTATTTCTTCTTTGCAGGGTTTATTTGTCGCATCCTGCCCTTCAGTTAATTTTGCTTCCTATTTCTCATTCAACTCCTCATTTTCATCTCCATTTAATGTTTATTTAAAGTATTCCGCCCATCTATTCCGTCTTTCTGCGAAGCTTACTGCTAAACTTCCAACTTTTTTCCTATATAATAGCATTTTGTCTCTGTTTATTCCCTTTGTATTTTATAATAAAAATACGTAAATCGGATAAGTGGTTCTTGAGTGCTAAGCGCAGTAATGGATAGACAGACAGGCAGAGAGATGTTACGTTTTATATATATTATAGATTTTTTTGACATATATTAAATTAACAATTAAAAAAAAATCACGTAAATCCGATGAGTGGTTCTCGAATGATAAGTACACTAACGGACAGACAGACAGAGAGACGTTGCGTTTTATATATATTATATAGATTATTATTATTATTATTATATAACCTCTTCAGAGAACATATATATAGATTTAAAAAATCACGTAAGTGGTTCTCGAGGAATAAGCGCACTAACGGACAGACAGAGAGATGTTGCATTTTACATATATTATAGATATAGATTATTATTATTACTATATAACCTGGCCAAAGAATATATGTATGAATTTAAAAAAAGACACGTAAATCGGATAAGTGATTTTCGCCTGATAAACGCACTAATGGACAAACAGACAGAGAGACATTGCTTTTTATATATATTATAGATTATAGATTATAGATATTCTCTGCTACATAATATTGTTCCAAATTTAATGGTTTAGGCTGTGTACTGCAAGGGAACGCGCTAACGGCAAGCTTTTTTCCGACTTCATTCACTATTGTCGTCACTGCTCATTCCCTATGCTACCTATCGTAATAAAATATAGCCTATAACCTGGCCAGAGAACATATGTATGTTTTAAAAAAAAAGTACGTAAATCGGATAAATGGTTCTCCAGTGATAAGCGCACTAACGGACAGACAGACAGACAGTCAGACAGACAGACAGGCAGACAGAGAGACGTTGCATTTTATATATATTATAGATGTAATACTTGCGCACGCTTTTCTTTGTATAAATTGACCAAAAATCATGTCCCCCCTCCTTATCTCGAAAAGTACGGATCAAAAAATTTTGAAAAAATTCTGAAATATTCTCCATAAAGTGGAGATTGAGCCGAAATTATCACGAATGCATTACGTTTGATAATTTTTCTGGTGTAAAAAAAAAGTATGTGGCATGAGGGAATGGTGAATGTTTGGAAAGTGGGACTAAGAGCTACGAAAGATCAATACGTATTCGGTGCAATCAGTAATATCATGATAACTTGTGATCAACGGCTAAGTACCGAAGACAAAATAATTTTATTTTATTTGTTTATAATCTAACAATTTGTTTTAAACTTTTACTACCAGATTCTAAATTGGGTTAGATTCATTTATTGACCTTACGGAATACTAACTGCGCAAGTCCAACTTGCACTTGACCGGTTATTTACTTTTCAGCTGTACAAACTACATATATAGGTGGTTTCCAAAGTGTGAGGTCAAACATACTACCATAAAAATATATCGAACAAAAATAACTCTAAACTTAAACACGAGAAACTTATATATTCATAAATTTAGGAATATAAACATGTTGTTTATATTAATCTGTGTCTGTCTGTCACCTCTTCTATTTGGAAAAACATGAACAAAAACATTGACAGCTTTAAAAAACAACAAAACAAACTACAAAGCAAACAAATATTAAAGCGAAACATGTGTCAGTTTTTTAGAAAGTGGTTTCCCAAATCTGTTTTCAAGTTCAAGTCGATTTCTAACTTTTATGACAAACATAGACGAGAAACTCGCATAAATAAGATATTAATCGAGTTAGATACCCGGCAGTTTCCAGCTGCATCCAAACTGACCTATGGTCGGAGAAAAAAGTCTATTTTCAACGTTATATGACTTGATATTTCAATAAGTTTATTTTTCTCTCAATCTCAACATGTCGAAATTGTCTTAAAGGGGATAGAGTATCCATCTGGTAATAGCATAACTGTTTTGAATCTCTTTGAAAAGGTCACCTAGCTATTATTTTAAATTTTGCAAATTGATTTGTCATCATCATCAGCTTATACTGTCCACTGCTGGACGAAAGCCTCCCTCAAGTCTTGCCACTTTTTTCTGTTCTTGGCCGTTTGTACCCAATTTCCAGCAGCTTTTCAAATCATCAGTCCACCGACTTGGTGTTCTACCTCTACTCCGATGAATTTGGCCGCGTCTTGTACCGCCATTCTCATCCTGATAATGTGATTTGGGATGTAATTTCTAAGAGTAACGCCCAACATTGACCTCTCCATCTTATATTGCATGACATATATTTTGTTAATGTTTTTCTTCGTCATTGTGAGAGTATCGGCTTCGTACGTAAGAACGGGCAGCATACATCTGTCAAATACTTTTGTTTTTAAACAAATAGGACGGTTAGATTTGAATACATAGGCCAGTTTGCCATATGCAGCCCAGGAGAGATCTATTCGCCGCTAAATTTCATGTGTTTGGTTATCTCGTCCTATGTTCATTTCATGTCTCAGGTATTTATATTGGTGCACTTGCTCTATCTCTACATTATTCAGTTTTAGAGTGTCGGTTTTTTTACGGGTACACGTGCTACAGGGAAGTCCCTAAAGTGCTCCAGGAACGGGATGTGTGCGGAAAAAGCGTTTCACATTATTCACTGTAAATTGTACTCGATGGGAAAGACAGCCCTTGGCAAATTATTCCAAAGGGATGATTTTCTCTATATAACAGACTGCTTGAAAAGCGTTGTACGCGGAGTAACAAGCTGAACCTCATACGGATGTGAAGTATTAGCGTGACGTGTATTTCTAACATGCACGGCCTGGGAGGAATTAAGCGGGCTACATCCTTCGAACACTTTTTATGAAAATACTTGTAGAACAGACGCAAGTCGCCAACCGTTCTTCGATGTTCCAGCGAATCAAGGCCGCCGGTCAGTTCCGAGTCTCCAATCAGACGAACAGCTCTTCTCTGAACAGAATCCAACAAATGCAGTGTGTGTTTGGGAGCGGAGCCCCAAACATGGGAACAGTATTCCATAGTTGGAATCGAATCGAATAATCGCTTAGATAGATTTATCATAAACTGGGTCTTGGATAGATTTATTTTTAGACCAATCTTTCCTAAAGCTTCCTGAAGCATGTGTAGCATAGTTTGTGCTTCTTGTATTTTGTCTGTTATTAAGATAATGTCATCGGCGAAACATAGGTGATTTAACTTTTCACCGTGAATGTTAAGTCCCATTCTTTCCCAGTTTATATTAGAATACTTTCTAGAAGTCTTACGAAAAGCTTGGGTGAGAGCGTATCACTCTGCCGCACTCATTTTTCGATTCGAAATTTGCTGGTGGATTGATTAGTTTGTGTTTTAACATGAGCGGTGGCATTTTCATATATGTATTTAATTACATTGGAACATCGATGATCAATACGACACTCAGCAAGCGCTTGCAAAAGTCTGCTGATTTACAGAATCAAAAACCTTTTCGAAGTCCACAAATATGAGTACGAGAGGCTTATTATATCATATTCTATACATTTTTAATGAGGATTTTAACTGTAAGCAGATGGTCGTTTGTTCCATACCCTGAGCGGGAACCTGCCTTTTCTTTCCAAAAGGAAAAACTTGAATTCATTTGCTAGGCGTTTGGTAAGTATTTTCGTGAATAACTTGTATACATGGCTCAGGAGGCTAATGGGTCGATAGTTTGTAAGGTCCGAAGTATCTCCTTTTTTATACGTGATGACAATAGTTGCATTATTCCATTGCGATGGAGTTATTCATTCCAGGAGGCATTTATTGAATAACATTTTAAGCGATTTGATAATTTGTTGTCGTCCTTGTTTAATTGCCTCTACTACAATATTGTCTTCACCTAGAGCTTTGTTATTTTTCATGTCCTTCAAGGCTGATGTGATTTCTTCTTTTGTGATATCTGGGATATGCTCCAACCCCTGATTTAGGACTTTTGGTATATTGATTTCTGTTATTTTACCTTGTAAGGTATACAATTGTTGGTAAAATAATTCGATGATCTGTAAAATATTTCTTTTGTTTGTTATTACATTACCATGCATGTCTTTAATCTTGCATATGTCTTTTCTTCCCATTGTGTTCTTCTTTCGCAAGACTTTTAAGATTTATCCTGATCTACAACGTTTTTAATTTCCTCTGCATTTTTTTGTCTTTTGACTTTTCTAATTTCCCTCGATATCTCTCTATTTACAGTTCTGTATTCATCTGTAGTCGTATCTACCATTTCTCTCCTTTGCTTCATTAGCTGTTTTACTCTTTGATTTAATTGGTGTGTTTTTTTGTTGTTTTGGGCAACTTTCGTCAATGACATTTTCTATACTATTTTTAATGTTTTCAAATATGTCATCAACTGCTGTATCTTCATTGAGTTCCAAGGAGCTTGAGATCTCTCTTCTATAGGAATCCACATCCTCCGGGGTTGTCCATTGCTTATGGTTTCTTTTAAGAATCAGGTTGTTTCTTTCCTGTTTAATGTTAATAAACACCTTTGCTCTCACAATACGATAGTCACTCCCAACTGAACATCCATTTAGGACACTTACGTCTTGTATAATGTCTATCCTGTTATAGAAATTATGAAATCTACTGCATTTTTTGTTTTACCATCTGGGCTAGACCATGTCCATTTTCTGTTTTTGTTCTTTTTGAAGGAGGTGTTCGTTACATATAAATTATTTTGATGTGGAAAATTTATTAGTGTTCCCCCTCTTTCGTTTCGATCTCCTAGCCCATTCCTCTTCGTCCTCTCTGCTTCCAATTTTGACATTGAAATCCCCGATTAACATCGTAAAATGCGTTTTTCCGTCTTGGCAGTGAAAATTTCTTTGTAGTATGTTTCTATTTCATCCTCTGAGTGGATGCTCGTTGGTGCAAAGACCTGAACAATTTTTAGAGAGTATCTTTGATTTAGTTGGATTATTAGATATATGACTTTCGGGCTAACACTCTTGATTTCAATAATTTGATTAACATGTTTCTTATTTACCAAGAAGCCGACTTCTCTAATCAAAGTTACTTCAACTGCATAATGCAGACAGTTTCCAGAGTTCAATATGATTTGGTCCGCTCTAGTTCTACGGACTTCGCTTAGACCTATTATATCCCATTTAATGTTTTTAAGTTTTCCAATTCTATTAGCTTTTCATCTGTTGACAGAGTTCTTACATTATATGTTGTTTATAAAGTGGCTGGAATATGCGATTGTCAAATCTTTTATTGTTTAGTGGTAAATTTAAAGAGTTTTCACCTCCCCCAGAATCCATGAGGAAGACCTTTTTCAAGGTGTTGGACTTGTCCATTTAATGAGCCACCTACCTTGGGTACCTTTCCAGAAGTTTTATAACTTGTCTTATGCAGTAAGGGTTTTTAACCATAATTCGCCACGTTTCGCCAAACGATTTGGCGAATGGGTAGGGATGTAGGGATAGGGTTTTTAGGTGGTTTTGGGCCTACAGGGTCAAAAAAAGACATGATTTCCCCCCAAAAACTGGAGGTGGGAGAAAATCATGGCTTCGCGTGAGGTAGGGTCGCGCCCCTAAAGTAGACCGGTCTTCTAATGAGATCGTAAAAGAGTGTCTGTATGTATGCAAAAACCCGCTCAGAAATGATCATATTATACTTGCTAAAAATTAGTTATAGTTATTGTAATAGCTAAAAAATAAATTAAAGAATTATTGAATACACTGGAATGAGTCAACCTTCTTGTTTCCGATTAAAGTCAACCAAAATTGAATTTTTTAATAAATCCGCTAATTTTATCTCAAGCTGTTGTATTAGCAGCCCGGCCGCGTAAACAAAATATTAAGGTGTTCATTAATATCAACAAGTATATCCAACTTACGAAGCACAAAAGAATTCAAAAATGATTCTCATATTCCGATTTCTCACCTTACAAGTACAAATATTCCTCTTTTAACTTTAAGCCATTAAGTCATCTCTCTCGAAAGTCATCTTACTCTTGTGCTCTCAAGTAGATTTACATATAAGAAAGCCATGCATTCAGAAATGTTTTTAAAAATACGAGTATGCAACGTTTTGCCGTTAATGGAATTTATAATTTAATGACACTTTTCATAACACAATCCACATGAGAAAATAAAGATTTTGATATAAAAAACAGTGTACCAATACTTCTTGTATTTTGACAATAGGACCAGATTGATATCTTGTCATAACCTTGGCGCTATGGGCGGATACAGTAACGCATTTTCTATAATTTGTGTTCGAACATCTTCTATCGTGTCCCTTATTCTTCTTTCGGTGGTATTATTGGAGAGAGAGGTATGAACGTTATAACCTTTTATCTGAAATCATTATTAGCACCATTTCAATAGTTGCAAGTATTTTCACGCTCGTTTTTCTTATTTGGATATTTCCTATTTATCTGTCGAAATAGGATTGATGATTTCATAATTTCTTTTGATACGACCTTTCGACGAACAACACTCTGCGGTTTATTGAAAATAGCGATAAAACCGATTAAGATATTCATGGTTGTATAATATATTTTTACTTTTTATTCTAGTCACTTACAAGTATAGGGGGTTCCAATGACCTTTTTAAAAGTATATCCGTATTTAACAAAATAACTAGTATAATTTGTAACTTATCGTTAAATATTTAACATTGCATTCAATAGACAACAGTACAGTTTACAAATTGGAAATGACGCCTCATCGTGCACCGCTGTTGATATAAAGCCAAATTGAAATTTCTAAAAGGCTCCAGTAACATCTAGCACTCTCTCAGCTATGATGGAAAGTCTCAAAAAAACGAAGAAAGTAATTGCATGTTTGATTAGAGATGACGCAAGTAAGAAAGAAACAAACAAATGTACCTGTAGAGAGAATAACATAGTTCATAAAACGCATTACCATGTCAGTTTTTTAACATCTACCATTTTGACATCTCCAAGTATAAAAATTATAATCCGTTTAACATTTGTTCTATCTTTTAACAGGTCTAATTATTTAACTTTTGAATTTCTTTTATTGAAGTCATTTTGACTCATAACAAATATATATATATATATATATATATATATATATATATATATATATATATATATATATATATATATATTAAATTCACCTGAAATAGCGGATCTCAATAATAAAGGAAAAAATCGACCCTAAAGAAATGACGTCATGAATATTTTTTTTACTCCGCCACTGGTGTACCTGTAACTGCACAATATCACGAACCGCTAACCAAAATGTCAAATTCAAATTTAAAAAAGCCTTTTTAATACATTATAAGATTTGCAAGGTTGGTTTACAGTTTTTGCGGCTTGCTGGTATTCTGAATATACCAGTCTTTTATGTATCCCATAATATTTCAGTCATTTCCGGATGTTTATCCTTTAAAGACTATTATCATTTGTGTTTTTTGTGAAGATTCTTAGGCTATTATTATTAAAGTTACCAAAATTTTTTAATAAAAAGCTTGAACCAGAATGTAAGGTAACATTTGAACAGATTTCCTCAACAAATTTAATAATAAGAAACTATTCTAAAAATTGTTACCTTTTAAAATAATTACTTCCTGATATTAATTAGACAAGTTTTATATTTCAACATTATATTCCTAATAAGTAAAAATTTTAACACACATAATGCAGTAAAATTTTATTTGAGTGATTATAAAACTAACCGAACCAGCCTAATAAATAAATTGGGGTAGGTCGAAAGTCGTTCACCTTCTTCAGTTTCTTTTGTTCCATACAAAAAATGCTTTCTTTTGATCGGCGCGCCACGACCCGTAAAGGCATCAAGGAATTTTTTTTGGGCGTCGGCTGAGCGTTGCTTTTTTTTTGACATTTGTAGGGGAAGCTTAAGTATCTCGTATTATTTTTGTTATCGGTGGTGTCTTTTTTTGATTCTTTCTTTTGTTTACTGAGGTCTCTATATTTTTTTAGGAATGGATGTAATTTCCACAGTTTTTTGTACAATATTTTTTGTAGTATTGGACATAAAGATTTTGCTTTTAAAGCTTTGGGGTTAAATCCCGCAGTAGACGATTCACTATTCAAATGTGGTAATCTATTCAGAGAGATGGCCATAGCGTAGTGGTTAAAATGTCTGCCTTCTACGCCAGTGACCCGAGTTCGTATCTCGGCTCGGAAAATAATAATAAAAAGATGAATAAATAATAAAATAAAATAAAAATAAAAATTTACAAAGTGACGGCAGCCTCTCTCGGAAAGGCTATTGCAAACCACCTATATTATCATGCCTACTTTGGTCGCTCTGAACCGGCATTAAATTGTAGGTCTCCATTGGCTGTGGAAATACCTAACAGGGCACCAACCACAGGCAAGGGCGAGAGGGTCACCTACGTCCGTATCGGATATGGTACTTCAAGAAGAAGAATCTATTCGGAGACATCAGGATGATGAGTAATTTGCTTGTTTTCATTACTGATAATAGAGAAGCGTCTTGTAAGATCGAATGCTTTCATTACTTCAGTTTGTTTTAGAGACAGCAAATTTAATTTTCAGCCGCTTTAAATCCGTTCGCAATGGTGCCAATGATAGCAGCTCTTTGGTAAGCTTCTGTAAATAAACTTACAACTTTATATTACGTTACTTGACAACCTGGATTAGTTATTAATCATTTTTCTGTTGCTTGAATATAATAAGAACTCATAGATTTTAAAAAAAGACATGTCGAGTGGCTGAAGCCGGTGAGTAGTAAGGCCTGAAAGTTGTAAAATTATGATTGCATTAGCCTTTGCTATGTTCAACGCTTCCAGGTTCTTCGAACGGGTTGTATTTCCATCAAACAGAAGTATCACTTTATTTTCAGGGATTGGCTTTACGACGCTTATAAAATGTTTCATCTATTTTACAAATAAGTTTCAGTTAATATAGTCAGTACCTGGAATGATGACCACACTCTCCGCAGATGTACCATTTCCTAATTCAGAATCTTGACGCATTATTTTGACTATTTAATGCCAAAACTTTTTGCATTAAATTTTTTTGTAGACAAAAATTTATTTTTATCTACGATTTTTTTAAGGTGAGAGTCGATTTACCCTACTCCCCCTACTTGAAAACTTGAAAATATTTGGTAGAAAGGAGCTTTGCTTCTTTTTGTAATTTTTCAAAAATTTTCGAATTTGAAAAGAAGTATTGAATATACTTCTACATAGCCCCACGAGGCACCCATTTCAACATACGCAGAGAATTTCATAACATCCATATATATATATATATATATATATATATATATATATATATATATATATATATATATATATATATATATATATATATATATATATATTTATTTGATACTAATTATGTATTTAATTTTTTCTGATGTCTTGAATCGCTTCTGAAGTTGAGGGATAGGGAAATTCAGACACTAGCTAAACAATAAGCTTAACAAATACTCCAACTTAATATAAATGTAATGTATAAAAGAGTTATTCTCTTACCTAATATAGCAATATTAGTGATAGTTGGTACTAAAAAAATGAAGGTCCCACGATTTAGAGCTTCAAACCAGAAACAGGTAGCTGCAGTAAATATTAACAAGAATACGGCCAGCCATGGCAAATAAAAAAGAGACGATTTCTAAAATAAAAAGAATTTTAAATCGATACCATATTTCTGATATAAATTCAAGTAGGGTATGTGCACCAGTGGTCGACCACCACCCAACAGTCGACCACTTAGGTTTTAATTTTGTTGGAAAAAGTTTTTATCGCATAATCCATGACGACGTCGTATTCAACTGATAGTTGAACTTCCCAACTTTAATCCAGAATTAGGTTCAGGGCCCTTATCGACGGATTGAGAAAGAAAATTTAAAAAGAGATTGTGTCGGTCGGGAAGAGGCGGTAAAGCTACTTTTTTTTACTCGTGGCGTACAATCGACGCGCTTAGGATGTTCAATGAAACTGCCCGTGAAATGTTGGAGAACTATTGTTTTACCCGAAATAAAGATGTTCAAGGCAAGACGCAAGTACAGAAAATGTTAATATATCTCGGAATCTCGTCAGTTCTGCTTGTTTTGTGAGCGGTCGACTACTGGTGTCGATTTTGTGAATAATTCTAGTGGTCGTCATAGGCCAGTCGTCTACTGAACGTCTGGTGTTTTTTTTTCCGATAGTCGACCATTATAAAATTATTAATTTCCAGATATTTCATGTTGATTCCAGATATTTGATCGGCGAGGAAATCTGGGAAAAACCCACCATAACCTGAGATTTTATGTATGAAAACAGTTTTCCATCTATGCTTCCTATTTAACCCTCTGCGATTGACTGGCGATACTGCTCAACAAATTACGGGTTCATCACTACATTTAGATGAACCATGTATTTGATTTTTATTATCAATTTTGAATTAATAATTCTATGGAGTTTATCCTACTGTTATTTATATATTTCTACCATTATTCCAGAGAATAACGATTTCTCCAGTGCTAATGTTCGTAGTCTACTCGACGATTCGATGGAGATTGATGAGCCTATAACCACACAGTCAAGTAAACTTGTTCTCTCATACCTCTTGCATTTTTCAAATGGAGATAATATACTTACGAGCTTTCAGCCGGGATTTAATTTTTGTTTCAGAATTAAGTTCTCCAAAAATGATTATCCAAAAAACATCTGACACTAGCATTTCTTGACATCTCTGCTATCCCAGCCCTATTTGTGTAAATCATAAACGTAAGCTAAAAAAGAAAGTCTCTGCTATTTTGTCAAAGGCATGTCGTGAGTCTGTAGGAGAAGAGTTGAGGAAGAAAGAGACAATTAAAGTTACGAAGCAGGAGAAGAATAAGAAAACACAATCAAAAAAGGAACACGTTCTGCTGCTAAAATTGAAAAAAAGAAGCAACAGGCTCTAAGCAAGGAAAACCGATGAGAAAAGGAGGCTCCGAGAAGGAAATGTAGTTTTATATTTTTGATTCTAAGTATTTTTAATGTCGTTATTGTATTGACTAGATATAAACTCAAAATGCTTTAATTCACGGCTATGATTATTGTAATGTAAAATATACAGATCACTTATGAAAAATACAAAGGGTAAAATTAACTTATTTTTTAAATGGCTGGTAAAAGTTTTTTAAAAAATTCATGTTGGGAAAAGTAACATGTTGTTATTCTCTGGCAGAATCGAAGAAACATCCCATTACCTCATTTAGAGCTGTAGATTTCAGTTATTCAGCAAATGGTCGACTACTGGGGCATAGACATGTCGGTTACTGGGATAGAGTGATCGACAACTGGTGCTGTTACGTCCGTACATTATTTGTTTATTCATTCGACAGAAAAACAATTATATAATTTTTCAAAATGCACTAATGTAAAGAAAAGGTTGAAATTCTAGCTAATCGGACTTCAATGGACCATATTATTGCTATAGTTGCAATCCGTAATCAAAGATACAAGCATTTAATATAACTAATAAAAAAATATAAATAAATTATATATAACAATAATATTCAAAAAAACCTTCATACTTTACGAATATATGTGCAAAATATTTAAATAAGGTATCCTGAAAACTTATTTTAATTTAATTAGGCAAATATTTGAATTGAGATTAAAATACAAGGAAATTTATTTGGGTTCATTTTGAAAGCAGATAAACTAAAGATGAGTGTAAATACATTAAATTATTTAGAAATATCTGCATGCAGATAAATAATTAAAATTTGTATTTAAACGTGAACTAAAATATTTAAAAAATACGACCGAAAAATTAAGTTTAAGCACAACGTTGTGGGCTCCAAATAATTTGAAATGATAACTAAATAACTTCAATATATTAGTTTAAAAATATAAATAGTAGACAAATAATAAATACTAAATATTTTACCATCAAATTAACAGCAACAAAAAGTTTCAATAAATAATTTAAACAGTTCAAAAAATGGTAGCCAGATTTATAGCAGCAAAACATTCGAATACATAAATAAAAAATATTTAGAATGGAAGATAGATATAAATGAAGTATTTAAAATATAATTAGTATTAGCAAGTATGCTCATGCAAATAATTAATTTAATATAAAAACCAGAACAAATCATGGAAGGAAGGCGCTCACATCAGCTAACGTAGGATCTACCACAATATGATACTGTGTAAAACAAGGATAAACATAAAAAAAAAACAACCATTATACGAGAAAAGATGAACACAGAAGCACTACAAGACGACACGACAAAATGGTTAAATAACTGAACAAATTAAGAATAACGCAATACAGTAGAAGAAAGCTAGAATAAATTAAAAAACTACACTCTACAAGCGAGCAAAGAAGCTATAGGTACAAGACGAATAAACGTGAGAGACGTGGTTCACCCGAGAAGTCAAAGAACTTCCACAAAAGAAAAGAAGAGCGCACATACAACATATATCACAAAAAAAGAAGAAAATAGATAGCACTACATAGAAATACGAAATGAAGTAAATGCAAAAATTAAGAAAATAAAGCAGGAATATTGGATAAATTTCACAAAAGAAATGGAAAGATATTTATACACAGGACAAAAAAAAAGTATGGAAAATGTTACGAAGAAGAAAAGCCAATATTAATGAATACTTGACAATCACAAATATTGAAACAACACTTCAAACAACTATATGAAAACCAGTCCGACGAAGAAGAGAACATTGCAGAAATCATAAACAACAGACGAAAACTGCAAAACTACAAAATAGGAGAAGAAAGTATCGATGGCAATTAAGAAGCTTAAAAATGGAAAAGCACCAGGAGAAGATGGGATACCAAACGAACTAATTAAATATACCGGAGAAAGCTACATATCGGAAATGACAACATTCTTGAATAAGATATTACAAAAAGCAGAAATACCGAAGGAATGGACAAAAAGCATAACGATACCGATATTTAAAAAAGGCAGCAAAAAAGACCCGAGCAACTATAGAGGAATAACACTGCTAGCAAGTATTATAAAAGTGTTCACAAGTATTCTGAAAAGTGAAATAGAAAACAATATACACATAAGCGACGAGCAACAAGGGTTCCGCCAAAACAGATGCTATCTTTGCAATAAGGCAAATAAAAGAAAAAGCTATAGAATAACAGAAATCAGCATTTTTTTGTTTCATCAACATAAGGAAAGCATTCGACAGAGCCAGGTTGAAAGATATATGAGAATTAATAAAGGACCTAATTCCATACCCAATACCAGAAATAATAAAAAAACTCAATCACGGTAAAACAACAAGAATAAGAAGTAATAACGAATTAACAAAGGAAATCAATATAAAAGTAGGAATAAGACAAGGAGATAGCCTAAGCCCGTTGCTATTCTGCATAATAATGGTTAAAATCACTGAGGAAGTAAAACTAGTCAACGATGGATACGAACTAGGAGATATACAGATAAAGATACTAGGATATGCAGATGATATTGTTCTAATATCACAATCGAAACATGACCTACAAAGACTGCTCTATAAATTCAAACAAGTAGCAGAAAGATATACCATGGAAGTCAATACCGACAAAACAAAATGCATCACAATAGCTAAAGAACCAGTAAGGTGTAAATTAGAAATAAATGGGAAATTAACAGAGCAAGTAATGAAATTCCTATATCTTGGAGTACTAATTACTAGCTACGGAGATATAACAGAAGAAGTGAAACAACAAACAAATAAAGCAGCAGCAATATCAGGGGCCCTCAGAGAAGTAGTTTGGAAAAGCAAAGATCTAAGCGTAGAAGCAAAAACAAGAAAACTTGCTTCATAGCATAGAAACACGGACAGACACAAACAAAACGAAACAGCTACTAAGAACACATGAAATGAAAATACTGAGAGTAATAACAGGAGAAAGTTTATTAAACAGAGTGAGTAACAACACCATAAGAGAACAATGCAAGGTAGAAGATATAGTCAGATGGGGAAGAAAGAAAAGAAGAGAGTGGCGTGAACATGTACAAAGGATGGAAGATACGAGAATGATAAAAATATTATGAACAAAAAACCAAAAGAACAACCACCAAAGAGGTGGAGAGACAGCTGGATATCCGAATCACAAGAGGCTTAATAACGAAGTAGAACAGATCTGTGACCTACTCAGAAGAGGAAGTAAGTAAAAACTTAGTTTAGTATAAAAAGCCTGAACTAACCGAGGCTAACATTTTTCTAAACAGCTAAATTAAATATGGAAATGCTTAATTAACAAGAACTAACATCTGTTTGTCTATCTGTGGAGAGCTTATTTTAGTTCAGATTCATAAGTACTTCAAAGTAACCTATGCATACCTACTCTAGTTCTCTCTAGTCATATTAAAATGAAAGTAAAGAATCAAGTAAAAATAAGCAAAAAAATTTAAAAAATATACAAATTTTTTAAAAAGAATAAATCTTTCTATAAATAAATTACTATGACGATAAGCGTTGCTACATGTATTGTACTAGCTCACCATCATATATTGAATAACCAAATCGGTGGCAAATTATTAATTTACTAAAAGTACATAATCGATATTACAAATGCCTTTCGTTAGACTCATATTTCCTACTCCGACTCAATTATTCATATCGCCAAAACGAATTACGCTTAGAAAGATATTTCGTCATATATTGAAACCCATTTAAAATATCTTAATTATTCATCATTAAGTCATTTATTCTATTTGGTCACTTCAATGAAATGAATTATTTTCTTGAGGTTAAATTGGTACGTTTTGCATATTTGCTATTTTAAAAATTTGTTCTAATAATTTAATTTGTTGGTCTGTTGGTGAAATACGAATATTTTAAAAAATATTAAAGATAGATCAGTTATCGTAATATTTAAATATAATTTAGATCATTCAAAAGGTTTCGACTCTACCTCTGCGCTTGATTTCTCTTTAGTAAAACAAGTTTTCTCTGCCGGATACTGGACTTTGAATACCTGGGTGATTATTGTAGAAATCTATACTATCGCAGACAAGGTGCTGCCAAAATTCTTTTAGTACGCTTAATCCCTTTTTTTGATCATTATTTTTACCACTTGATACAAGATTATTTCTAAAAAAACTGTGTTTGGGCGGGCGAATCAATTTTTGCACAGCTACTTACTTTTAAAGTTCCAAATAACATAAAAATATCAATATACAATGAGCTACATAATAAAAGCTTCCGTAGATTATTTCTTGTACAGTTATAGGATATTCTTCCAAAACCATATCATAAATTGTTAGACATAAACCATATACAATAAGCACCTAAAAATAATTCAAAGTAATCATTCAATACCTTAATTTAATAATGGATACATCTAAAATTCAAATTAACCAGACCCTTAGCAAGTGACACACTGTCTTTTAAAATTGCAGTGTTCTATTGAAATACATAAACACCGATATTGAAGTAAGTATGAGCTACAAAAAAGGAAGGCCAGTACACTAATTAAAAAAATCTCCAATTTTTATGACACCTAAATTAAAATGTGCAGTAATCTTGATCAGTACCTCTCTGTTATCTGCAATTAATTGTGTTATTTCAGAAAATTCAATAATAACTATAGGTGTCAGTTTACAGCCACTGTCTGAAGAGATCACTGTTTTTACCCCAATCGAGATGCAGCTGATTCTCTTCAGTTTTATATATATATATATATATATATATATATATATATATATATATATATATATATATATATATGTGTGTGTGTGTGTGTGTGTGTGTGTGTGTGTGTGTGTGTGGAATGTGAATTTATTTTGACGGATTTCTAAGAGAGTGCGTAACTTCTATTATATCACATGGGCATACTGTTGCTATATTCATGGTGAAGCACCAGCATTAGACTTTAATTTTTAGTATATGTTATTTTGCCAAAGTGTAAACAACATATTTTTTTTGGACATTGAATATCTCGAATTACGTGCCAACAAAACACCATTTGCGGGAAGCGTTACTTTTCTTGTTTAATTCGAAGAAAAGCACTGCTAAAAGTCATTGATTGCTGTGCATGTGAGTACTAGTTTCGACACTTTAAAAGTGGTGATTTCAACACGAAAGACAAAGGTCAGCCGAAAAATTAGACATTACACGATGAAGAACTTGTAGAATCATTAGGAGTTGATCGCACAACCATTTTCAAGCACTTACATGTACTGGGAATGATTCACAAGCAACGAAATTGGGTGCCGTACGAACTGGAACCGAGAGACGTTTTTGCATCGTATCGTAAATGGTGATGAAAAATAGATACGCTACGGTAATCCAAAGCGCAAAAAATTATGGGTAAAGCCTGGTGAACCATCAACATCCTCGCCAAAGCCGAATATTCATGGCTCTAAGCCTAATATTCGTGGCTCTAAGCTTAAGCTGTGTATCTGGTGGGATCAGCTGGATGTAGTGTATTATGAGCGGCTCCAACCCAACGAAACTATAGCTGGGGAACTTTACCGACAACAATCGATGCAATTGAGCTGAGAGTTGAAGGAAAAAAAAAAAAGGACAAAAAAACGACCGCAATGTACCAAAAGACATGATAAAGTGATTTTTTCACATGACAACGCTCGGCCACATGTTGCAATATATTTATATATATATATATATATATATATATATATATATATATATATATATATATATATATATATATATATATATATATACTGCCGGTTTTAGGATATAGCAGCAAATAAAAGTATAATAAATAAACTCCAGGTAACCTAAAGAGTAATGGAGAGGAGAATGCTAAATATCTCCAAGACCGTATTCCTAACATCGAGATTCGAAGAAAGTCAAAAGTGATAGATGTAATACAACGAATGTTAAGGTGGAATTGGGCGGGGCATACCGTAAGGATGAATGATAACAGATGGACACGCCGTATAGTTGAATGGAAGCCCAGAGAACACAAAAGATGCAGAAGTAGACCACAGACAAGATGGACAGGCGAGATAAGAAGATTAGCAGGACACGATTGGATGCAAAAAGCAAACGACAAAGCTCATTGGAGACAACTTGGAGAGGCTTACATCCGACTATTGATAGAATTAGCTAATGATGTATAGAAATCACGGCAGAAGCAAGAATCAAGGATATTGAGCTTCCAGTTTCTCCTATTTAACCGTATTACAAGAACAGAAACTTTGGTTTGTAAAATAATTGTATCTTGGTGATCTCAAGCAATGTGCAATATTCTTAATATTGAAGATTGACCAAATGTTCGGGTTTTGAGTAATTTAGCTATGTTGTCCATATAAATAAATTACAAATTATATAGGTATGTAAAATCAAACTTAACTACCTACTGGTGGTTCCTTATTGCTATTTTGTCTGGGTGCTGAACAAAGTAGTTAATAGATCGTTTAATATTGTCAGTGTGTCATATTCATTACTTTTTAGAGTACTAGTTAGTTTATCTGTTTATGAAGAGATAGAAAGTGCATTACATATTCATCTAGCTCTAAGTACTAGTGGGTTAGTAACAGATAGTTTCTGAGAAGGATGATGGCGTGAGTATAGCATTCAAGTAGATATTGAAGTGAGTTGTAAACTAAATGCCTCAAGATATCGTTACTTCTCTTTTATACCAGTAAATCTAAAAACGGATAGTACCATGAGATTCAGTTTCCATTCTAAATTTTAAACTTAAATAGAGGTGATTCAAAAAAGCACTCAAGTTTTTTATACCATGTGACGAGAATACAAATGTTTCGTCAACAATCCAAAATTTTGGATTTAGAGAAACTGAAGTTAAGGCGCTTTCTTTAAAGGTTGTCGTGAAAATATTCCCTACTACCGGAGATACTGGAGAACCCATGACTATTCTTTTTCCAAAGATAACTCATTATTATTCCAAAATATATCTGATAAAAAAATAAATTGTTAATTGGAATATCTGTATAGATCGATTCAACGTCAAAACCGACCAGGATATATCCAGGATCTTCTACTTCTTCTAGTTTTCAACTCTTCAATAAAATGTTTTCAAGTTTTAATAAAGTAGCTAGTTTTCCCTGTGAAAGGATCTAGAAGATTCGCAAGATTTAGTAAAGTAAATAGTTAAGAAAGCTAAATCAATAGTAGTGGCATAAAAAATAAAATACAAAAGGTACTTACCAGGTGTACGAGTGCAATTATACAGACCCGGTTGCATTCTATAGATGAAAAATTAACAGCGAAACTCATATTACATCCTTTAATTCACACGAACGATTATAATCTTACAATGTTTTGGACATAAAATATTTATATCCCCATAATCGGTGGACTATAGTAGATTTGTCATTTTGCATGGATTACTACAATAACAAAAATCTTTTAAAGCCTCTTATACTTAAGTGCTTTTTAAACATAAAATATGCACTTCTATTATAGACCTTATATCTTATCGAGTGCGTGAGTAACTAACAGTAAAGATTGCTCTAGTTTGTAAAGAAATTGTATCTTTTAGTATTCTTAAGTATTCCAGAATTTTCTTGCAAGCGTTGGAAATTTTGTGAATATTAAATATTGTAAGTAATTTGGTTACTTTATTTGTAGTGACGTGTATGTCAGGTAAAACTACCTACAGGGGAATTCTTATTGCTACGTATCTAAGAATTGGATTTTTAAAACAGTTGAATAGGTTTTTGATTCGATGAACTGAATATCCCAAAGTATCACTTCATTAGTACCAGTTCATCTAGAAAGGAGAGCATACCGTTTAATTATATTTTTATTCTAAATCTTATGCTAGAATGCTGATTGACGTAATCCAAGGAGGTCTATTACGTGGCCAGATGACCCAAATTTTGATTTTGAATGCTAGTGACTACTGGTGATAGAGGAGAACACAGGGCTACTCCTGAAGTTTATTCAAAAAAATAAAATATTCCTTGAATATGAAACATTTATACAACAGACATGTTTAACAACTTAATTAAACCCTTTATACGAGGGCAGCCTTTTAAGTTTTTACAAACGACCATTAGATGTCGCTACTGAGATCTGCCATTACCATTGTTGTAAAATTTGACATCAGTTATTGTTAAAACAATGGCAGCTCAGAAATTGGCAGAGTAGCTGGTTTAGAGTAAGGTTTAAAAAAAAAACAGTTTTGTGAACAAATAGAAATTTCACGTGAAGGTTTTCGTTGGATGATTTTTAAAGGTATAACTCAACTACAATGCCTCGAATCGCTTCGTTCAACTTTTTTTTTTTTATTTTTATGGGTCTAGCTCACGTGCTGCAGGGAAGTCCCTAAAGCGCTCCAGGAGCGGCACGAGTGCGGAAAAAGCGATTCACGTTGTTCTTGAACCGCTGTAAATTGTACTCGGTGGGAAACACAGCGCTGGGCAAATTATTCCAAAGGGATGACGTTCTCCATATAAAAGATTGCTTGAAAAGCGTTGTACGCGGAGTAACAAGCTGAACCTCATACGGATACGAAGTACCAGCGCGACGTGTATTTTCTAACATGCACCGCTTTGGGAGAAATTAAGCGGGCTACATCCTTCCAACACTTTCCATGAAAATGCTTGTAGAACAGACTCAAGTCGCCAACCGTTCTTCGATGTTCCAGTGAATCAAGGCCGCCGGTCAATTCCGGGTCCCCAATCAGACGGACCGCTCTTCTCTGAACAGAATCCAACAAATACAGTGTATGTTTGGGAGCGGAGCCCCAAACGTGGGAGCAGTATTCCATAGTTGGTCGAATTTGGGCTTTGTAAAGAATTAACAGTTGCTGTGGGGTGTAAAGCTTTCTGGTTCTAAATAATATTCCCAACTTTTGAGAAGCTCTCCTTGCTATGCCTGCAACATGTTCATGCCAAGACATATTTGCTCCCAAACTAACGCCCAACAAATTGAGCGACGATGCTAGGGGAATGGAGTGCCCCGACATAACTATGTCGGGTTCAGCAACGTTAACTTTTTTAGAAAAAACTGCCGCTTGGGTTTTTGTAGCGTTAAATTCCACTTGGTTACTGTCACCCAAGATAGAATTTTTTCCAGGTCTTTGTTAAGTTGAACGACCTCCTGCTGTCTGCGGATATTCGCCTGAACAGCCGATGTCCGAGCGTTCAAGGTGAATGAAGAGACAAGCGTACTGTCATCTGCAAAGCTATAGATTGGATTCCCGGTCTTTTCCAGCAGATCGTTAATGTAAATGAGAAAGAGAGTAGGAGACAGTATGGAGCCCTGGAGCACACCGGCGTTGATAGTGAGGGTGTTAGAAAGAAATCCGTCGACCGCCACTCGTAAAGAACGTTCTCTGAGGAAACATGAGAGCCACAAACAGAACCTTTCAGACATACCATAAGAGCGTAACTTAGCCAATAGTCCATCGTGCCAAACACGGTCGAATGCCTTGGATATGTCAAGAGCAACCGCTCGAGATTCTCCAAAGTGTTCAATTGCGTTGTTCCAAACATGTGTTACATAAGTCAGAAGATCTCCTGTTGATCTATGTTTACGAAAACCATATTGGTGATCGCTAATAATATTGAATCGTTCAAGATATTTTAGAAGATGCTCATTGATAACCTTTTCCATGACTTTCAATATTATTGAAAGCGGTGCAACTGGTCGGTAGTTATTTGGCAAGGTCTTCTTACCTTTTTTAGGTATCGGCTGAACCGTGGCACATTTCCAGCAGGACCGAAATATTCCCTTTCTGTAGGATAGGTTAAAAAGTCTACAGAAATCTGGTGTTAGTTCCCTTGCACAGTTTTTGAGAACTATGGCAGGTATTCCGTCAGCGCCAGAAGCCTTCTTGGTGTCTAGCTTCATTAAAATACGCTTTATGATGCGCTGTCTGAAGACAACATCGGGCATCCTTGACTGCAATATGGGAATAGTAGGTGGTGCTTTTCCTTGGAAATCCACAGTAGAAAGTGAAGCAAAGAGTTCAGCCAACAAGTTCGCTCTCTCAACAGGTGTGGTTGCAATGGAATTATCTGGCCATGTGAGTGGTGGTATGGTGGATTTGGTAAAATTTTGACTAACTGCCTTAGCGACTGCCCAAAAAGACCTGGAATTGTTGTGACAAGCGAGAAGTTTGTTTCTAATTCGTTGATTGTGTGCCTCCTTGGTTTCGTCGATAATTCCCTTGCATCTGTTCCGAGCATGAACAAAGATGTTACGATTTACGGTGTTAGGATTTTCACGCCATTGTCGGTAGGCAATATATTTAGAAGCAACAACTTCTTTGCATTTTCGGTCGAACCAAGGCTTGCCGTTGGAGGAGCATTTCTTCGAAAAAGGGATGTAAGCTTCCATACCAGCCAAAATAATATCGGAGACCTCCCTAGCGCAGTCAGATGGGTTATCGAATCGAAAACAAATGTCCATCCAAGGGAAAGTTCGAAAGTATTCCATGAGATCTTCCCATTTAGCAGATTTGTAGTGCCAAATCTGGCGCGGCCTAGGCGCCTCTCTGTCACTGATTGGCAGGATACTCGATGTCGAAAGCAGTTTATGGTCGGAAGAACCTAACGGCGGATTTACGGTGACCGTGTAAATCTCCGGATTGGTGGTTAAAAACAGATCAAGAAGACTGGCGAACTCCCCGTCTCGATCAGGAATCCGTGTTGGTTCGTCAATAAGCTGAGTTAAGCCTAGTAATGAATTACCATCAGAAATGACTGTTTACAATTGGTTTGCAAAATTTCGTCATGGTCGACCAAAATCGGTTATTGTTCCAATAAACATGGATGCTGTGTGCAACATGATTGAAGCGGATCGGCATGTGACTTACCGTGGGATAGAGGCATCCTTAGGCATATCAAAGACTGCAGAAGAGTCGATTTTGCACAAACATTTAGCTGTGAAAAAGATCTATTCCCGACGGATTCCGCATAATTTAACCGAAACTTAAAAACATGCTCGTGTCATTTGGTGTAAGGAAATACCGAGAACATGCAAAATCCGTATACAACATCGTAACAAGAGACGAAACTTGGATATATTCGTACGAGCCGGAAACTAAGCAACAATCAACTGTTTGGGTGTTCCAAGATGAACCGAATCCAGCAAAGGTGGTTCATTCAAGGCAAAGCATTAAAGTTTTTTTATACCATGTGAATTGCAATTACGAAGCACTTCCAAGAAAATGATCGCTTAATTCTTTAGTTCACTGGACATGTTGCAACCATTAGTTTAGAGCAGTGATTCCCAAAGTGGTTCAGGTAGACCCCCAGGGGTCCACGGGAGACTCGACGGGGGTCTACGTTGGCGTGAAAAAAAATGGGGGTTCACAACTTGTAAGTTGTTGTAAAAGGCATATGGGCAAACGATTGCCCATATGCCTTTTATGCAACAAAGTTTTGAGCAATGACTCTATGAAACCATCGAAGCTCGAAGATCATCTAAGAAGGTGTCATCCTGATAAAATAGGTAAAGATTTAAAATATTTTCAGACAATGAAGGAAAAATATGAAAAGAGACCCACCGTGCACAGTATGTTCGCTTCAACGTCTCAAAGTAACGATGATGGCTTGCGGGCATCTTACAATATCTCATTGCTTATAGCGAAATCTGGAACACCGCACACCATCGGAGAACAGTTAAATTTACCCGCTGTTGAAGAGGTTTTAAAAACTGTTCTGCACAAACCTCCATTTGACGTACTCAAAAGAATTCCTTCGAGTAACAACACTGTACAAAGACGTATTGATGAAATGAGCTCTGATATTGAAATCTGCTTGTGTAATTATCTGCAAACAACTCATTTTTCTATTCAACTGGACGAGTCAACTTTACCTGGTAATGAAGCATTATTATTGGCATATGTTCGATTTGTTATGGACGAAGAAATCCATGAAGAGCTCCTATTCGCGAAAACTTTGGAGACGGACACTAAAGGCGAATCAATATTTAATGTCCTGAGTGATTTTTTTAAAGAAAAATCGATTCCATTTACAAACATTATTTCGGTGGCAGTAGATGGAGCTCCTGCCATCTTCGGGCGATATCGTGGGTTTATAAGCCATCTTAAAAGAATTATACCAGCAGTAACTGCAATTCACTGTGTCATCCACCGACAACACCTGGTAGCGAAAAATTTGAGTGATAGATTGCACCAATCGCTTCAATTTGTGATTAAAGCAGTTAACAAAATAAGAAGCAATGCGTTGAATACCCGTTTATTTGCACAATTGTGCGACGAAAATGATGAAGACTTCCAACGATTGCTCTTATATACTGAAGTACACTGGTTGTCGAAAGGTGTATGTTTAACAAGATTTTACTCACTTTTTGAATCAGTTTTAGAGTTTCTGGAAAGTAAAGATCCAGATTTAAAAGAAAACCTGATCAAATTGAAAGCAGACATCGCGTATTTGACAGATTTGTTCAAAAAATTTAATGACATTAACTTGCAGTTACAAGGGGACAGCCTAAATTTAATAAAAACAAAGGTTGGAAAATTGAAATTTATGAAGCAAAATATTAGTCGGCGCGAATTCTCTCAGTTTCCAAACTTGTTACAGTCAGAATGTCTTGATGAGGATATTCAGACATATGTTCAACATATTCTGACGATGGAAATACCACCATGGATCATAAATCCATTTGATGAAATGGAAGTGGCGAATGTGGTATTACAAGAGGAGCTACTCTAGCTTAGCACCAATGAGGAGCTGAAGGTGAAATTTAAAAAAGACTATCAAACATTTTGGCTGTAGGCAGAAATACCCGAAAAATATCCTGGGCTGTGGGGAATTGCGAGAAAACTTTTGATAACGTTTTCCTAGTCATACCTTGTCGAAAAAAGTTTTAGTGTCGTTACAAACCAATTAACAAAAAAAAAGGAGCAGATTGAACATCACAGAACGGGGAGATTTGCGGTTATTCCTTACAAAACTGAAGCCAAATATTGATAATTTGCTGTCAATCCATCAAGTACATCCCTCCCATTAAAATTATGACTATTTTTTTTTAATTGTTGATTTGCATTGTCGAAGTTACGGTACGTTATTAATGTTTAATTTTAATTCTATTAAGTCTATAATCATATTATTTTAATAAATAGAACACAAGAAAACATATTATTTTTCTTTTTATTTTTACCACTCCGAATTTAGGGTTGGAACTCAGCCACGACACAAATTTCCATCGTTAGATCTAATCTTCACATTTTTTTGACGAGTTTTGGGAATATGGTAGAAATGTAGCAGCAGGGGGTCCACCGAAAGCAGTAAAATTTTGAAAGTGATCTACAAGAAAAAAAAGTTTGGGAACCTCTGGTTTAGAGGATCGAAAAACAGTTAATGCTGAATGTTATAAAATAATTTATTTGCCGGAAGTCATCGATCAAATCGGCAAAAAACAACCGAAAAACGTCGCATTATTCTTCATCATGATAATACCAGCTCTCGCACAGCAAGTCAAACAATTGATTATTTATCGCCAAACGACTTCTTTTTGTTCTCGAATTTCAAAAAAAAATGCGTGGACAGCGATTTTCATAATCTCAAAAAGCTGTTGAATCCTTCCAAAACGATGCCTTTGAGATACCAACTTCAGAGTAAAAAAAATGTTGTGAGAATTGGTTCGCACAGATGCAAAAGTGTATAAATCTTAAAGGTGAATATTTTAAGAAACAATCAAACGATTTGTATCAAAATTGTTTTTCTTTCATTGTTTTTTCTAAAAACTTAAAAGATAGCCTTCTTATACAATATTTAAACATCAAGATTGATCAGAATATCTCCTAGGTCCAACTTGATAGTGTTGAACCTCTCAATAAACCGTTGTGAGTTTTTAATAAAGGAATTAGTTGTTCCCGTGAAAGGTAAGGGCTTTGTAAGATTTTATTTCATTTTATATGTTGGTAAACCTACAGCACTCTCGTGAACTATTGGAGGCAAATATAATTTATTTTTAATTAATTAAAACGTAACAACTACTCAGTATATGTCACCACTACATCAAACACTACTTTTGCACTCGACGAACATTTTGCTAACAATGTTAGCTTCATCAGGAGCGATGATTGACTGACAGTCAATCATCGCTCCTGATGAAGCTAACATGATTAGCGAAATGCGCCTCGAGGGCAAAAATAAAGTGTTTGGTGTAGTGGTGATATATACTGAGTAATGTCATTGTACCAAAGATTCCACATTCCCAACATAGTTAAGCGTAACAGTCTATTTATCTTTTCCGCATACTTGTCCTTTTCCGTGATTACTGTGTCATTTTTCCGGTCTTCGAGAATGATTAGTATTGACTCGTTCCTGGTTAGTTCTTTGAAATACTTCTCTGATATGATAAAAGGCTTGCTTGAAGGATAAGCACATTTTATAATTTTGCCTTCCTCATATCGAAAAATGTCAGCATGGTTAATTGATAGTTTTCCAGTCGAAGCTTTAACACCGGAAATTATGGACATTCGCAAATACTTTTCGGTGTAATCGTGAAATTCTTGAACAAGATGAATTTCTTTCTTACTTCGAACTTTCTCTGTTGATTCACTTATAATCTAGTTTCAAGAGTATTTCGTTCAGGAATCAAAGACAATTTTATATGTAGTAAATCGCAACGTGAGGCTTGTAATTGCTTGTTTGTAGATGGGGTTGGCGCTTTTAAGGTGGTTTTTACTTAAGAAAAGGATACGATCTGCTAAACATCAGTTGGATATTTGTATAACCGTTCCGCGTTTGAAAAATCTCTTACCTGTTAACCATTTTATCACATTGATTAACAAGCAGTAATTCTAGAAAATAGGGAGATGCGGTACGAGTGGGAATTCCAGTTTTTGCGTTTCAGCAGGATGCCGTTGTGGAAGAGGACCTTTTATTGGTCACTTTTTGCAGCTCTAACCGTGAGTAATATGGAACACTTTCACCCTTTTCCATATAGTCGGTGAGGATTATTACTTGCTTTATTTCTGTTGCTCCTTCATCCTAAGCATGTTTCGTTCACAGCGACAAAAACAATGCACAAAATTCCGTAGATTCCGCTCAAAACAGTCGCAAATCATACTTGAAATACCTAGACGATTTTGTTTTTGGTCAACGGTGAGCCATGGCGACGCCCTTCCAGAGGAGAACTTTCTCGTGTTCAAATGGTAATGCAAAAACATTATGTGCCCATTCACTCGAGATGCTAGCTGGACTACCAATTTTATGCATGAACACCCTCCTATTACCTTCCACCATATCACGGATTTTATCAAAAATTACTCTAGTAGCGACTTCAACATGTTATCCAGAATATTAAGCGTTACTTGGATTCATATAGCCACACTGAAAAAAACATTTATAAATTATGATAAATGAAAGTATGTAGCTTAACCATAATGTTCGTCAACCTTTTTTTAGTTTCCTAAGGCGATTTGCCTTTCTTCAAGTAGTATTTGGTCACACACAGAAAACCCCCTTTCGTTCATTTTTTCGCTCTCATTCGACTTCCTTTATACAAACGAACGTCAAACATAGACAAGTAAACCGACCTGGTTAAAACTTGGTGTAGGAAACGAAAAAATCGTAAAGCGTATGGTCTGAAATATAAAGTCGATGGGATAATCTGGATGACTCCCCACGCAGCTGTAGCTTCAGATTTGTTAGGATGGATTCTTATGAGTTAACACAATTCAAGATAAACAATTTCAGAGTCATCTCGAAAAACGGCGATCATCACTACAAGTTTACGAAACTACTTTGAATTTTTTGTCGGTTACTGCGAATTCTTGCGCACTATGCCATAAACAGAAGTTTTATTTAAGATCGTAATTTGCTTTCGCGACACAGTCTAGGAGACAGTTAATGTGATGTAAACTTTTTTAAAAAATACGCACCCTTCTGCCAGTGTCAGTCTGTTCACAATTTACTCAAGCCTCCTGCTTCGTTACTTGCAATCACTGGCCTTCCTCTGCATCCTTGATCCTTAAGATCCATTTCAGCAGAATTCTCCTCTTTCGTAGTCCTTCCCTATCTCCTAACCATACTTAAATACACAGACGCATCTCGGTGAATAGCACTTATACGTCGATGGATGTCAAAAGAAGGTAGATCCTCCACAGTAAGAAATTCAATGATACTTATTTTAACCGCGTGTCCATAATGATTGCTATTTTCAGAACAGTTACGTGCAAACGCCATGTTGGTAGAAATGACCACTAGGAGGACTTGGTCTGTCCCGTCTTTATTAAGGTTATGGCCATGGCGGCATTAAGTTTAATACAACACTTATAACTGTATCATCTATTCTTTTAAGAAGTCTCACCTCTCTTGCTGAAGGTTATTATTCAAGAAAAACTCGCATCCGAGATTTTTATATTTCTTCACATTTCAGGAACCCTAAATCACGAAAACCATGATCAGTTTTCTCACTGTTCTCGTATTAGCTCATGCATCCCGAGATGCGTTTCGCCGAATCACGGCTCAGCAGTCGGGCTAGAATCGACGAACAAGAGAACAGAATTTCCAGTACGTATTACGGTAGTTACGGGACACAATGGTAAGATACAACGAATTGTGCCAACTACGCATACCTCGTACTCAATCGGAGGCAGACACAACAGCCACAAGCCAACAGAGTGGTTGGCATAGCCAACACTCAAGGCAGGCAAGGCGGTTTGTGAAGGATCAACCTCAGACCTTATGTGGTTTATTGTAAAACAACTGAAAACAGGCAAAGCCCATATTTCAGCAATCTACCCACTATTCTCCTCTTATTCGTCCATCAATCCTGAGACACGTTCGCTGTATCTGCTGAAATATGGGCATTGCTTGTTTTCAGTTGTTTTACAATAAACCACATAAGGTCTGAGGTTGATCCCTCGCAAACCGCGCTGCCTGCCTTTCGCGTTGGCTGTAAAAACCATTCTGTCGGGTTGGGGCTGCTGTGTCAGCATCCGATTGGGTACTAGGTATCCGTATTTGGTACATTTCGTTGTATCTGACTATTAACTCTCTAACGATATGAGATATCAGATTCAAATTTGTATTACTTGAAGTAGGAACGGAACCTATAGTTTTTTGGCTACACCGCTTAAAATGAAGGATGTGAGGAAAGTGGGAGGCGATAAATTTTTGTTTATTTCGAATGTAATTATGGGAACTACTAGATATTAAATAAATATTAAAAATAACGATTTATAGTCGAATATATAAGAAATGAGTAGGGGAGGGTGTTATGGGCGTTACTTCATATATATTGTATAATTCGTGCTTTTTAGGGGTCGGGAGTCGAGGAATCTGACGATTGTGTTATTTTTTCAATATTTTCGGTCATTTGTGGTCAAATAAATGTCATAGAGGAGAGTATTAGAGGAGTTGCTTATATCGCGACTAAGTCCTTTTCAGGCTTATAGAAAAATCTAAGAATTTTATGATTTTTTCAGTATTTTCCATTTTAATAAAAATGTCAAGGTAAGATACAACAAATTGTACGTCTGGCTGATAAAAGACGAAAGTTTAAAAGTTTTTTTTTTTAGCTGAATAATTCTTTGTCAGTCGGTGGCCTTAAAAGCCACGACGGAGGGCTGGTATACTTTTAAACTTTAGGCTTTCACCAGCAAGGGATACAATTTGTTGAATCATACCGCGATGTAAGTTTTCTTCTCGTGTGTCGAGCCCAGCTCGACTGATGAGCTATAATAGGCCGAAATGCATCCCGAAATGCAGTGACAAATAAGAGAGAGGTGAGTCACTGCTGAAATATGGACTTTGTTCATTTTTCATAGTTATTACTGATTTTTATTAAAAAAGAGCGTTAAGAGGGAAATAGCCGTTTTCAGTTCTATATCTGATTTTGTAATTAATATCTTAACATAAAGTACGTATCATTTAAAATATCCACTTTTCGTGCTTGTATTAAGTTATTCTTTAGTAGTGAATTTTTTATCGGTATTTATTTTAAAAAGCAAGTACGCCAATGTTTTATTTAGAAATAAATATAAATAATATGAAAAACTCATCTATAGATTATAATGATAGAACTTGAAATTTAATCCCTAGTATTTAACTAAATTTAAGTATAACTACAACTTACCATATTAGTATTTTTAATAAACACTCATCTATATAAGTTAACGGCACTGTACTAGACATAACTTATTTTATTTAATAAAAATGAAAATTGGGATCCTCACAATGACATATTTTCGACGAGAACCCTTTTAAAGATAAGCTGATAAGAATTAATATTATGTTTGTAATCAGCGGGTGTCGATTCGCATAAATGTGGTATTTTGGATAAAAATATGTCATTGTGGTCACCGAACCAGGAACTTAGAAGACTTTTCCGCAAAATTTCTAGTTTGCACATTTAATTAAAACAACAAATCGGTTAAGCAGCATTATTAACAAAATTAAGTTAACAAAATGCAAATGTAGAATTTAAATTTGAAGAATATGCGCTCTTATTACCAAGCCAATCATAGCACTTTAAGCATTACTCTGACCCACGGTAGGGCTCCACGTTAGTGGCCCACTCATTACAAGACTTGTTTTTTTTTTGTACTTAAAACAACGCAACTAATCTGCGTTGGATGGATAATTCCTTTTGTTGTTGTATGAATAACTTTCTGTCATTAAAATGCTCTATACAGAATGTTTTTAAAATTTGGACTCTTTTTAACGGAATATAGTAGTCACTAAAATAAATTCCTTCAAATACAGCCTATATAAGTCTTTAAGAAATTGTTTTATAAAGGTATAAGCTAAAATTGTACTTAGTATGATCAGAGAGAAACTTTTTCAAAACATATGACCTCTTGAGCTGTGATGATGTCTGCTAAATCCGCAGAAAATTAACTGAAAAAGAACTTTAAACAAACTTTAAAGGGAAGTAGAGAAAGTAGAGATATTTGTTGAAATTTTTCATTTGTTAACATGGATAAACCTGGAAAGAATTGCGGTATAAGGTCAGACAATTTATGTAATATGCGTCTCGACTGGGATAAGTAACTTTTTTAAAATTTCTGTCTGTCTGCAGTAATTAATCATAAATTTTCGATCAAAACGGCTTGCATATATATTTATCTTACTTTCAAATATCAAGTGTTGTTTTAATTAGAAACAATAAGTTTCAGTTCACAAATCCAAATGTCCAACCTAATTATTATTAATAATTCTATAAATTTTTTCAATTTCGACATAATCTACCTAACTCTCGTTTGACCACCATGTATATCAGATTGCATTAATCCAGTGGTTCTTAATCTTGTTATAGTCACGGACCACTTTCAAAATTTCAATCTTACAACGAACCCCCTCAGGAGGGAATTCTAGGAAAAAAAAATGCATTTTGAAGGTCACCGTTTAATATTTTTTTTTATCAGATTTATTCAATTAATGAGATAGATGTTATTGCTAACTTCAAGGACCCGAAATTGAGGAGTTGACTTCGACAATGCAAAGCGCATGTCATGTTTAACGTCCAACCTATTTAGATCCTTCGTTTTAATTGTCACTAGAACCGAGAACTCCGCTTCACAGAGATATGTAGTTGGAATTAAAGTAGACATGACTCGTTTGATAGGGAGATGGCAAGCTTGTGCTAAAAACACCAAAACTCGCCAAGATCCTTCTTGTTAAATTCCACTCGAAGCGCTTCGTTGAGCACGTCTTTTACAACATCTTCGTCATTGGTATTATTAATATCCACTAGAAATGGACTCCGCACACATGTTTTTTTATTGGGCTCTTCTGAATTAAAGTAACTATCAAAAGAGTTCCGCAATGATGTATCGGTAAATTATATATAATAGGGTATTACGTACTAGAACAAAATATGGCTTGCGGACCCCGGGCACTCAGCTCAGGGATCCCCCTTTAAAAAACCCTGCCTCAATGTACTCAGGGGAGAAGGTTAAAATTTGAAGAAAAATGTTCTGAGTTAGAATTATCTGTCCTGTTACTACTAGTATATGTGTGTTATGACAAACCAATTGGATTGTGCACTCGTCTAGGTATCTGGTACGTGGTTACTAGCTTACACATATATACTGTCCGCAGTGAAAGCTTCCTAGAATAAGGCTCTTATATACAGCTGCTGCAATCTAGTTCTTGCATACCAGCCTATTTTGGTAATGTAGGCCTACATTATTGATGATGTTTCGCCATATAAGATGTGCATGAAGCGAATTCTTATTTGATTTGGAGAAGAACAGTATTTGTCGGATTAATTTTGGTTGTCCAAGGATCAAATTAAACAAAACACAATTTGTTCCAGTGTGCCTGGACCCTATTCATTATTTCCCTATGGCTTTAAGACTATTCTGTCGTAGGAATAAAGGCTGTGTAGATATTAAACAATAATGGCGACAATAAAAAACCTTATAGGACTCCAACTTTCATTATATTCTCCTCTGAGGTCGCTCCGTGACTCTGTATTTTCTATTCGAGATCAATGACTGCGCGAGTTATTATGAGCGAGATATTCAGACTTTATATATAAAAAATTGAATTTTACTTATTCTAAACTTTAAGCTTGCCTGAGTAATTTAGAAAAAAATGTCAGTTTCACATTCCGACTATCAATTATTGCACAAAATATTTGCTATAGAAAAGTTTCTAAATTGCTATACGATCAGCGCGCGACCAAAAGTAGCAATTGACTTTTGTATCGAATCGATGTAGGTTGCACCCGATGAGAAATATATGATACAAGAAGGACACACTAAACCTCATACGGTGGTGATGGATTAGAGCGTTGTGTATTTCTAGCAAACATTTCCAGTGAAATTATTTGCAAAATAAACACCTCACCAAAGTCTCACTATTCGAAAGAGTGAGTTTCGAGTTCCCATTCAAGTAATTAGCCAATGGTTACTGAAGAAAGTCTGAATTAAAAGAAAGAATTCGGAACCATGATATTAGACTAAAAATTCAAAAAAAAAAGATAGTTTTTCATGTCCCTATACATTATAAAATGGCCAGGTTTTAGTATATATTTTGTTACGTTAGATAACATAAGGAGTAAGTAGTGACGATAATAGTGAATCAAGTCAGAAAAAAGTGCTGCCAGCGCGCTCTCTTCCAAAAAAACCTAAACAATTATTCTGTAGTCCACGCGAGCGGAGCCGCGGGCACAGTTACTTAGCTAAAAAACGCCATCTTGACATCATATTATATACATTATAGAGAAGGAATTCTGAACTGACCATTTAAAATTTGAAACATAAGACAAAGTCAAACAAAATTAGTGAATTTTTGGGGAGTTTTAGGCCCTACAATTTTTACAGGATCACAAAAAAAAGTTTTGTTAATTTACTTTGACTATAATAGGTCTAGGTTATGTTTTTTGGGTCGCTGATCACGAATTTGAGGTCCGTTTTAGTCCATTACGTCTGGATTTTGCATAAAATAGCCATAAAATTGCTAAAAATGAGCCCAAAATGAGATTTTCATCATTTTAAAGGGCATGGTTCCGGAATGATCAAATTCGCCATATACTCACCACTTTTGGGGTCTGCAGGTATTACTTTAATGTCCCAAATAGATTTTGATAGTGACCATATGTTCTGCAGCTGTCAAGTGCCAAAATGCTTTGACGAAGAGATTCCATATTGCTAATGCAACCATGCTAACTGATGCTATTGGCGATTCTGATCAAGAGGAGAGAATGCAATATACTATTTAACAGCTGTCAAGTTTACTTTGGCAGCTGTTAAATTTCCTTTGACAACTGTGAAGTTTGCTTTGACAGCCGTCAAATGTCGAATAAAATTGTCAAAACAATGCGACTATTCTATTCCATTGAAAAATCGTGTACTACCATATTGGTTGGATTGGTTATAGTGAGGAGTCTGACAAAATACGTTCATTGCCATCACTCAAGTACACTTCAGCAGCTGTCCAATGATGGATAAAGCTTGCAAACCTGTGAGAATTTTCTAAATCGTTGACGAGAACACTATGCCTTATGCCTTGATCGGCGTTGTTCCAGTTCTGATATCCACGCAAGATAATTGGCAGCTGTGAGTGTGATTTAACAGCTGCCAAATGGCAGTCAACACTGTCATGATGATAGGGTTACTCTATTCCCTTGAAATTTCGGTATACTATATGATCTTGGTGGCTCTGGTAAGGGTCCTCACATATAAAATGTTATTTGACAGCTCTCAAGTGTACTTTGACAGCTAGCACTGCTGAACAGAACTGTCAAAGCCATGAGAATGTTCTAGTAGTTTAGATCTTTGAGAAAGACACTACGTCTTATGCTTTCATCAATTCTGTTTCAGTGCTAATATCCACGCAAGCTAATTAGCAGCTGCGAGTGTAATTTGACAGCTCTCAAAGTAAACTTGACAGCTGGTAAATGATATTTTGCATTATCTCATCTTGATCAGAATCGCCAATAGCATCATGTAGCATGGTTGCATTAGCAATATAGAATAGCGAAGAACATATGGTCGCTGTCAAAACCTATTGGGAACAACGATGAATATCTCATTTTGAGCTCATTTTTACCAATTTTATGGCTATTTTATGCAAGATCCAGATGTGATGAACCAAAACGGACCTCGAATTCGTCATCATCGACTCAAAAAACATAACCTAGACCTATTGTAATCAAAGTAAATCGACAAAAATTTTTTGTGGTCCTGTGTAATTTAAAAGTAGACGTTAATATGGAAAAAAATTAATCTTAAGTCTAGGAGTTATTTTAGAAACAAAATAGAATAAACCAATATAAAATTTTCAAATTTGTATTAACCTTTGAAAGTTTCACACTAAACTTTTCCGGAATATCGATAATAAACCTTGAATTCAATGTTTTTTCACATATCTCCATAACAGTATGTTATATTGAAAAATGTTTCGGACTGAGGTTAAATCATAACATTCATCAAATATTACAATGTTTGTCTATAACATCTTTCTGGAAAAATTTAATCGGAAAAATATCTTAATAATTAAATTCATATGAAAGGTTGCGTAACTTGTACAGTATTTTTCAAACGAAAATCCTAATTACAGAATTTAATTTTGGCGGTTTTAAAAGTGAAAGCATGATTTTGGGAAAAATCAATGGGAATTTTAAAAAAACCGGTCAAGTGCACGTTGAACTTGCGCAATTAATTAATTTTCCGTATGTTGATTGCTTTCAAAATAAAATTTTTTTTTTTAAGGAGGTATAAAATGATCAGTGACTTCACAAAACACACCCCAAATGAGTTTTCAACAAAGTTTGTTTCCAACCTTTACTGAAAACTGATGACCTTGATTTTTTTTTTTTTTTTATTTACTAGATAAATTATTAAAGGTAATGTACGCGTGATAATTTTCGTTCAATCTACATCCCGTCGAGAATATTCCAGAATTTTTTCAGTACTTTTCGAGATAAGGGGGGGGCAGCGATTTTTCGCGATTTTTTAAAAATAATACAAAGAAAAATGTGCGCAAGTATTACATTATATATATATATATATATATATATATATATATATATATATATTATTTTTACTCGTGTTTTCATAAGCTTTCATTTGACACCACACTCGATGACCTAGTAAAAATTCTTTTTTTCACTTCCGATTTCACCCCCCCAAAACTAACCCCTTAAGTCAAAATTTAACTTTCAAAACTAAATGGTTCTGATGAGGCCATCAATTCCTATATTATTACCAAATTTCAACTTTTTATGACAAATAGTTTCAGAGAAAATCCGGTGTGACAGACAGACAGACAGACACCGAAGTCATCTTATAAGTGTTCAGTACGGAACACTAAAAAGGATAAGAGTAAACATTTTTAACAAATAAAATTTAAAAAAAATAAATGTTAAAGAACTAACTGCGACTCAAATAGACACTTATATTTTCTTTTTTCTGTTAGAAATAAAAAAGAAGATATTATTGAATAAATAATTATACTTACTTCCTATCTGACCAGATTGTTACGGAGGTATAAAATGATCAATAACTTTACAAAACACACCCCAAATGAGTTTTCAACAAAGTTTTTTCCGAACTTTACTGAAAACTGATGACCCTGAAATTTTTGTTTTTAATGTTCCGTACGGAACACTTATAAGATCACTTCGGTGTCTGTCCGTCTGTCTGTCTGTCACACCTGATTTTCTCCGAAACTATTTGACATAGAAAGTTGAAATTTCACAATCTAAGAAAGTGACTTAGCTACCGGTATCCATTAAAAATTCAACAATTTTCGAAAGTGGCTGTTTAATGACAAGACATCGTGCAGGGCCGCACTATACCTAATTGTATAATTGTTGAGTTTAAAATTTTATTGTGATAAGACAGTTGAATTGTAATGTTTTATGTACTGAATAATACACAATATAGTAATTACACAAATATATTAAAACAGTGTACAGTGTCCTCGCGTACATTTTTAGTTATTAATTAATATCTAGTTCAATTTCGCTATCGCTACTAAACTATTTATATTTATGTACATATATCTATATGAGTTTTCAATTTTTTTGACGTGTTGAATACAGTTTCTCCAGTTTTCAACGGTTACATTTTTTACTTTTGTCTTTATCAACTCAATCACACTACTGTTTTAAAGTGGGTGTATTATTGTGAGCACGTATATTAGAGTTTTATTTTATGCCATATCAACCCGATCGCATTAAAGATACAATAATATGGTAGAAGCCGAATTATTTCGTGTCCTGCTTCCTTTGCAATTTTATCACAAACATATTCCTTTGAAAAATTGTAACTTTTTAATACTTCTAACAATTGTTTAACTGTATAACTTTCATAGAAATATATGTCACGTACGCACAAAAAGGCTTTTTCTACTGGTGGAACTTGGTACCTTATTCATTTGGCATGACAGGATGCATTATCCTTCACAATACAGCTATCCGGTCTATTCGGCATTAATTTGTTTTGAAGCCAATCTTCAAAATCTTCAGCGGTTGTATCACAATGACAATCTAAGCTGAAATCTGAAATATTTTTGGCTGCTAGATGATGATGTTGATGATGTTATTGAGTCCGGACGCATCGACTACAGAGGTCATTTAGCGCCCCGCAAAGTATTGTGTTTTATGTTTTAAAACTTTAAAATGAATTTCTTGGAGGAAATTGTTAATGATGCCTTTGATCTGTTCATAGGAATCTATGACATGTTTTAGCTTTGAAGGTATGTTGTGTTTGTCTCTCATACTCTTGCGCCGACTCAAATATGTGTAGGACGGTTAGAGGCGCGTAGCAGCCTGAGCATATAGGTGATGGTTCCCTATTCATCAGATGGGAGTGGGTGGCGTGCGTATGACCTATTGCTAGTCTTCTTCTGTGCACATTGTGGAGAAAAGGGAGTATTCGTATTTTGAAAGGGGGATATTGTAAAATGTAATTAGGTTACTGATTCTTTTATTGGCTGCTAGAAATAGACATTCTGGTATCCAGCCTTCTTCTGACCCCGAATGTAAAATTGTTATTCTTTTACCTTTATTTGATGGAGCTTTGGATTTGTCAATCCATCCTTTACTGAGTGTGTCGTGGGTGTCATACCAAGTCTCATCTAGGTAGATTATCGTTCGATTTTCCGATCTAGCTGTATTTATTTTTTCAAGATATTCCATTCTGAGTTGTTGTAAGCGCTGTGATTCCATTATAACTTGCCTTTTGTCTATTTTTTTTGAATAAACGACGTAGAGTACGCCATAAACTTTTAAGCGCCGTGATTCCATTATAACTTCTATTTTTTTTTTTGAACAAACGACGTAGAGTACGCCATAAACTTGTAGTGAAACATTTTATGTCTCAACTATCCTCGGACAGCCTCCGTGAAAGTGACAATAACGTAGCAACTTTTTGTTCTGCATACATTTCATAAATTTTGCGGCGGATTAAGTCTTCTTGACAGAAATTAATACATTTCGACACACCTATGTTTACAATTTTTCAAACTGTACTTTTAGGGATGCTTGTTAAAGCTGATGTCTCCATCAATCAAAAGTAGTTTTCATGGCCTCGCTCCACTAACTTTAAATAAACACTTTTAACTATTACTTTTGCCTCAACGAACAAACATTTGCGGCTTCTGATGGAAAGGGCTTTGGACATTTTAACACACTATTAAACTTTGTAATACACACTATTTCAGTATAATACTGCAGATAAAATGAAGAATATTCTTTATATTTATTAACACGAAGTAGCCAATAAAATGTTAGATTGAAAGGGAGGTATGTATATATATATATATATATATATATATATATATATATATATATATATATATATATATATATATATATATATATCAATTACGACCCTGGCCGTGTACGTGCGAAGATCCTTAAGGTCATTTAATGTTTTTATTGCATCAATTTGCCAAATCACTTTCTTAGATCTTGAAAAAGACTATACTAATATAATTGATGGCCTGTAGTTTTGGGGGGTGAAATCAGAAGTGAAAATTGAACAGTTAGCGTTCGGTATCGTAATTTGCTTAAGAATTCTATAAAATTCAGTCCTAAATTCATCTTCAAAATAAGAATTACCGAGAATATATAAAAAGTGAGATATCTTTGTAGTAAAAGTTTAAAACAAATATTTACTACCAAAATATTTGTTTAATTATAAACAAATAAAATATAATTATTTTGTCTCGGTACCTACCTATTGGTCACCAGCTACCATGAATATTTATTTTATCTGTAATTGGCTAAACGCTTAAAGTAATAATGTACTGAAAAGTATATGAGTATATTACTGATTGCACCGAATAGGTATTGGTATTTCGTAGCTCTTAGTCCGGGTTAAATTTACAACTTTCCACCAAAAAACCATATTGCCAAGTCAAATAGTTTGTTTTTATACCAGATAAATTATCAAACTTGATAATTTCCGATCAATCTACACTTTATGGAGAATATTCCAAATTTTTTCGAAATTTTTAAATCAGTACTCTTCGAGATAGGGTGGGGGGGACAGCGATTTTTGGCTATTTTTTTTTTTAAAAATAACACCAAGAAATTTTGCGCGAGATATATATTTTTGAATTTGACACCCCACTCGCAAATTGCAAATTTTTTTTTTTTCACTTTTGATTTTACCCCCCAAAACTATATAAGTAATTTGGCTGTTTTATCTACAGTACCGTATATACAAGATAAAACTAAAAATACTATTTACTGGTGGATTCCAATAGATATCTGAACGTAACTTACAGATCATGCTTGTCAAAAATTATCTGTCATCAATTTACTAGTATTCAGAACTTTATCAATATGTGATAAACATTCTATCTCATCAGAAGCAGATAAGCTGACCAGTACTCTAAAAAATAATGGATATTGCACTGACGATATTAAACTTTCGTTTAACCGCTTTGAAATTTTGGCTTCCAGACAAGATATTAATAAGACTCCACCAGTAGATACTGCAGTTTTACCTTACATACACAGTAATGCAGATCAAATATCCAGATTACTCGAATATTCGAATAATCTTCAACGTTTGTACAAACTATATCCCTGTTCATGTGGTATGACGTATGTAAGAGAAACTGGAATATCAGCATCAACTAGAATTAAGGAACATGAACTATCTATGAAAAATAAACAAATTGGAATCAGCTGAAGCTGAACATCCAAACGCTATAGGTCGTACCATCAATGTAAGAGGAACCACAATTCTCGTTTCTCTCTCCGATTTCCATAAACGAAAGTTTAAGGAACTAATCGAAATTTAGAAACACTCTTAACAACATTAGAAGACTCGAGTCCGCATGTCACATGGAAACGATTATTACACTGGATCACTGTTTGGATACTACCAGGTTTAAATGCAATGCAATGGTGCTCCTTCGAGCGCGATCAGTTTTCTAATCTCAAAAAGCAAAGATTACTGGAGATGTATAATGTATTCGTAAAACGAAACATCGTAAAGTTGACTTTAACACTTCCCACTTTTTTTTCGTAAAAGTGAAGTGGTCCTTTTAAGATGCTTCCCTTTTTTAATTTAGGGTATTAATTAACATATAATTTATTTATTCCTAACTGTTTCCTAGCTTGTAAATTCCAATATTGTAAAATTCCTATTCCCTAGATTGGAAAAATCACTTAAACACCTTGATAGCTTTGGCCTATTTAATAACTGCCAATTGTAGAGGTAGTTGTCCATAGCCAAAAACATCAGGTGAGATGATGTCAGTAAAGTACGGTACATGCAGCACAAGATCCTACTAAATTTAATTCGACACAACCCAGTGTTAAAGAACTCTACACTAAATAAAGTTTCGACTGAAGATAAAAATTTACATTATCACTGCAGGTTCCAACACATCCATGTCTAAACCTGTGTACACTCGAAAACCCCACAACCTTTTTTGGTTCTCTTGGCCCTATTTCACAAAACTATAAGTTTGTAAAGTAAATCCCAAGATATAAGATCCTGCCTTTTTGCTTTTTCAGTGGGGCAATAAGCGACCCTATTAAGGCTTTATGCATGGTTGCCAGGTATTACGATAAACGTATTTTTATTTTACCTGCTTTGTATACCGCCCTCACTCGCACCTGCAATCATATTGGATCTATTTTTACCTATATATTTACTACCGGCAACCCGGTTTGGAGCCCTTTAAGTATTTGATAATATAAGCCTAATGACCACAGGATCCCATTAAGATTCGAAAGATACTTTTTATTATTTTTATTTTTAGTTTTACTTACGACTTACAACGTAACGGTTCTATTTTATTTATGTGGCGTCCGTGGGAAAATTACAATAGTGGCTATTGCAAGAGAAAACATTTATCACTTGACGCTAAACAAATAGTGAAAAATGCTTACGACAGTTTGGTAAAAAAAAAAATGAATAAACACAGTGCTTTGCAAGAAACCAGTGAATTAACAAAAACCCCAATTTCTACTATTAAGGGTATTGTAGGAAAACCATCACTCAGGAACAGGAAAAAACCGAAAGATTTTTAAATGCACCATGTAGACGATTGTGAAAAAGACATCATCAGGAGAAAAATATATTCTATGTATGAAGAGTAGTTAGTGCCGACACTAGACAAAATAAAAATAAGACTGGTGCAATATAATTGTGGCCGATTAACCCTTCACAAAATTCTCTTAAGGAAAAGGCAAGTAGTGATGGAGTCACAAAGATTACGAATCTTGCGACATACTTATTTACAAGAAATTAAAAGGTATCGATCAGAGAATTGGCCAATAATTTACCTTGACGAAGCATGGTTCGATACCCATGACACTGTGCAAAAATGTTGGGTTGACAGCAGTACAAAATGTCAGACTAACGCACCTTCAAATAAAGGTAAACGAATAACCATTTTGCATGCTGGATCTGAAAAGGGCTGGGTTTCAAATCGTCTACTGTTATCTGCAAAAAACATAAAAGATTCTAGTTTGGACTATCACGAAGACACGACCCCAGAACTTTTTGAAAATTGGTTTCAAAATTCCCTTTTGCCAAATGTTCCCGAACAGAGTGTTATAGTTATGGACAATGCAAGTTACCATAGTCGCCTACTAAATAAGGTTCCTTATGCAGCCAACACTAAATCGGAAATACAGGAATATATGTTAGAAAATGACATTTATTTTGACTTTAAAAAAAGTTTTGAAAGACTCTAAATTGAAAAAGAAATATGTTTGTGATAGTATGACTGAGAAAATGGAACACACTGTTTTGCGGCTTCCTCCGTATTATTGTGTGTTTAATCCAATTGAACATATTTGGCATCAAGGTAAATCAAAAATAAGGGCATAAAATGTTTCTCCTACTTTAAGCGTGTTAGTGGTTGAATTAGTAAAAAAGTTATAAATGATGTACCTTGTGAAAGCTGGAAGAATTCCGTTCAGCACGTTGTTAAAGTTGAAGATTCATATATTTATGTAAATAATATAAACCACTGATACCTCAGCTGTATGTCCCCTCTTGTAAACCCCATTCATTCAAACTGTATATTTTTACTTCTTATCCATTTATTTTTACATGCATCTATAAAATAAACATCTCCAAAAACACTTATAATTTTATTTATTTGCATTAATGAATAAAATTCTTAAGACCATCTCTGCAACCTATCATAAACAAAAAGGTCAGAATTTTTATATTGCCCACTTAAAACGGCAAAAATCAGTATCTTATATTTTGAGACAGGCTATACCAATCGAATTTTAAGAAGTTTGGTAGTAAGTAAGCATTATTAGTGTTTCAATGTACCACTGTAGACTTCTCATAACAAATGAATTTTTATAGTTTATAAATAAAGTTTTTGTTGTCAACTGGTAATTTTCTTGTAAATTATAAGTGTCATTAACAAAAAAATACCTGGCACTTTAATTATTTTCTGTCCAACTTGAAACGCAGGTAGAGTGTTTTACAAATATTCACCATTCTGGTAAGATACAACGAATTTTACCAAATTTGAAACGCATACCTAGTAATCCAGGAGAGGCTGATTACAGCCACAGCTGACAGAGTGGTTGGAACATAGTCAAACACTCACCGTAGGCAGCACGATTTTTGCAGAGAACCTCCTCAAGCATATGTGGTTTAATATAAAATAACTGAAAACAGACCAAGTCCATATTTCAGCAGTCTACCCACTGTTCTCTTACTTGTCAACCCATCCCGAGATGTCTTTCTCCGTATTACGGCTCATCAGTTGAGCTAGAAACGACAAACAAGAGAACAGAATTTCTAGTACTGTTTCCCGATACTTACGGAACACAATGGTAAGATACAACGAATGGTACCAGATTTGAAACGCATTCCTAATACTCCATCGGAGGCTGATTACAGCCATAGCTGACAGAGTGGTTAGAACACAGTCAACACTCACCGCAGGCCGTGCGATTTGTTGAGGGAACCCCCTCAGGCATATGTGGTTTAATGCAAAAAACTGAAAAACATACCAAGTCCATATTTCAGCAGTCTACCCACTCTTCTCGTTGTAAGTACCGGAATAAAGTACTAGAAATTCTGTTCTCTTATTTGTCGATCCTGGACAGACTAATGAGCTGTGATATAGCGAAACGGGTGTCAGGATGGATTGATAAATAAAAGAACAGTAGGTAGACTGCTGAAATATGGAATTGGTCGATTTTCAACTGTTTTACATTAAAGCATTCACCATTCCTCAACATTCAATTTTAATCTCCTTTACTAAGTTTTCTAGAAAAACTTTCGAATAAAACACTTTTATCATCTGATATTTCTTTTGAAATAATAATTCTATTACCTAAGGTAACATAAATGTATTACGTGTGTTACGCACAGTTGCTTTCACAGTATGCTTTTCTATGGGTCACAGGAAGTGTTACAGACATGTTTCACACTCGTTACGAACAAATTATATAATTGCTTGTGCACTACTCTTATAATTGTTTTTACCAAGACCTGAACCTGTGTGAAATGATCCGCCAGTATTATATACTCAAAGTATCCAAGTTTGACAAATAGGATATCATCGTACTGAGAATGATATTTCTAATGAATACGATCTATAAAAAGTTGGTATGATTTTTCGGTCAAAGTGAAGGTATGCTAAATTATTTGATACCATTAAAAAACTGCAGATTTATCTTTTATAAAGATTCCACGATTTTCAATTTTTTACATCTAAGAACATTAAAAAGTAGCTCAATTACAATTACAAATTATTTCCAGAAGTTATTGAAAATACAAACGCATATCACGTCTCTGTTCTCTTTCTGAGTTAATTTCATATTTGCGTATTTTTCTTTTGTTTGGCAGCACTCTTTGTCAAAGCCTCTCCGATTTTAAGCAAATTCTTTACCATTTTATTTAAAAGTAAAACATATATAACTCACTTATCACTCTTAACTCGAAGAAAGAAAGAAGCTAAAATTGAACAAAAAAATAAACCGACTTCAAAAAAAGAAATGAAAAGTATAAAATAATATCTTTCCGTTTATTTTAAAAACTTAGTGCCTAATAACGTTGGAATTTTGGATCTTTGAGGTAATGAGACTACCCAATAGATATTACCACTACACCTAACACTTTATTTTTACAATCGATGTGCGTTGCACTAACCATGTTAGGATCATGGAGCGATGATTGACTGTCAATCATCGCTCAGGATGATACTAACATGGTCAGCGAAACGTGCATCATATGATAAAAAAAAGTATTTGCTGTAGCGGTGATGGTGGTTATGTCGTTCGTATTTACCTGCCCATAACGAATAAAAAACCGGCCAAGTGTAAGTCGGACTTGCGCAAGCAATTAGTGTTACGTACGGTGATTGCTTTTAAAATAAAATAAAATTATATATCGGTACAAAAGCGACTCGCTACTCGGTTACAGTTACCTCCATCATACGTTAATAAATATAGTTTTCATACTTTTTTATACCAGATAAGAGGGGACATCGATTTTTGGCAATTTTTTAAAAATAACACAAAGAAAAGTGAGCGAAAGTATTAAATCATATATACTTTTGAACTCGTGTTTATAAATAATAATAATAAAAATATATTTTTTCACTTCCGATTTCACTCCCCAAAACTAACCCCTTAAGTCAAAATTTAACTTTTAAAAACTACACGGATTTGATTGAGCCATTATTTCTTTATTTATGCCAAGTTTTAACTTTCTAATGTCAAATAGTCTCGAAGAAAATCGAATGTGACAAACGTACGAATAGACAGACGGATAGACAGGCAGACAGAAAAACGGGCAGACAGACGGACATACAGACGGACAGACACCAAAGTGATCCCATAACTGTTCCGCACGGAACACTAAAAATTAACAAAAGAAATCTTAACTGTTCTCACTCTAAACGAAAAACACAAAAAATATACGCCAGTCTCGGTAACGAAGTGGATATAGAGCCTGCCAAGTGTCCCGCTGGACACTGGTTCGAATATGGTGCTAGCGGGGGGGGGGGCTGTGATGTCCCAGATTTTAAATTTAAAATTATATATATACTAGCTCGTGACTAATACGCTTAGTTCGCGCAGCCAATAAAAACAGAAAAAAGCACTTAATATACAAAAAGTATACAAAATTATGAAGCTTACCAAATCTTGCACTTCATAAGAAACTTATTAAATAAAGCTTAACATCAAAAGAACAGATGAACCAAAAAAAAAACATGTAGATCGCCAAATTTATCTTTAAATTCGGAGAATCAGGAATAAAATACCAATTCACGTGGTTGCTTAAGTAAATCTTTTATTGCCGCATAGGTGCGCAGTAGATATAGCGCGGGAAAATATGATCTTTTTTTTTTTTATGGGTCTAGCACACGTGCTGCAGGGAAGTCCCTAAAGCGCTCCAGGAGCGGCACGAGTGCGGAAAAAGCGATTCACGTTGTTCTTGAATCGCTGTAAATTGTACTCGGTGGGAAACACAGCGCTGGGCAAATTATTCCAAAGGGATGACGTTCTCCATATAAAAGATTGCTTGAAAAGCGTTGTACGCGGAGTAACAAGCTGAACCTCATACGGATGCGAAGCACCAGCGCGACGTGTATTTCTAACATGCACCGCTTTGGGAGGAATTAAGCGGGCTACATCCTTCGAACACTTTCCATGAAAATACTTGTAGAACAGACTCAAGTCGCCAACCGTTCTTCGATGTTCCAGCGAATCAAGGCCGCCGGTCAATTCCGGGTCCCCAATCAGACGGACCGCTCTTCTCTGAACAGAATCCAACAAATGCAGTGTATGTTTGGGAGCGGAGCCCCAAACGTGGGAGCAGTATTCCATAGTTGGTCGAATTTGGGCTTTGTAAAGAATTAACAGTTGCTGTGGGGTGTAAAGCTTTCTGGTTCTAAATAATATTCCCAACTTTTGAGAAGCTCTCCTTGCTATGCCTGCAACATGTTCATGCCAAGACATATTTGATCCCAAACTAACGCCCAACAAATTGAGCGACGATGCTAGGGGAATGGAGTGCCCCGACATAACTATGTCGGGTTCAGCAACGTTAACTTTTTTAGAAAAAACTGCCGCTTGGGTTTTTGTAGCGTTAAATTCCACTTGGTTACTGTCACCCCAAGATAGAATTTCTTCCAGGTCTTTGTTAAGTTGAACGACCACCTGCTGTCTGCGGATATTCGCCTGAGCAGCCGATGTCCGAGCGTTCAAGGTGAATGAAGAGACAAGCGTACTGTCATCTGCAAAGCTATAGATTGGATTCCCGGTCTTTTCCAGCAGATCGTTAATGTAAATGAGAAAGAGAGTAGGAGACAGTATGGAGCCCTGGGGCACACCGGCGTTGATAGTGAGGGTGTTAGAAAGAAATCCGTCGACCGCCACTCGTAAAGAACGGTCTGTGAGGAAACATGAGAGCCACAAACAGAACCTTTCAGACATACCATAAGATCTCGATTGCTTCTCTCTGCTGCCATGCCCGTGGCAGTAGTATGACTTGCATGGACTTCAAAATTTTGCTTAGTTTTATGTGTTTACATATTATGTTTTGTATATTAAATGTTAATTACATAACAGTTTTATTTCTTTCGTTTTCCGTTGAGTGTAACAGCGGAGATTTATTTTGCTAATTATATTATTATTTTATATAAAGGAAAGCACTAACTTTTTAATACTAAGAGGAAGTATTTTGTGGTTTTTATCATGCTTTCGAAATCAGTTTATTTTTTTGTTAAATTTTAGTTTTATTAATTTTAGTCTATTTTAAAACCGTAAAAATTGGAAATGTTACGAATTCAGTTTCTAATAATTTTTAATAAAATGAGATAGATAATTTGAAATGTAATAAAAAAGTGCAGTTATTTTTTCATTGATCTTAATTAAATCTATGATAATTTCACTACTAAGAGAAACTCGATTACTAAAAAGTAGTTGCACCACAGCTTTGTAATTGTAGTACTAAAGGTAAATCAGTTTCTCTGATAGTAATTCAAATACTACAAAAGTAACGGTAACTTAATTACTGCGAAAGAAATTCTGTTACTCAAAGAAAATTAGCATTCACCGAAAACTTTAACCTTATTTGTTGCAAGTAAATTAAAATAACCCCTCAAAAAGCGTACTTAAATAACTAAATTTAATTACTATACTGACGAATTACTGAGAATTTTTGCTTAAAATATATTTTTTTATATGTAAAACCCCGATAACATTTATAAAAATGGTTGTGGTGATATTTTATTGAAAAATAAAACTAACTTATACTTCAGCTGTACCAACAGCATTTGAAATAAAATAAAAAAGAACTAATTATACATATAACTAGAAAAAATTATTACTAAGAATTGTAATTCATAAGTAATTGATACATATAACTATGTTAAATATTTTTACAGTTTTTGACATAATATTAAATCAAGTATGCTGTTTCTACGAGTGTCATAAACTAAAAAGAATAACAAGATCTGTCAGTCCAATGAACAATTGCTTCAGCTGTCAACTTCATTGACAACCTGCATTTTCTTATGTTCCTCTCATATCAACGTAAATTAACATTTTTACGTAATTATAGATCACTCTTAGAAAAACCATACATCACAGATTACTTAATAATTTAAGTTCCGACTCTAGCTGACTTATAACTAGCTTTATCGTTATGTTGTAATTGGTTATTAAGTGAACTTCAAACAAACTCCTTTTATACTGTCGTTGTATCCAAAGCTTTTTCAGGGAAAGTTACCAAAGGATTTGAATGGGCATTGCAAGCAATTTTCGTCTACCCCAGCTTGAACAGCACCACTATTGAAATTGTATAGTTCAAGATAAAATCCATATACGTTGTAGAGTCCCATCCATATAAGAGCTAAAATATAGTTATATTTGTATCTGGTGCTTAAAATACTACAGTGATGACGAGAATGAAAAAAATATTCGAGAACGCTTGGAAGAATTCACGTACGAGGTGCAAACAATATTTGTTTTACAACCGTTGTGTTTTCATATAAATATTTCAACAAACGGTTAATTAACTGCAAAACAGAGCTAACTTTCATTTTAAAATAAAACTATTTATGATCGTAATTATGGAAACAATAAAGATTGGCTAGGCAGTTTGACAAGGTTCTAAAGTGACTTGTGCAAATTCGGTCATCGCTAGCCACCACGTTCTCCCATCTTTGTGGCAGAATATGAATACCACATTGGAAAAACGACTTATCTTTGAGGCTATTCACGAACCGACCCATTTTTTTGTCTCCTCATAAGAATGGAAGCGCTGTTCAGGCAGGCCGTGCGTCATGAATCGAAACAATTATTAATCAGAAGGAGCGCTTCTAGCGTTTCCCTTGACGGGTTTTGTGGCCGAGCGTTCTCATGTTGATAAATCACTTTGCCATGTCTTTTGACATATTGCGGTCGTTTTTCTTCCAACGCTCCGCTCAATTGCATCAAGTCAGTAACCTTCCCCAGCAATAATTTCATTGGGTTAAAGCAGCTTATAATACACTACACCCAGCTGATTCCACACAACACACAGCATAAGCTTGGAGCCATGAATATTCGGCTTTGGCGAGGATGTTCACCTATAATTTTTTGGGCTTTGGATTATCGTAGCGTATCCATTTTTCATCACCAGTTACGATACGATGCACAAAAACCTTTCCAATTATGCGGTTGAAGCAGTTCTTTACAAGTATAAAACGTCTCTCGGTTTCAATTCGACATCACCCAATTTTCTTGCTTTTGAATCATTCTCAATTCATGTAAGCGCTTGGAAATGGTTGTGCGATCAACTCCTAATGATTCTGCAAGTTCTTTTTTCCATTTGGCATGGGTCTTCATCGATTAATGCCTCCAATTCTTCATTTTTAAACTTTTTCGGCTGACCTGGATGTTATTTGTCTTCCGTGTCGAAATCACCACTTACATGTTTTTATCGATGGAATATAATCATCATAGGTTTCCGACAGTAATCGATGACTTTCAGCAGCGCTTTTCTTCTAATTAAGAGAAGAAACGTAACACTTCCCGTAAATAGTGTTTTGTTGGCATGTAACTCGACATCTTCAAAGCACAAAAAATATGTTGTTACTCTTCGGCAAACATAACATACACTAAAAATTAAAGTCTAATGGTAGTGCTTCACCATGAATATAGCAACAGTATGCCCCAATGCGATATAATACAAGTTATGCCCTCTCTTAGAAATCCCTCAAAATGAATTCACACTTCTTATATCTGAGGGTGTTTAATTGCATATTTTGAGGAAAAGTCAAAGAAAGTTAAACATTCTACAATATGGTCAGTATATCTATAATATATATAAAATGCAACGTCTCTCTGTCTGTCTGTCTGTCTGTCTGTCCGTTAGTGCGCTTATCACTGGAGAACCACTTATCCGATTTACCTACTTTTTTTTTTAAAACATACATACATATGTTCTCTGGCCAGGTTATAGGCTATATTTTATTACGATAGGTATCATAAGAAATGAGCAGTGACGATAATAGTGAATGAAGTCGGAAAAAAAAGTTTGCCGCTAGTGCGTTCCCTTGCAATATACAGCCTAAACCATTAAATACGGAACAATATTACATATGTTCTCTGGCCAGGTTATAGGCTATATTTTATTACGATAGGTATCATAAGAAATGAGCAGTGACGATAATAGTGAAAGAAGTCGGAAAAAAGTTTGCCGCTAGTGCGTTCCCTTGCAATATACAGCCTAAACCATTAAATACGGAACAATATTACATATGTAGCAGAGAATATCTATAATCTATAATATATATAAAATGTAATGTCTCTCTGTCTGTCTGTCTGTCTGTCCATTAGTGCGTTTATCACGCGAGAATCACTTATCCGATTTACGTGTATTTTTTTAAATTCATACATATATTCTTTGGCCAGGTTATATAATAATAATAATAATCTATATCTATAATATATATAAAATGCAACGTCTCTCTGTCTGTCTGTCTGTCCGTCAGTGCGCTTATCCCTCGAGAATCACTTATCCGATTTACGTGATTTTTTAACTTCATACATATGTTCTCTGACCAAGTTATAGATATATATTTTATTACATCTATAATATATAAAATGCAACTTATCTCTGTCTGTCTGTCTATCTGTCCGTTAGAGCGCTTATCACTGGAGAACCACTTATCTGATTTGCGTACTTTTTTTTTAAAACATACATATGTTCTCTGGCCCGGTTACAAGCTATATTTTATTACGATAGGTAGCATAAGGAATGGGCAGTGACGATAATAGTGAATGAAGTCGGAAAAAGTTTGTCGGTAGCGCGTTCTCTTGCAATACACAGCCTAAACCATTAAATATGGAACAATATTATGTAGCAGAGAATATCTATAATATATATAAAAATGCAACGTCTCTCTGTCTGTTTGTCCGTTTGTGCGCTTATCACTGGAGAACCACTTATCCGATTTACGTGCTTTTTTTTTAAACATGATAAACCATTAAATATGGAACAATATGATGTAGCAAAGAATATCTATAATATATATAAAATACAACGTGTCTCTGTCTGTCTGTCCGTTAGTGCGCTTATCACTGGAGAACCACTTATCCGATTTACGAGCTTCTTTTTTTAAATATACATATGTTCTCTGGCCAGGTTATAGGATATATTTTATTACGTTAGGTGACATAAGGAATAAGCAGTGACGATAATAGTGAATCAAGTCGGAAACTTTGCCGCTAGCGCGTTCTCTTGCAACAAACTGCTTAAAGCATTAAATATGGAACAATATCATGTAGCAAAGAATATAATAATATATATATATATATATATATATATATATATATATATATATATATATATATATATAATGTAACGTTTCTCTATCTGTCTTTCCGTTAGTGCGCTTATCACTCGAGAACCGATTTACGTGTTTTTATAAATTTATACACATGTTCTTTATAATTCGATATAAGCCTAGATAATCGGAGATAAGGTGAGATAATGGGAGATAAGTATAAATAATGGGAGATAAGGAGAAATAATTGGAGATAAGCAGAGATAAGTCTAGATAATGGGACTTATGGTGAGATAATGGGAGATAAGGAGAAATAATGGGAGATAAGAAGAAATATTGCGAGATAAGTCGCGATAAGCTTAGATAATGGAAGATAAGGTGAGATAATGGGAGATATGGAGAAATAATGGGAGATAAGGAGAAATAATGGGAGATGAGCAGAGATAAGCCTAGATAATGGAAATTATGGGGCGATAATGGGAGATAAGGAAAAATAATGGCAGATATTTTATTACGTTAGGTAACATAAGGAATAAGCAGTGACAATAGTAGTGAATCAAGTCCACGCGAGCGGAGCCGCGGGCACGGCTAGTTCTATACTAAAATTAACCCTTGATGTTAAGGGAACATTGGTCCTGTATTTGAAAAATATGTCAGTTGAATATTATGTTAGTAAGTCTAAAGATTTTAACAAGAGAACCGATTATTCGATGTACCATATAACAAAGGCAGATAACAAAATATTAATAAAGATTAGGATAAAATTTTCATTACTCTTTTATTTAATGCACATTGTCTTTTTAATGTTTTTAAATTGTTTTCAATATATATATTTCGGGTGCTTGTTGCTGTAAAGAACTCACTGAAATGACTGTCGATGACATATGTTAGAAGACGAGGGCTCTGTTTCTGATATCCTGATAAAAGAACTAACATATATTGCTTTTTTGCAGTTTTCAAATTAGATCATATTAAAAATACGTGGCTTTACGTCCAAACTAACGTCGGTTTTTTAAAAATATCAAAACAAAAAAATCTATAAACCAAGTTATTTGACTTAATTTAATTGGAGAAATGCCTAGGCTAATAGCAAAGTACCTGACGTGAGTGATTTTCGAGGCCTATAGACGTTACTAATTAAGTAACATTGTAAACAAAACAATACAGGGAGATGTTCATAACAACGAGAATTTGGCGGAATTAATAATACATATTATCACGGACATAAGGGCCGGGTACCAAAAGGCAGACACCAGCCAGATGTAAGGTTAATAATGGATAAATTTATATAAAGTAAATTGTATCAGGCTGGAAAAATATATAACATTATTTAAGAGAAGAAGAGATTGAATATTAAAATCATGGGAATAAGCGAAGTGCGCTGGCCAGGAACAAATTATATCGATATCAACGAACACTAAGTATACTCCTCTCTGGCACATCAAATAAGAAACACAAAGAGGGCGTGAGGGTTATATTGTGTAGATCAGTTGCCGAGTCAGTTATAAACTTCATACCAGTTTCGGAGAGAATCGTAATTCTTCAGATTAATGCTAGTCCTGCTCGATAAATAATATACAGGTATATACCCCAACAACTGATTATGAAGACAACATAGTCAAAGAATTCTACTCCCACATAAACGAAATGAAGAAAATGCTACCAAAACAGGACGTAACAATATTAATGGGAGATTTCAAATTGAAAAAAGAGGCGAAGGTGATTTTGTCAATCCCTGTCGATAAGGCGAAACAAACGAGAGGGGCGAACATCTGGTCACATTTTCAAATGAACAAGGATTGGTGGTTCTGAATACACTCTTCCTCCACGTAGGCTGTACACTTGGAAGTCGCCAAAGGTTTCTGATAGCAACACCATAAAGAACCAAAAGGCAGACCACCAGCCAGACGTAAGGCTAATAACGGACGAATTTGCATGAAGTAAATTGTATCAAGCTGGAAAAACATATAACGTTATCCAAGAGAAGAAGAGATTGAATATTAAAATCATGGGAATAAACGAAATGCGCTGGCCAGGAACAAACTATATTGATATCAACGAACACCAAGTATACTACTCTGGCACATCAAATAACGAAACACACACAGGGCGTGAGGGTTATACTGTGTAGATCAGTTGCGGAATCAGTTATAAACTTTATACCAGTTTCAGAGAGAATCTCAATTCTTCAGATTAATGCTAGTCCTGCTCGATTAAATAATATACAAGTATATGCCCCAACAACGGATTATGAAGACAACATAGTCAAAGAATTCTACTCCTAGATAAAACGAAATGAAGAAAATGCTGCCAAAACAGGACGTAACAATATTAATGGGAGATTTCAAATTGGAAAAGGACGCGAAGGTGATTTTGTCGGTCCCTGTTAATAGGGCGAAAGAAACGAGAGAGGCGAACATCTGGACACATTTGTAAACGAGCAAGGATTGGTAGTTCTAAATACATTCTTCACTCTTCCTCCACGTAAGCTGTCCACTTGGAAGTCGCCTAGGGATTCTGAGGGTAACACTATAAAGAATCAAACTGACTACATCCTCATAAATAAAAGATAGAGGAATGGTTGCACGACAGTTAAAACATGTCCTGAACTGACATGTAGTCGGATCATATTTCATTTCGTGGGTTCATTCAGATTAAAGTTAAAAAGACAAAAAAAAGCAAACAAAAAAGCGCTATGATCTTAATAAATTAAAAGAACCAATAAGGAAAGAACAAGTATAACAGAGTCTTAAATAATGAGTTAAATGATATAAGATATAAGGTTCCTCCACTGTGGAGGTTACAGATTGAAAAACTAAAACATGACAGTCCAAGATATTAAAAATGATCTATTGAGACCTGATGCAGTCAAAGAAGAACTTGTGGATGACGGATGAGATTCTCCAGTTAATGGAAAGGAGACGGCTGTATAAAAATACTCCAAGCGAATATAAGATAATCGACAGATAAATTCAAAAGAAAGATAAGAGAAGCAAATGCAAAACGAATTAAAAGTACAATATGACGAAATAGAAACCCTGCAAAGAAAAGCATGACACTCTGAATATTTATCGTAAAGTAAGGGGAAATGACTAGACTAAAACAAATAGAAACAAATAGACTAATAAATAATGAAGGATTAGTTATAATAGATAAAGACGAAATAAAAAACACTTGGAAAAGATACATTGACCAACTGTTCTGTGACAAGCGACCAGAACTCCTTCAGATAGACGGGGAATACGGGACCGGATCGGTCATCATTAAGGAGGAGGTTAGAAGTGCGATAAGAACAATGAGAGAAGGTAAAGCACCAGGCCCAGAGCAATAGATAGAAACAGAATTCCTAAAGCTTCTAAATAAAGAAAACATAAAATGGCTGACATCATTATTCATATCATATTTACAATTCTGGAATCATTCCCCTTCAATGGCTAAAGGCTGAATTCCTAACTCTACCGAAAAAAACCAATCGCTAAATCATGGGGAAAGTATAGAACAATCAGTTTGATGAGCAACTCTTAAAAATATTTGTTAAAATTAAGCCATAGAAGAATATACAAAACTCTGTAAAAACCGATATCTCCAACCCAATTCGGTTTTAGAAAACGCTCTTGGTACACGTGAAGCCTTATTTACGTATTTTTTCAGCGCTGTCGAGATGTGACATTGACACCTATGCATGTTTTTTCTGTGGATTACCAAAAGCATTTAACAGAGTACAACACCACAAGAATAAATATAGGACTGGATGACAAAGATCTTAGGAATATTAGGATAGGAATCTTTATTTGGAATCAGTCTATTTCTGGAAACTACTCACAAGAAATAAAGAGCCATATTGAGAAGACTAGAGCAGTATTCACCAAAATGAGCTCTATATTCAAAAGCCATAATTTGACTGCTAGACATGAAAGTGAGGTTTCTGCGTAGCTACGTATTCTCTATTTTATTTTATGGAGTTTGAAGACATAGACCCTGACAGAGGCAACAAGTATAAGATTGAAAACCTTTGAAATATGTGGCTATATCGTAAGATGCTGGAAAGTGTCAGCGGGTGGACCGAGCCACGAATGAAAGAATTCTTCAAAGAATGAATAAGGAAAAAGAGGGTTTTAGTTGCCATCAAGCAACGTAAACTCCAATACCTCGGCCACATTATGGGGAATAAGATTCCAGATTCCATCTGTTTCAGAATATACTGCCAAGGTAAAGTGTGTGGAAAGAGAAGTATGGGGAAGAAGAAGGAGTTCGTGGCTCAAAAATCTTAGCACTTTTTTAATGACCACCACACAGCTGTTTAGGGCCGCAGTCACAAGGTGATGATAATATGGTTTGCCAACATCCGGAAATGAATAGGAACCGAGGAGAAGAAGAGAAAATGTATCAGTTGTACCTAGATAAGGAAGCTAACCTTTCATTAACAAATTAGAAAGAATAAAGAGCTTGTTGAATTTAAAATTTGAATTGGGATTAATAATACTAGTCGAAACAGATAATCGAATTTGGCGGAATTAATTGTCTGGTTTGATCGGTATTGTAAATCCCGCCAAATTCTCGTCGCTATAAACATCTCCCTCGCGTTCTCTGATTTACCATATTGTAACGAAAGCGTTTTTCCTTAACCTTAAACAACAACACCGGTAATTACCTTCGGAGAATATCAGCTACATTTCTTGCCAATCGAACTCTCGGAGGCACGGAACGATATATCCGATCTGATGCGCCCATAGAGGAGCAAATTTTTGATTAATGCTGAGGTATATGTAGAGGATTTCATTAATAATCAAATTAAAATGTTCAAACAAATTTCATTATTCAAAAAACTGTTTCTTATAATACACTTTTTCTCTTAGAATTACACCTAGGGAGGAGTTGTATTTGTCATGCACATTTCAAAATCTTAGTTTGTGAGCAATAAAATTCTGTATCTTCTCTTAATTAACTTCTGCACTAACAAGGTTGAAATAACCCCGGACGTAAACTGGCTCAGAGCTGTTGTTTTGCATTTTAACGTATTTTATTTATTTTATTTTATAGCGCTACAAGCTATACAGACACAAACAAGGCCCTTTAAGATTTATACACTTTTACATGCATTCGAACCAATTCTCGAAACATTTTTTTTACTCTGAAGTTGGTACCTCAAAAAAATGGCTTTGGAATGATTCAACAGCTTCTTAAGGTAATGAAAATCGCTGTCCGCCGCATTTTTTTTTTATCCCACATTCGGGAACAAAAAGAAGTCTTTAGATGATAAATCAGGTGAATAGAGACAATGAGACATTAATTCGATGTTTTTCTCCGTCAAATAAATCAATTGCTGGACTGCTGTGTGAGATGATGGCACTGTCATAATGAAGAATGGTGCGAGGTTTTCGGTTGTTTTTTCCTGATTTCATCGATAATTTCGGGCAAACAAACTGTTCTTCAATCCCCTAAAGCAATGGTTGCAATCCATGTCTAGTATAACCAAAAAAAACAAGCGATCATTTTTCTTGGAAGTACTTCACGAACGAACCACTTTTGTTGGATTCGGTTCATCTTGGAAACAGTTTGATTGTTGCTTAGTTTCCGGCTCGTAGGAATATATCCAAGTTTCGTGGTCTGTTACGATATTGTATACGGATTTTGCATGCCGCGAATTTTTTGAGATTTCCTTGCACCAATTGACACGGAATCCCTCGAAAACAGTATCTTTTTTTACAGCTAAATGTTCATGCAAAATCGAATGTAGTGCAGTCCTTTCGATATGCCTAAGGATCCTCGGGTCTACTCCTCCGTCGTCATCGTTGGGAGTAACATCCGATGAATCTCAAAGTCATTTGCGCACGTAACGTGCGATGTTTTTTGAACAACAAGGCCGATCATAGTCGGCACCCTTGGGTGCACGAAATTTCGATTCACGCGTGGACGATAACACGACCATTACGAAACTTTGCAAACCATGTTATAAACAAGTCATTTCCTGGATGGAGATTCATTACACAAAAGCTGAACTAACCATTCAAGGCATTGTTGTTGAGTGGAGCCATACTAAAATCGTAAGCAAATCATCCAAA
>CM032449.1:128877311-128972311 GCA_019049505.1 Pachyrhynchus sulphureomaculatus | reverse complement strand
AAGTAATTTGGTTACTTTATTTGTAGTGACGTGTATGTCAGGTAAAACTACCTACAGGGGAATTCTTATTGCTACGTGTCTAAGAATTGGATTTTTAAAACAGTTGAATAGGTTTTTGATTCGATGAACTGAATATCCCAAAGTATCACTTCATTAGTACCAGTTCATCTAGAAAGGAGAGCATACCGTTTAATTATATTTTTATTCTAAATCTTATGCTAGAATGCTGATTGACGTAATCCAAGGAGGTCTATTACGTGGCCAGATGACCCAAATTTTGATTTTGAATGCTAGTGACTACTGGTGATAGAGGAGAACACAGGGCTACTCCTGAAGTTTATTCAAAAAAATAAAATATTCCTTGAATATGAAACATTTATACAACAGACATGTTTAACAACTTAATTAAACCCTTTATACGAGGGCAGCCTTTTAAGTTTTTACAAACGACCATTAGATGTCGCTACTGAGATCTGCCATTACCATTGTTGTAAAATTTGACATCAGTTATTGTTAAAACAATGGCAGCTCAGAAATTGGCAGAGTAGCTGGTTTAGAGTAAGGTTTAAAAAAAACAGTTTTGTGAACAAATAGAAATTTCACGTGAAGGTTTTCGTTGGATGATTTTTAAAGGTATAACTCAACTACAATGCCTCGAATCGCTTCGTTCAACTTTCTTTTTTTTTTTATGGGTCTAGCTCACGTGCTGCAGGGAAGTCCCTAAAGCGCTCCAGGAGCGGCACGAGTGCGGAAAAAGCGATTCACGTTGTTCTTGAACCGCTGTAAATTGTACTCGGTGGGAAACACAGCGCTGGGCAAATTATTCCAAAGGGATGACGTTCTCCATATAAAAGATTGCTTGAAAAGCGTTGTACGCGGAGTAACAAGCTGAACCTCATACGGATACGAAGTACCAGCGCGACGTGTATTTCTAACATGCACCGCTTTGGGAGAAATTAAGCGGGCTACATCCTTCCAACACTTTCCATGAAAATACTTGTAGAACAGACTCAAGTCGCCAACCGTTCTTCGATGTTCCAGTGAATCAAGGCCGCCGGTCAATTCCGGGTCCCCAATCAGACGGACCGCTCTTCTCTGAACAGAATCCAACAAATACAGTGTATGTTTGGGAGCGGAGCCCCAAACGTGGGAGCAGTATTCCATAGTTGGTCGAATTTGGGCTTTGTAAAGAATTAACAGTTGCTGTGGGGTGTAAAGCTTTCTGGTTCTAAATAATATTCCCAACTCTTGAGAAGCTCTCCTTGCTATGCCTGCAACATGTTCATGCCAAGACATATTTGCTCCCAAACTAACGCCCAACAAATTGAGCGACGATGCTAGGGGAATGGAGTGCCCCGACATAACTATGTCGGGTTCAGCAACGTTAACTTTTTTAGAAAAAACTGCCGCTTGGGTTTTTGTAGCGTTAAATTCCACTTGGTTACTGTCACCCCAAGATAGAATTTCTTCCAGGTCTTTGTTAAGTTGAACGACCTCCTGCTGTCTGCGGATATTCGCCTGAGCAGCCGATGTCCGAGCGTTCAAGGTGAATGAAGAGACAAGCGTACTGTCATCTGCAAAGCTATAGATTGGATTCCCGGTCTTTTCCAGCAGATCGTTAATGTAAATGAGAAAGAGAGTAGGAGACAGTATGGAGCCCTGGGGCACACCGGCGTTGATAGTGAGGGTGTTAGAAAGAAATCCGTCGACCGCCACTCGTAAAGAACGCTCTCTGAGGAAACATGAGAGCCACAAACAGAACCTTTCAGACATACCATAAGAGCGTAACTTAGCCAACAGTCCATCGTGCCAAACACGGTCGAATGCCTTGGATATGTCAAGAGCAACCGCTCGAGATTCTCCAAAGTGTTCAATTGCGTTGTTCCAAACATGTGTTACTTAAGTCAGAAGATCTCCTGTTGATCTATGTTTACGAAAACCATATTGGTGATCGCTAATAATATTGAATCGTTCAAGATATTTTAGAAGATGCTCATTGATAACCTTTTCCATGACTTTCGATATTATTGAAAGCGGTGCAACTGGTCGGTAGTTATTTGGCAAGGTCTTCTTACCTTCTTTAGGTATCGGCTGAACCGTGGCACATTTCCAGCAGGACCGAAATATTCCCTTTCTGTAGGATAGGTTAAAAAGTCTACAGAAATCTGGTGTTAGTTCCCTTGCACAGTTTTTGAGAACTATGGCAGGTATTCCGTCAGCGCCAGAAGCCTTCTTGGTGTCTAGCTTCATTAAAATACGCTTTATGATGCGCTGTCTGAAGACAACATCGGGCATCCTTGACTGCAATATGGGAATAGTAGGTGGTGCTTTTCCTTGGAAATCGACAGTAGAATGTGAAGCAAAGAGTTCAGCCAACAAGTTCGCTCTCTCAACAGGTGTGGTTGCAATGGAATTATCTGGCCATGTGAGTGGTGGTATGGTGGATTTGGTAAAATTTTGACTAACTGCCTTAGCGACTGCCCAAAAAGACCTGGAATTGTTGTGACAAGCGAGAAGTTTGTTTCTAATTCGTTGATTGTGTGCCTCCTTGGTTTCGTCGATAATTCCCTTGCATCTGTTCCGAGCATGAACAAAGATGTTACGATTTACGGTGTTAGGATTTTCACGCCATTGTCGGTAGGCAATATATTTAGAAGCAACAGCTTCTTTGCATTTTCGGTCGAACCAAGGCTTGCCGTTGGAGGAGCATTTCTTCGAAAAAGGGATGTAAGCTTCCATACCAGCCAAAATAACATCGGAGACCTCCCTAGCGCAGTCAGATGGGTTATCGGATCGAAAACAAATGTCCATCCAAGGGAAAGTTCGAAAGTATTCCATGAGATCTTCCCATTTAGCAGATTTGTAGTGCCAAATCTGGCGCGGCCTAGGCGCCTCTCTGTCACTGATTGGCAGGATACTCGATGTCGAAAGCAGTTTATGGTCGGAAGAGCCTAACGGCGGATTTACGGTGACCGTGTAAATCTCCGGATTGGTGGTTAAAAACAGATCAAGAAGACTGGCGAACTCCCCGTGTCGATCAGGAATCCGTGTTGGTTCGTCAATAAGCTGAGTTAAGCCTGGTAATGAATTACCATCAGAAATGACTGTTTACAATTGGTTTGCAAAATTTCGTCATGGTCGACCAAAATCGGTTATTGTTCCAATAAACATGGATGCTGTGTGCAACATGATTGAAGCGGATCGGCATGTGACTTACCGTGGGATAGAGGCATCCTTAGGCATATCAAAGACTGCACTAGAGTCGATTTTGCACAAACATTTAGCTGTGAAAAAGATCTATTCCCGACGGATTCCGCATAATTTAACCGAAACTTAAAAACATGCTCGTGTCATTTGGTGTAAGGAAATACCGAGAACATGCAAAATCCGTATACAACATCGTAACAAGAGGCGAAACTTGGATATATTCGTAGGAGCCGGAAACTAAGCAACAATCAACTGTTTGGGTGTCCCAAGATGAACCGAATCCAGCAAAAGTGGTTCATTCAAGGCAAAGCATTAAAGTTTTTTTATACCATGTGAATTGCAATTGCGAAGCACTTCCAAGAAAATGATCGCTTAATTCTTTAGTTCACTGGACATGTTGCAACCATTAGTTTAGAGCAGTGATTCCCAAAGTGGTTCAGGTAGACCCCCAGGGGTCCACGGGAGACTCGACGGGGGTCCACGAGAAATTATCTGAATTCGATAGTAAAGAACAAAAACGTTGGCTTGGCTTTACCTATCAATGTAGGCAGATAATACAGTACTCAAAAAAATTAAGGGAGCAAAAAAAATTCCAAATTTTTCTGTGATTTTTGACAGGCTGTATTTCGGTGAAAAATGGTCGTATTGGACTTTAAAAAAAGGCATTTTGAAGCTTTAAGATTCTAATTTTCAGATTTTTTGGCTAAAATTTTTTAGGAGCTACGGTTCTCATGCAATCCTAACAGATAGCGCGAAAAAATAATATTGCAAATATTTTTGCTTTTTTTTGGTCCATGGGCTTGAAAAAAATTTTTTTCAGTTAGGCCGGCATATGGATCAGATAGCCTGTTTATTTAGCATCAATTTCCTTGTTTTAAAACCTCCCTTAATTTTTTTGAGTAGTGTATTTTTAAGAAGGTCAACGACTGTTACTTGTAAAAAACTTACATATTCGATATTCAGTACAACGCGCGTCGAGACTTGCAAAGCGCCGCCCGCCCGCCGCCCGCAACGCAACCCGTTCAGAAGTGCAAAGGGACGAAATACGACTTGTGCTGTGCTTGCAATCTTGCATGAACTTGTTTGATTCTTCACCAATATAAATACGAATGCCAAGGACAAACGTTACTCATTTGTTTCCGAAATTTTGAAAAGAAAAAGTGTGAGTGAATCGATGCCGAAAAAAGTAAGTACCTGCCTATTTGTTATTCATACTTTTATTTTATATTGTAATAATATTATATTTATTATGTTTGCGTGTAGTAGGTACGTAATAAAAATTAAATACTGAACAGGGCCATTATTCGATACTTCTATAAAAGAACAGAAAGCCTAGAAAGATTGAACTTTTAGTACTTTTTATTATAAAATTATTTATTTACCCGACTGTGATGATTCACTAAAGGAGAGATACGTGATTGACCTGCATGTTTGTACATATTTCAGTGCCCTCGTAGTTGCTAATGCTAAATGACTAAAAATATTTTCATAAATTGTACGTGTCTTTATGTACCACTCGTAACGTACATCAAAGTAATAAATAAATCATTAAAATCGCGGGGTTTTGATGTCAAAATATTCTTTAAAAGTATTTTTTCTCTCGAATTTACAGAAATGTATCAAAACATAATTAATCAAAAAATATTTTTATATTACATTAAAATAGGTTCAGCCGTTTTGTGAAAACCTCTATATGGGTCTTAGCAGTTTATTGCTTTTAATAATTAAAATCAGTTTTGCTGCCGGCATTTTGGTTTTTTTTCATTGCAATAATTAATTAATCCTATTTTATTCTGTTAAAATAGCCATGTCCTGTTGAAGTCGCTTTATGATTACTAAAACAAACATTTTTTTCTTTACAGGTAGGTAACTGATACGAAACATGGCTGAACCTAAGAAGAAATGTCTACAGTACAGTGTTGATTATTTGAAATTTGGTTTTCTTCCATCAAAGGCAGACAAACGATTGCCCATATGCCTTTTATGCAACAAAGTTTTGAGCAATGACTCTATGAAACCATCGAAGCTCGAAGATCATCTAAGAAGGTGTCATCCTGATAAAATAGGTAAAGATTTAAAATATTTTCAGACATTGAAGGAAAAATATGAAAAGAGACCCACCGTGCACAGTATGTTCGCTTCAAAACGTCTCAAAGTAACGATGATGGCTTGCGGGCATCTTACAATATCTCATTGCTTATAGCGAAATCTGGAAAACCGCACACCATCGGAGAACAGTTAAATTTACCCGCTGTTGAAGAGGTTTTAAAAACTGAAATGAGCTCTGATATTGAAATCTGCTTGTGTAATTATCTGCAAACAACTCATTTTTCTATTCAACTGGACGAGTCAACTTTACCTGGTAATGAAGCATTATTATTGGCATATGTTCGATTTGTTATGGACGAAGAAATCCATGAAGAGCTCCTATTCGCGAAAACTTTGGAGACGGACACTAAAGGCGAATCAATATTTAATGTCCTGAGTGATTTTTTTAAAGAAAAATCGATTCCATTTACAAACAGTATTTCGGTGGCAGTAGATGGAGCTCCTGCCATCTTCGGGCGATATCGTGGGTTTATAAGCCATCTTAAAAGAATTATACCAGGAGTAACTGCAATTCACTGTGTCATCCACCGACAACACCTGGTAGCGAAAAATTTGAGTGATAGATTGCACCAATCGCTTCAATTTGTGATTAAAGCAGTTAACAAAATAAGAAGCAATGCGTTGAATACCCATTTATTTGCACAATTGTACGACGAAAATGATGAAGACTTCCAACGATTGCTCTTACATACTGAAGTACACTGGTTGTCGAAAGGTGTATGTTTAACAAGATTTTACTCACTTTTTGAATCAGTTTTAGAGTTTCTGGAAAGTAAAGATCCAGATTTAAAAGAAAACCTGATCAAATTGAAAGCAGAAGTATTTGACAGATTTGTTCAAAAAATTTAATGACATTAACTTGCAGTTACAAGGGGACAGCCTAAATTTAATAAAAACAAAGGGTGTAATTTCGGCTTTTCTTGGAAAATTGAAATTTATGAAGCAAAATATTAGTCGGCGCGAATTCTCTCAGTTTCCAAACTTGTTACAGTCAGAATGTCTTGATGAGGATATTCAGACATACGTTCAACATATTCTGACGATGGAAATACCACCATGGATCATAAATCCATTTGATGAAACGGAAGTGGCGAATGTGGTATTACAAGAGGAGCTACTCGAGTTTAGCGCCAATAAGGAGCTGAAGGTGAAATTTAAAAAAGGCTATCAAACATTTTGGCTGCAGGCAGAAATACCCGAAAAATATCCTGGGCTGTGGGAAATTGCGTGAAAACTTTTGATAACGTTTCCCTCGTCATACCTTGTCGAAAAAAGTTTTAGTGTCGTTACAAACCAATTAACAAAAAAAATGAGCAGATTGAACATCACAAAACGGGAGATTTACGGTTATTCCTTACAAAACTGAAGCCAAATATTGATAATTTGCTGTCAATCCATCAAGTACATCCCTCCCATTAAAATTAGACTATTTTTTTTTAATTGTTGATTTGCATTGTCGAAGTTACGGTACGTTATTAATGTTTAATTTTAATTCTATTAAGTCTGTAATCATATTATTTTAATAAATGGAACACAAGAAAACATATTATTTTTCTTTTTATTTTTACCACTCCGAATTTAGGGTTGGAACTCAGCCACGACGCAAATTTCCATCGTTAGATCTAATCTTCACATTTTTTGACGAGTTTTGGGAATATGGTAGAAATGTAGCAGCAGGGGGTCCACCGAAAGCAGTAAAATTTTGAAAGTGGTCTACAAGAAAAAAAAGTTTGGGAACCTCTGGTTTAGAGGATCGAAAAACAGTTAATGCTGAATGGTATACAATAGTTTATTTGCCGGAAGTCATCGATCAAATCGGCAAAAAAACAACCGAAAACGTCGCATTATTCTTCATCATGATAATACCAGCTCTTGCACAGCAAGTCAAACAATTGATTATTTATCGCCAAACGACTTCTTTTTGTTCTCAAATTTCAAAAAAAAAATGCGTGGACAGCGATTTTCATAATCTCAAAAAGCTGTTGAATCCTTCCAAAACGATGCCTTTGAGGTACCAACTTCAGAGTAAAAAAAAGTTTTGAGAATTGGTTCGCACAGATGCAAAAGTGTATAAATCTTAAAGGTGAATATTTTAAGAAACAATCAAACGATTTGTATCAAAATTGTTTTTTCTTTCATTGTTTTTCTAAAAACTTAAAAGATAGCCTTCTTATACAATATTTAAACATCAAGATTGATCAGAATATCTTCTAGGTCCAACTTGATAGTGTTGAAGCTCTCAATAAACCGTTGTGAGTTTTTAATAAAGGAATTAGTTGTTCCCGTGGAAGGTAAGGGCTTTGTAAGATTTTCATTTTATATGTTGGTAAACCTACAGCACTCTCGTGAACTATTGGAAGCAAATATAATTTATTTTTAATTAATTAAAACGTAACAACTACTCAGTATGTCACCACTACATCAAACACTATTTTTGCACTCGACGAACGTTTTGCTAACCATGTTAGCTTCATCAGGAGCGATGATTGACTGACAGTCAATCATCGCTCCTGATGAAGCTAACATGATTAACGAAATGCGCCTCAAGGGCAAAAATAGTGTCCAAGTGTTTGGCGTAGTGGTGATATATACTGAGTAGTGTCATTGTACCAAAGATTCCACATTCCCAACATAGTTAAGCGTAACAATCTATTTATCTTTTCCGCATACTTGTCCTTTTCCGTGATTACTGTGTCATTTTTCCGGTCTTCGAGAATGATTAGTATTGACTCGTTCCTGATTAGTTCTTTGAAATACTTCTCTCATATGATAAAAGGCTTGCTTGAAGGATAAGCACATTTTATAATTTTGCCTTCCTCATATCGAAAAATGTCAGCATGGTTAATTGATAGTTTTCCAGTCGAAGCTTTAACACCGGAAATTATGGACATTCGCAAATACTTTTCGGCGTAATCGTGAAATTCTTGAACAAGATGAATTTCTTTCTTACTTCGAACTTTCCCTGTTGATTCACTTATAATCTAGTTTCAAGAGTATTTCGTTCAGGAATCAAAGACAATTTTATATGTAGTAAATCGCAACGTGAGGCTTGTAATTGCTTGTTTGTAGATGGGGTTGGCGCTTTTAAGGTGGTTTTTACTTAAGAAAAGTATACGATCTGCTAAACATCAGTTGGATATAACCGTTCCGCGTTTGAAAAATCTCTTACCTGTTAACCATTTTATCACATTGTTTAACAAGCAGTAATTCGAGAGAGCTATTTCTAGAGAATAGCGAGATGCGGTACGAGTGGGAATTCCAGTTTTTGCGTTTCAGCAGGATGCCGTTGTGGAAGAGGACCTTTTGTTGGTCACTTTTTTTGCAGCTTTAACCGTGAGTAATATGGAACACTTTTACCCTTTTCCATATAGTCGGTGAGGTTTATGAGTTGCTTTATTTGTGTTGTTCCTTGATCCCAAGCATGTTTCGTTTACAGCGACAAAAACAATGCACAAAATCCCGTGGATTCCGCTCAAAACAGCCGCAAATCGTACTTGAAATACCTAGACGATTTTGTTTTTGGTCAACTGTGAGCTATCGCGACGCCCTTCCAGAGGAGAGCTTTCTCGTGTTCAAATGGTAATGCAAAAACATTATGTGCCCATTCACTCGAGATGCTAGCTGGACTACCAAATTTATACATGAACACTCTCCTATTACTTTCCACGATATCACGGATTTTATCAAAAATTACTCGAGTAGCGACTTCAACATGGTATCCAGAATATTAAGCGTTACTTGGATTCATATGGCCACACTGAAAAAAACATTTATAAATTATGGTAAATGAAAGTATGTAGCTTAACCATAATGTTCGTCAACCTTTTTTAGTTTCCTAAGGCGATTTGCCTTTCTTCAAGTAGTATTTGGTCACACACAGAAAACCCCCTTTCGTTCATTTTTTCGCTCTCATTCGACTTCCTCCATAGAAACGAACGTCAAACATAGACAAGTAAACCGACCTGGTTAAAACTTGGTGTATGAAACGAAAAAATCGTAAAGCGTATGGTCTCAAATATAAAGTCGATGGGATAATCTGGATGACTCCCCACGCACCTGTCGCTTCAGATTTGTTAGGATGTTAACATATTCTTATGAGTTAACACAATTCAGGATAAACAATTTCAGAGTCATATCGAAAAACGGCGATCATCACTACAAGTTTACGAAACTACTTTGAATTTTTTGTCGGTTACTGCGAATTCTTGCGCCCACTATGCCATAAACAGAAGTTTTATTTAAGATCGTAATTTGCTTTCGCGATACAGTCTAGGAGACAGTTAATGTGATGTAAACTTTTTTAAAAATACGCACCCTTCTGCCAGTGTCAGTCTGTTCACAATTTACTCAAGCCTCCTGCTTCGTTACTTGCAATCACTGGCCTTCCTCTGCATCCTTGATCCTTAAGATCCATTTCAGCAGAATTTCTCCTCTTTCGTAGTCCTTCCCTATCTCCTAACCATACTTAAATACACAGACGCATCTCGGTGAATAGCACTTATACGTCGATGGATGTCAAAAGAAGGTAGATCCTCCACAGTAAGAAATTCAATGATACTTATTTTAACCGCGTGTCCATAATGATTGCTATTTTCAGAACAGTTACGTGCAAACGCCATGTTGGTAGAAATGACCACTAGGAGGACTTGGTCTGTCCCGTCTTTATTAAGGTTATGGCCATGGCGGCATTAAGTTTAATACAACACTTATAACTGTATCATCTATTCTTTTAAGAAGTCTCACCTCTCTTGCTGAAGGTTATTATTCAAGAAAAACTCGCATCCGAGATTTTTATATTTCTTCACATTTCAGGAACCCTAAATCACGAAAACCATGATCAGTTTTCTCACTGTTCTCGTATTAGCTCATGCATCCCGAGATGCGTTTCGCCGAATCACGGCTCAGCAGTCGGGCTAGAATCGACGAACAAGAGAACAGAATTTCCAGTACGTATTACGGTAGTTACGGGACACAATGGTAAGATACAACGAATTGTGCCAACTACGCATACCTCGTACTCAATCGGAGGCAGACACAACAGCCACAAGCCAACAGAGTGGTTGGCATAGCCAACACTCAAGGCAGGCAAGGCGGTTTGTGAAGGATCAACCTCAGACCTTATGTGGTTTATTGTAAAACAACTGAAAACAGGCAAAGCCCATATTTCAGCAATCTACCCACTATTCTCCTCTTATTCGTCCATCAATCCTGAGACACGTTCGCTGTATCTGCTGAAATATGGGCATTGCTTGTTTTCAGTTGTTTTACAATAAACCACATAAGGTCTGAGGTTGATCCCTCGCAAACCGCGCTGCCTGCCTTTCGTGTTGGCTGTAAAAACCACTCTGTCGGGTTGGGGCTGCTGTGTCAGCATCCGATTGGGTACTAGGTATCCGTATTTGGTACATTTCGTTGTATCTGACTAAAACCATAATCCCGCATTTCTGCCAATCTGTCGGTCTGCTTGCATATTAACTCTCTAACGATATGAGATATCAGATTCAAATTTGTATTACTTGAAGTAGGAACGGAACCTATAGTTTTTTGGCTACACCGCTTAAAACGAAGGATGTGAGGAAAGTGGGAGGCGATAAATTTTGTTTATTTCGAATGTAATTATGGGAACTACTAGATATTAAATAAATATTAAAAATAACGATTTATAGTCGAATATATAAGAAATGAGTAGGGGAGGGTGTTATGGGCGTTACTTCATATATATTGTATAATTCGTGCTTTTTAGGGGTCGGGAGTCGAGGAATCTGACGATTGTATTATTTTTTCAATATTTTCGGTCGTTTGTGGTCAAATAAATGTCATAGAGGAGAGTATTAGAGGAGTTGCTTATATCGCGTTATAAGTCCTTTTCAGGCTTATAGAAAAAAATCTAAGAATTTTATGATTTTCTCAGTATTTTCCATTTTAATAAAAATGTCAAGGTAAGATACAACAAATTGTACGTCTGGCTGATAAAAGACGAAAGTTTAAAAGTTTTTTTTTTAGCTGAATAATTCTTTGTCAGTCGGTGGCCTTAAAAGCCACGACGGAGGGCTGGTATACTTTTAAACTTTAGGCTTTCACCAGCAAGGGATACAATTTGTTGAATCATACCGCGATGTAAGTTTTCTTCTCGTGTGTCGAGCCCAGCTCGACTGATGAGCTATAATAGGCCGAAATGCATCCCGAAATGCAGTCACAAATAAGAGAGAGGTGAGTCACTGCTGAAATATGGACTTTGTTCATTTTTCATAGTTAATACTGATTTTTATTAAAAAAGAGCGTTAAGAGGGAAATAGCCGTTTTCAGTTCTATATCTGATTTTGTAATTAATATCTTAACATAAAGTACCTATCATTTAAAATATCCACTTTTCATGCTTGTATTAAGTTATTCTTTAGTAGTGAATTTTTTATCGGTATTTATTTTAAAAAGCAAGTACGCCAATGTTTTATTTAGAAATAAATATAAATAATATGAAAAACTCATCTATAGATTATAATGATAGAACTTGAAATTTAATCCCTAGTATTTAACTAAATTTAAGTACAACTACAACTTACCATATTAGTATTTTTATTAAACACTCATCTATATAAGTTAACGGCACTGTGCTAGACATAACTTATTTTATTTAATAAAAATGAAAATTGGGTCCTCACAATGACATATTTTCGACGAGAACCCTTTTAAAGATAAGCTGATAAGAATTAATATTATGTTTGTAATCAGCGGGTGTCGATTCGCATAAATGTGGTATTTTGGATAAAAATATGTCATTGTGGTCACCGAACCATGAACTTTGAAGACTTTTCCGCAAAATTTCTAGTTTGCACAATTAATTAAAACAACAAATCGGTTAAGCAGCATTATTAACAAAATTAAGTTAACAAAATGCAAATGTAGAATTTAAATTTGAAGAATATGCGCTCTTATTACCAAGCCAAACATAGCACTTTAAGCATTACTCTGACCCACGGTAGGGCTCCACGTTGGTGGCCCACTCAGACTTGTTTTTTTTTGTACTAAAAACAACGCAACTAATCTGCGTTGGATGGAGAATTCCTTTTGTTGTTGTATGAATAACTTTCTGTCATTAAAATGCTCTATACAGAATGTTTTTAAATTTGGACTCTTTTTAACGGAATATAGTAGTCACTAAAATAAATTCCTTCAAATACAGCCTATATAAGTCTTTAAGAAATTGTTTTATAAAGGTATAAGCTAAAATTGTACTTAGTATGATCAGAGAGAAACTTTTTCAAAACATATGACCTCTTGAGCTGTGATGATGTCTGCTAAATCCACAGAAAATTAACTGAAAAAGAACTTTAAACAAACTTTAAAGGGAAGTAGAGAAAGTAGAGATATTTGTTGAAATTTTTCATTTAATTAGTGGCTACTTGTTAACATGGATAAACCTGGAAAGAATTGCGGTATAAGGTCAGACAATTTATGTAATATGCGTCTCGACTGGGATAAGTAACTTTTTTAAAATTTCTGTCTGTCTGCAGTAATTAATCATAAATTTTCGATCAAAACGGCTTGCATATATATTTATCTTACTTTCAAATATCAAGTGTTGTTTTAATTAGAAACAATAATTTTCAGTTCACAAATCCAAATGTCCAACCTAATTATTATTAATAATTCTATAAATTTTTTCAATTTCGACATAATCTACCTAACTCTCGTTTGACCACCATGTATATCAGATTGCATTAATCCAGTGGTTCTTAATCTTGTTATAGTCACGGACCACTTTCAAAATTTCAATCTTACAACGAACCCCCTCAGGAGGGAATTCTAGGAAAAAAAAATGCATTTTGAAGGTCACCGTTTAATATTTTTTTTATCAGATTTATTCAATTAATGAGATAGATGTTATTGCTAACTTCAAGGACCCGAAATTGAGGAGTTGACTTCGACAATGCAAAGAGCATGTCATGTTTAACGTCCAACCTATTTAGATCCTTCGTTTTAATTGTCACTAGAACCGAGAACTCCGCTTCACAGAGATATGTAGTTGGAATTAAAGTAGACATGACTCGTTTGATAGGGAGATGGCAAGCTTGTGCTAAAAACACCAAAACTCGCCAAGATCCTTCTTGTTAAATTCCGCTCGAAGCGCTTCGTTGAGCACGTCTTTTACAACATCTTCGTCATTGGTATTATTAATATCCACTAGAAATGGACTCCGCACACATGTTTTTTTATTGGGCTCTTCTGAATTAAAGTAACTATCAAAAGAGTTCCGCAATGATGTATCGGTAAATTATATATAATAGGGTATTACGTACTAGAACAAAATATGGCTTGCGGACCCCGGGCACTCAGCTCAGGGATCCCCCTTTAAAAAACCCTGCCTCAATGTACTCAGGGGAGAAGGTTAAAATTTGAAGAAAAATGTTCTGAGTTAGAATTATCTGTCCTGTTACTACTAGTATATGTGTGTTATGACAAACCAATTGGATTGTGCACTAGTCTAGGTATCTGGTACGTGGTTACTAGCTTACACATATATACTGTCCGCAGTGAAAGCTTCCTAGAATAAGGCTCTTATATACAGCTGCTGCAATCTAGTTCTTGCATACCAGCCTATTTTGGTAATGTAGGCCTACATTATTGATGATGTTTCGCCATATAAGATGTGCATGAAGCGAATTCTTATTTGATTTGGAGAAGAACAGTATTTGTCGGATTAATTTTGCTTGTCCAAGGATCAAATTAAACAAAACACAATTTGTTCCAGTGTGCCTGGACCCTATTCATTATTTCCCTATGGCTTTAAGACTATTCTGTCGTAGGAATAAAGGCTGTGTAGATATTAAACAATAATGGCGACAATAAAAAACCTTATAGGACTCCAACTTTCATTATATTCTCCTCTGAGGTCGCTCCGTGACTCTGTATTTTCTATTCGAGATCAATGACTGCGCGAGTTATTATGAGCGAGATATTCAGACTTTATATATAAAAAATTGAATTTTACTTATTCTAAACTTTAAGCTTGCCTGAGTAATTTAGAAAAAAATGTCAGTTTCACATTCCGACTATCAATTATTGCACAAAATATTTGCTATAGAAAAGTTTCTAAATTGCTATACGATCAGCGCGTGACCAAAAGTAGCAATTGACTTTTTGTATCGAATCGATGTAGGTTGCACCCGATGAGAAATATATGATACAAGAAGGACACACTAAACCTCATACGGTGGTGATGGATTAGAGCGTTGTGTATTTCTAGCAAACATTTCCAGTGAAATTATTTGCAAAATAAACACCTCACCAAAGTCTCACTATTCGAAAGAGTGAGTTTCGAGTTCCCATTCAAGTAATTAGCCAATGGTTACTGAAGAAAGTCTGAATTAAAAGAAAGAATTCGGAACCATGATATTAGACTAAAAATTCAAAAAAAAAAGATAGTTTTTCATGTCCCTATACATTATAAAATGCAACGTCTCCTCTTTGTCTGTATGTCAGTCTGTTAGTGCGCTTATTAATCCAGAACCACTTATCCGACTTACGTGTATTTTTTTAATTCATACATATATTCTCTGGCCAGGTTTTAGTATATATTTTGTTACGTTAGATAACATAAGGAGTACGTAGTGACGATAATAGTGAATCAAGTCAGAAAAAAGTGCTGCCAGCGCGCTCTCTTCCAAAAAAAACCTAAACAATTATTCTGTAGTCCACGCGAGCGGAGCCGCGGGCACAGTTACTTAGCTAAAAAAACGCCATCTTGACATCATATTATATACATTATAGAGAAGGAATTCTGAACTGACCATTTAAAATTTGAAACATAAGACAAAGTCAAACAAAATTAGTGAATTTTTGGGGAGTTTTAGGCCCTACAATTTTTACAGGATCACAAAAAAAAGTTTTGTTAATTTAGTTTGACTATAATAGGTCTAGGTTATGTTTTTTGGGTCGCTGATCACGAATTTGAGGTCCGTTTTAGTCCATTACGTCTGGATTTTGCATAAAATAGCCATAAAATTGCTAAAAATGAGCCCAAAATGAGATTTTCATCATTTTAAAGGGCATGGTTCCGGAATGATCAAATTCGCCATATACTCACCACTTTTGGGGTCTGCAGGTATTACTTTAATGTCCGAAATAGATTTTGATAGTGACCATATGTTCTGCAGCTGTCAAGTGCCAAAATGCTTTGACGAAGAGATTCCATATTGCTAATGCAACCATGCTAACTGATGCTATTGGCGATTCTGATCAAGAGGAGAGAATGCAATATACTATTTAACAGCTGTCAAGTTTACTTTGGCAGCTGTTAAATTTCCTTTGACAACTGCGAAGTTTACTTTGACAGCCGTCAAATGTCGAATAAAATTGTCAAAACAATGCGACTATTCTATTCCATTGAAAAATCGTGTACTACCATATTGGTTGGATTGGTTATAGTGAGGAGTCTGACATAATACGTTCATTGCCATCACTCAAGTACACTTCAGCAGCTGTCCAATGATGGATAAAGCTTGCAAACCTGTGAGAATTTTCTAAATCGTTGACGAGAACACTATGCCTTATGCCTTGATCGGCGTTGTTCCAGTTCTGATATCCACGCAAGATAATTGGCAGCTGTGAGTGTGATTTAACAGCTGCCAAATGGCAGTCAACACTGTCATGATGATAGGGTTACTCTATTCCCTTGAAATTTCGGTATACTATATGATCTTGGTGGCTCTGGTAACGGTCCTCACATATAAAATGTTATTTGACAGCTCTCAAGTGTACTTTGACAGCTAGCACTGCTGAACAGAACTGTCAAAGCCATGAGAATGTTCTAGTAGTTTAGATCTTTGAGAAAGACACTACGTCTTATGCTTTCATCAATTCTGTTTCAGTGCTAATATCCACGCAAGCTAATTAGCAGCTGCGAGTGTAATTTGACAGCTCTCAAAGTAAACTTGACAGCTGGTAAATGATATTTTGCATTATCTCATCTTGATCAGAATCGCCAATAGCATCAGGTAGCATGGTTGCATTAGCAATATAGAATAGCGAAGAACATATGGTCGCTGTCAAAACCTATTGGGAACAACGATGAATATCTCATTTTGAGCTCATTTTTACCAATTTTATGGCTATTTTATGCAAGATCCAGATGTGATGAACCAAAAACGGACCTCGAATTCGTCATCATCGACTCAAAAAACATAACCTAGACCTATTGTAATCAAAGTAAATCGACAAAAAATTTTTTGTGGTCCTGTGTAATTTAAAAGTAGACGTTAATATGGAAAAAAATTAATCTTAAGTCTAGGAGTTATTTTAGAAACAAAATAGAATAAACCAATATAAAATTTTCAAATTTGTATTAACCTTTGAAAGTTTCACACTAAACTTTTCCGGAATATCGATAATAAACCTTGAATTCAATGTTTTTTCACATATCTCCATAACAGTATGTTATATTGAAAAATGTTTCGGACTGAGGTTAAATCATAACATTCATCAAATATTACAATGTTTGTCTATAACATCTTTCTGGAAAAATTTAATCGGAAAAATATCTTAATAATTAAATTCATATGAAAGGTTGCGTAACTTGTACAGTATTTTTCAAACGAAAATCCTAATTACAGAATTTAATTTTGGCGGTTTTAAAAGTGAAAGCATGATTTTTGGGAAAAATCAATGGGAATTTTAAAAAAAAACCGGTCAAGTGCACGTTGAACTTGCGCAATTAATTAATTTTCCGTATGTTGATTGCTTTCAAAATAAATTTTTTTTTTTTAAGGAGGTATAAAATGATCAGTGACTTCACAAAACACACCCCAAATGAGTTTTCAACAAAGTTTGTTTCCAACCTTTACTGAAAAAAACTGATGACCTTGATTTTTTTTTTTTATTTACTAGATAAATTATTAAAGGTAATGTACGCGTGATAATTTTCGTTCAATCTACATCCCGTCGAGAATATTCCAGAATTTTTTCAGTACTTTTCGAGATAAGGGGGGGCAGCGATTTTTCGCGATTTTTTAAAAATAATACAAAGAAAAATGTGCGCAAGTATTACATTATTATATATATATATATATATATATATATATATATATATTTTACTCGTGTTTTCATAAGCTTTCATTTGACACCACACTCGATGACCTAGTAAAAATTCTTTTTTTCACTTCCGATTTCACCCCCCCAAAACTAACACCCTTAAGTCAAAATTTAACTTTCAAAACTAAATGGTTCTGATGAGGCCATCAATTCCTATATTATTACCAAATTTCAACTTTTTATGACAAATAGTTTCAGAGAAAATCCGGTGTGACAGACAGACAGACAGACACCGAAGTCATCTTATAAGTGTTCAGTACGGAACACTAAAAAGGATAAGAGTAAACATTTTTAACAAATAAAATTTAAAAAATAAATGTTAAAGAACTAACTGCGACTCAAATAGACACTTATATTTTCTTTTTTCTGTTAGAAATAAAAAAGAAGATATTATTGAATAAATAATTATACTTACTTCCTATCTGACCAGATTGTTACGGAGGTATAAAATGATCAATAACTTTACAAAACACACCCCAAATGAGTTTTCAACAAAGTTTTTTCCGAACTTTACTGAAAACTGATGACCCTGAAATTTTTGTTTTTAATGTTCCGTACGGAACACTTATAAGATCACTTCGGTGTCTGTCCGTCTGTCTGTCTGTCACACCTGATTTTCTCCGAAACTATTTGACATAGAAAGTTGAAATTTCACAATTTAAGAAAGTGACTTAGCTACCTGTACCCATTAAAAATTCAACAATTTTCGAAAGTGGCTGTTTAATGACAAGACATCGTGCAGGGCCGCACTATACCTAATTGTATAATTGTTGAGTTTAAAATTTTATTGTGATAAGACAGTTGAATTGTAATGTTTTATGTACTGAATAATACACAATATAGTAATTACACAAATATATTAAAACAGTGTACAGTGTCCTCGCGTACATTTTTAGTTATTAATTAATATCTAGTTCAATTTCGCTATCGCTACTAAACTATTTATATTTATGTACATATATCTATATGAGTTTTTCAATTTTTTTGACGTGTTGAATACAGTTTTCTCCAGTTTTCAACGGTTACATTTTTTACTTTTGTCTTTATCAACTCAATCACACTACTGTTTAAAGTGGGTGTATTATTGTGAGCACGTATATTAGACTTTATTTTATGCCATATCAACCCGATCGCATTAAAGATACAATAATATGGTAGAAGCCGAATTATTTCGTGTCCTGCTTCCTTTGCAATTTTATCACAAACATATTCCTTTGAAAAATTGTAACTTTTTAATACTTCTAACAATTGTTTAACTGTATAACTCTCATAGAAATATATGTCACGTACGCACAAAAAGGCTTTTTCTACTGGTGGAACTTGGTACCTTATTCATTTGGCATGACAGGATGCATTATCCTTCACAATACAGCTATCCGGTCTATTCGGCATTAATTTGTTTTGAAGCCAATCTTCAAAATCTTCAGCGGTTGTATCACAATGACAATCTAAGCTGAAATCTGAAATATTTTTGGCTGCTAGATGATGATGTTGATGATGTTATTGAGTCCGGACGCATCGACTACAGAGGTCATTTAGCGCCCCGCAAAGTATTGTGTTTTATGTTTTAAACTTTAAAATGAATTTCTTGGAGGAAATTGTTAATGATGCCTTTGATCTGTTCATAGGAATCTATGACATGTTTTAGCTTTGAAGGTATGTTGTGTTTGTCTCTCATACTCTTGCGCCGACTCAAATATGTGTAGGACGGTTAGAGGCGCGTAGCAGCCTGAGCATATAGGTGATGGTTCCCTATTCATCAGATGGGAGTGGGTGGCGTGCGTATGACCTATTGCTAGTCTTCTTCTGTGCACATTGTGGAGAAAAGGGAGTATTCGTATTTTGAAAGGGGGATATTGTAAAATGTAATTAGGTTACTGATTCTTTTATTGGCGGCTAGAAATAGACATTCTGGTATCCAGCCTTCTTCTGACCCCGAATGTAAAATTGTTATTCTTTTACCTTTATTTGATGGAGCCTTGGATTTGTCAATCCATCCTTTACTGAGTGTGTCGTGGGTGTCATACCAAGTCTCATCTAGGTAGATTATCGTTCGATTTTCCGATCTAGCTGTATTTATTTTTTCAAGATATTCCATTCTGAGTTGTTGTAAGCGCTGTGATTCCATTATAACTTGCCTTTTGTCTATTTTTTTTTGAATAAACGACGTAGAGTACGCCATAAACTTTTAAGCGCCGTGATTCCATTATAACTTCTATTTTTTTTTTTTTGAACAAACGACGTAGAGTACGCCATAAACTTGTAGTGAAACATTTTATGTCTCAACTATCCTCGGACAGCCTCCGTGAAAGTGACAATAACGTAGCAACTTTTTGTTCTGCATACATTTCATAAATTTTGCGGCGGATTAAGTCTTCTTGACAGAAATCAATACATTTCGACACACCTATGTTTACAATTTTTCAAACTGTACTTTCAGGGATGCTTGTTAAAGCTGATGTCTCCATCAATCAAAAGTAGTTTTCATGGCCTCGCTCCACTAACTTTAAATAAACATTTTTAACTATTACTTTTGCCTCAACGAACAAACATTTGCGGCTTCTGATGGAAAGGGCTTTGGACATTTTAACACACTATTAAACTTTGTAATACACACTATTTCAGTATAATACTGCAGATAAAATGAAGAATATTCTTTATATTTATTAACACGAAGTAGCCAATAAAATGTTAGATTGAAAGGGAGGTATGTATATATATATATATATATATATATATATATATATATATATATATATATATATATATATATATATATATATATATATATATCAATTACGACCCTGGCCGTGTACGTGCGAAGATCCTTAAGGTCATTTAATGTTTTTATTGCATCAATTTGCCAAATCACTTTCTTAGATAGAATATAATTGATGGCCTGTAGTTTTGGGGGGTGAAATCAGAAGTGAAAATTGAACAGTTAGCGTTCGGTATCGTAATTTGCTTAAGAATTCTATAAAATTCAGTCCTAAATTCATCTTCAAAATAAGAATTACCGAGAATATATAAAAAGTGAGATATCTTTGTAGTAAAAGTTTAAAACAAATATTTACTACCAAAATATTTGTTTAATTATAAACAAATAAAATATAATTATTTTGTCTCGGTACCTACCTATTGGTCACCAGCTACCATGAATATTTATTTTATCTGTAATTGGCTAAACGCTTAAAGTAATAATGTACTGAAAAGTATATGAGTATATTACTGATTGCACCGAATACGTATTGGTATTTCGTAGCTCTTAGTCCGGGTTAAATTTACAACTTTCCACCAAAAAACCATATTGCCAAGTCAAATAGTTTGTTTTTATACCAGATAAATTATCAAACTTGATAATTTCCGATCAATCTACACTTTATGGAGAATATTCCAAATTTTTTAATCAGTACTCTTCGAGATAGGGTGGGGGGACAGCGATTTTTGGCTATTTTTTTTTTAAATAACACCAAGAAATTTTGCGCGAGATATATATTTTTGAATTTGACACCCCACTCGCAAATTGCAAATTTTTTTTTTCACTTTTGATTTTACCCCCCAAAACTATATAAGTAATTTGGCTGTTTTATCTACAGTACCGTATATACAAGATAAAACTAAAAATACTATTTACTGGTGGATTCCAATAGATATCTGAACGTAACTTACAGATCATGCTTGTCAAAAATTATCTGTCATCAATTTACTAGTATTCAGAACTTTATCAATATGTGATAAACATTCTATCTCATCAGAAGCAGATAAGCTGACCAGTACTCTAAAAAATAATGGATATTGCACTGACGATATTAAACTTTCGTTTAACCGCTTTGAAATTTTGGCTTCCAGACAAGATATTAATAAGACTCCACCAGTAGATACTGCAGTTTTACCTTACATACACAGTAATGCAGATCAAATATCCAGATTACTCGAATATTCGAATAATCTTCAACGTTTGTACAAACTATATCCCTGTTCATGTGGTATGACGTATGTAAGAGAAACTGGAATATCAGCATCAACTAGAATTAAGGAACATGAACTATCTATGAAAAATAAACAAATTGGAATCAGCTGAAGCTGAACATCCAAACGCTATAGGTCGTACCATCAATGTAAGAGGAACCACAATTCTCGTTTCTCTCTCCGATTTCCATAAACGAAAGTTTAAGGAACTAATCGAAATTTAGAAACACTCTTAACAACATTAGAAGACTCGAGTCCGCATGTCACATGGAAACGATTATTACACTGGATCACTGTTTGGATACTACCAGGTTTAAATGCAATGCAATGGTGCTCCTTCGAGCGCGATCAGTTTTCTAATCTCAAAAAGCAAAGATTACTGGAGATGTATAATGTATTCGTAAACGAAACATCGTAAAGTTGACTTTAACACTTCCCACTTTTTTTTCGTAAAAGTGAAGTGGTCCTTTTAAGATGCTTCCCTTTTTTAATTTAGGGTATTAATTAACATATAATTTATTTATTCCTAACTGTTTCCTAGCTTGTAAATTCCAATATTGTAAAATTCCTATTCCCTAGATTGGAAAAATCACTTAAACACCTTGATAGCTTTGGCCTATTTAATAACTGCCAATTGTAGAGGTAGTTGTCCATAGCCAAAAACATCAGGTGAGATGATGTCAGTAAAGTACGGTACATGCAGCACAAGATCCTACTAAATTTAATTCGACACAACCCAGTGTTAAAGAACTCTACACTAAATAAAGTTTCGACTGAAGATAAAAATTTACATTATCACTGCAGGTTCCAACACATCCATGTCTAAACCTGTCTACACTCGAAAACCCCACAACCTTTTTTGGTTCTCTTGGCCCTATTTCACAAAACTATAAGTTTGTAAAGTAAATCCCAAGATATAAGATCCTGCCTTTTTGCTTTTTCAGTGGGGCAATAAGCGACCCTATTAAAGCTTTATGCATGGTTGCCAGGTATTACGATAAACGTATTTTTATTTTACCTGCTTTGTATACCGCCCTCACTCGCACCTGCAATCATATTGGATCTATTTTTACCTATATATTTACTACCGGCAACCCGGTTTGGAGCCCTTTAAGTATTTGATAATATAAGCCTAATGACCACAGGACCCCATTAAGATTCGAAAGATACTTTTTATTATTTTTATTTTTAGTTTTACTTACGACTTACAACGTAACGGTTCTATTTTATTTATGTGGCGTCCGTGGGAAAATTACAATAGTGGCTAACGCAAGAGAAAACATTTATCACTTGACGCTAAACAAATAGTGAAAAATGCTTACGACAGTTTGGTAAAAAAAAAATGAATAAACACAGTGCTTTGCAAGAAACCAGTGAATTAACAAAAACCCCAATTTCTACGATTAAGGGTATTGTAGGAAAACCATCACTCAGGAACAGGAAAAAACCCGAAAGATTTTTAAATGCATCATGTAGACGATTGTGAAAAAGACATCATCAGGAGAAAAATATATTCTATGTATGAAGAGTAGTTAGTGCCGACACTAGACAAAATAAAAAATAAGACTGGTGCAATATAATTGTGGCCGATTAACCCTTCACAAAATTCTCTTAAGGGAAAGGCAAGTAGTGATGGAGTCACAAAGATTACGAATCTTGCGACATACTTATTTACAAGAAATTAAAAGGTATCGATCAGAGAATTGGCCAATAATTTACCTTGACGAATACCCATGACACTGTGCAAAAATGTTGGGTTGACAGCAGTACAAAATGTCAGACTAACGCACCTTCAAATAAAGGTAAACGAATAACCATTTTGCATGCTGGATCTGAAAAGGGCTGGGTTTCAAATTGTCTACTATTATCTGCAAAAAACATAAAAGATTCTAGTTTGGACTATCACGAAGACACGACCCCAGAACTTTTTGAAAATTGGTTTCAAAATTCCCTTTTGCCAAATGTTCCAGAACAGAGTGTTATAGTTATGGACAATGCAAGTTACCATAGTCGTCTACTAAATAAAGTTCCTTATGCAGCCAACACTAAATCGGAAATACAGGAATATTTGTTAGAAAATAACATTTATTTTGACTTTAAAAAAAGTTTTGAAAGACTCTAAATTGAAAAAGAAATATGTTTGTGATAGTATGACTGAGAAAATGGAACACACTGTTTTGCGGCTTCCTCCGTATTATTGTGTGTTTAATCCAATTGAACATATTTGGCATCAAGGTAAATCAAAAATAAGGGCATAAAATGTTTCTCCTACTTTAAGCGTGTTAGTGGTTGAATTAGTAAAAAAGTTATAAATGATGTACCTTGTGAAAGCTGGAAGAATTCCGTTCAGCACGTTGTTAAAGTTGAAGATTCATATATTTATGTAAATAATATAAAACCACTGATACCTCAGCTGTATGTCCCCTCTTGTAAACCCCATTCATTCAAACTGTATATTTTTACTTCATATCCATTTATTTTTACATGCATCTATAAAATAAACATCTCCAAAAACACTTATAATTTTATTTATTTGCATTAATGAATAAAATTCTTAAGACCATCTCTGCAACCTATCATAAACAAAAGGTCAGAATTTTTATATTGCCCACTTAAAACGGCAAAAATCAGTATCTTATATTTTGAGACAGGCTATACCAATCGAATTTTAAGAAGTTTGGTAGTAAGTAAGCATTATTAGTGTTTCAATGTACCACTGTAGACTTCTCATAACAAATGAATTTTTATAGTTTATAAATAAAGTTTTTGTTGTCAACTGGTAATTTTCTTGTAAATTATAAGTGTCATTAACAAAAAAATACCTGGTACTTTAATTATTTTCTGTCCAACTTGAAACGCAGGTAGAGTGTTTTACAAATATTCACCATTCTGGTAAGATACAACGAATTTTACCAAATTTGAAACGCATACCTAGTAATCCAGGAGAGGCTGATTACAGCCACAGCTGACAGAGTGGTTGGAACATAGTCAACACTCACCGTAGGCAGCACGATTTTTGCAGAGAACCTCCTCAAGCATATGTGGTTTAATATAAAATAACTGAAAACAGACCAAGTCCATATTTCAGCAGTCTACCCACTGTTCTCTTACTTGTCAACCCATCCCGAGATGTCTTTCTCCGTATTACGGCTCATCAGTTGAGCTAGAAACGACAAACAAGAGAACAGAATTTCTAGTACTGTTTCCCGATACTTACGGAACACAATGGTAAGATACAACGAATGGTACCAGATTTGAAACGCATTCCTAATACTCCATCGGAGGCTGATTACAGCCATAGCTGACAGAGTGGTTAGAACACAGTCAACACTCACCGCAGGCCGTGCGATTTGTTGAGGGAACCCCCTCAGGCATATGTGGTTTAATGCAAAAAAACTGAAAAACATACCAAGTCCATATTTCAGCAGTCTACCCACTCTTCTCGTTGTAAGTACCGGAATAAAGTACTAGAAATTCTGTTCTCTTATTTGTCGATCCTGGACAGACTAATGAGCTGTGATATAGCGAAACGGGTGTCAGGATGGATTGATAAATAAAAGAACAGTAGGTAGACTGCTGAAATATGGAATTGGTCGATTTTCAACTGTTTTACATTAAAGCATTCACCATTCCTCAACATTCAATTTAATCTCCTTTACTAAGTTTTCTAGAAAAACTTTCGAATAAAACACTTTTATCATCTGATATTTCTTTTGAAATAATAATTCTATTACCTAAAGTAACATAAATGTATTACGTGTGTTACGCACAGTTGCTTTCACAGTATGCTTTTCTATGGGTCACAGGAAGTGTTACAGACATGTTTCACACTCGTTACGAACAAATTATATAATTGCTTGTGCACTACTCTTATAATTGTTTTTACCAAGACCTGAACCTGTGTGAAATGATCCGCCAGTATTATATACTCAAAGTATCCAAGTTTGACAAATAGGATATCATCGTACTGAGAATGATATTTCTAATGAATACGATCTATAAAAAAGTTGGTATGATTTTCGGTCAAAGTGAAGGTATGCTAAATTATTTGATACCATTAAAAACTGCAGATTTATCTTTTATAAAGATTCCACGATTTTCAATTTTTTACATCTAAGAACATTAAAAAGTAGCTCAATTACAATTACAAATTATTTCCAGAAGTTATTGAAAATACAAACGCATATCACGTCTCTGTTCTCTTTCTGAGTTAATTTCATATTTGCGTATTTTTCTTTTGTTTGGCAGCACTCTTTGTCAAAGCCTCTCCGATTTTAAGCAAATTCTTTACCATTTTATTTAAAAGTAAAACATATATAACTCACTTATCACTCTTAACTCCGAAGAAAGAAGCTAAAATTGAACAAAAAAATAAACCGACTTCAAAAAAAGAAATGAAAAGTATAAAATAATATCTTCCGTTTATTTTAAAAACTTAGTGCCTAATAACGTTGGAATTTTGGAATCTTTGAGGTAATGAGACTACCCAATAGATATTACCACTACACCTAACACTTTATTTTTACAATCGATGTGCGTTGCACTAACCATGTTAGGATCATGGAGCGATGATTGACTGTCAATCATCGCTCAGGATGATACTAACATGGTCAGCGAAACGTGCATCATATGATAAAAAAAAGTATTTGCTGTAGCGGTGATGGTGGTTATGTCGTTCGTATTTACCTGCCCATAACGAATAAAAAACCGGCCAAGTGTAAGTCGGACTTGCGCAAGCAATTAGTGTTACGTACGGTGATTGCTTTTAAAATAAAATAAAATTATATATCGGTACAAAAGCGACTCGCTACTCGGTTACAGTTACCTCCATCATACGTTAATAAATATAGTTTTCATACTTTTTTTATACCAGATAAGGGGGGACATCGATTTTTGGCAATTTTTTAAAAATAACACAAAGAAAAGTGAGCGAAAGTATTAAATCATATATACTTTTGAACTCGTGTTTATAAATAATAATAATAAAAAAATATTTTTTCACTTCCGATTTCACTCCCCAAAACTAACCCCTTAAGTCAAAATTTAACTTTTAAAACTACACGGATTTGATTGAGCCATTATTTCTTTATTTATGCCAAGTTTTAACTTTCTAATGTCAAATAGTCTCGAAGAAAATCGAATGTGACAAACGTACGAATAGACAGACGGATAGACAGGCAGACAGAAAAACGGGCAGACAGACGGACATACAGACGGACAGACACCAAAGTGATCCCATAACTGTTCCGCACGGAACACTAAAAATTAACAAAAGAAATCTTAACTGTTCTCACTCTAAACGAAAAACACAAAAAATATACGCCAGTCTCGGTAACGAAGTGGATATAGAGCCTGCCAAGTGTCCCGCTGGACACTGGTTCGAATATGGTGCTAGCGGGGGGGGGGGGGCTTTGATGTCCCAGATTTTAAATTTAAAATTATATATATACTAGCTCGTGACTAATACGCTTAGTTCGCGCAGCCAATAAAAACAGAAAAAAGCACTTAATATACAAAAAGTATACAAAATTATGAAGCTTACCAAATCTTGCACTTCATAAGAAACTTATTAAATAAAGCTTAACATCAAAAGAACAGATGAACCAAAAAAAAAACATGTAGATCGCCAAATTTATCTTTAAATTCGGAGAATCAGGAATAAAATACCAATTCACGTGGTTGCTTAAGTAAATCTTTTATTGCCGCATAGGTGCGCAGTAGATATAGCGCGGGAAAATATGATCTTTTTTTTTTTTTATGGGTCTAGCACACGTGCTGCAGGGAAGTCCCTAAAGCGCTCCAGGAGCGGCACGAGTGCGGAAAAAGCGATTCACGTTGTTCTTGAATCGCTGTAAATTGTACTCGGTGGGAAACACAGCGCTGGGCAAATTATTCCAAAGGGATGACGTTCTCCATATAAAAGATTGCTTGAAAAGCGTTGTACGCGGAGTAACAAGCTGAACCTCATACGGATGCGAAGCACCAGCGCGACGTGTATTTCTAACATGCACCGCTTTGGGAGGAATTAAGCGGGCTACATCCTTCGAACACTTTCCATGAAAATACTTGTAGAACAGACTCAAGTCGCCAACCGTTCTTCGATGTTCCAGCGAATCAAGGCCGCCGGTCAATTCCGGGTCCCCAATCAGACGGACCGCTCTTCTCTGAACAGAATCCAACAAATGCAGTGTATGTTTGGGAGCGGAGCCCCAAACGTGGGAGCAGTATTCCATAGGTCGAATTTGGGCTTTGTAAAGAATTAACAGTTGCTGTGGGGTGTAAAGCTTTCTGGTTCTAAATAATATTCCCAACTTTTGAGAAGCTCTCCTTGCTATGCCTGCAACATGTTCATGCCAAGACATATTTGATCCCAAACTAACGCCCAACAAATTGAGCGACGATGCTAGGGGAATGGAGTGCCCCGACATAACTATGTCGGGTTCAGCAACGTTAACTTTTTTAGAAAAAACTGCCGCTTGGGTTTTTGTAGCGTTAAATTCCACTTGGTTACTGTCACCCCAAGATAGAATTTCTTCCAGGTCTTTGTTAAGTTGAACGACCACCTGCTGTCTGCGGATATTCGCCTGAGCAGCCGATGTCCGAGCGTTCAAGGTGAATGAAGAGACAAGCGTACTGTCATCTGCAAAGCTATAGATTGGATTCCCGGTCTTTTCCAGCAGATCGTTAATGTAAATGAGAAAGAGAGTAGGAGACAGTATGGAGCCCTGGGGCACACCGGCGTTGATAGTGAGGGTGTTAGAAAGAAATCCGTCGACCGCCACTCGTAAAGAACGGTCTGTGAGGAAACATGAGAGCCACAAACAGAACCTTTCAGACATACCATAAGATCTCGATTGCTTCTCTCTGCCATGCCCGTGGCAGTAGTATGACTTGCATGGACTTCAAAATTTTGCTTAGTTTTATGTGTTTACATATTATGTTTTGTATATTAAATGTTAATTACATAACAGTTTTATTTCTTTCGTTTTCCGTTGAGTGTAACAGCGGAGATTTATTTTGCTAATTATATTATTATTTTATATAAAGGAAAGCACTAACTTTTTAATACTAAGAGGAAGTATTTTGTGGTTTTTATCATGCTTTCGAAATCAGTTTATTTTTTTGTTAAATTTTAGTTTTATTAATTTTAGTCTATTTTAAAACCGTAAAAATTGGAAATGTTACGAATTCAGTTTCTAATAATTTTTAATAAAATGAGATAGATAATTTGAAATGTAATAAAAGTGCAGTTATTTTTTCATTGATCTTAATTAAATCTATGATAATTTCACTACTAAGAGAAACTCGATTACTAAAAAGTAGTTGCACCACAGCTTTGTAATTGTAGTACTAAAGGTAAATCAGTTTCTCTGATAGTAATTCAAATACTACAAAAGTAACGGTAACTTAATTACTGCGAAAGAAATTCTGTTACTCAAAGAAAATTAGCATTCACCGAAAACTTTAACCTTATTTGTTGCAAGTAAATTAAAATAACCCCTCAAAAAGCGTACTTAAATAACTAAATTTAATTACTATACTGACGAATTACTGAGAATTTTTGCTTAAAATATATTTTTTATATGTAAAACCCCGATAACATTTATAAAAATGGTTGTGGTGATATTTTTATTTGAAAAATAAAACTAACTTATACTTCAGCTGTACCAACAGCATTTGAAATAAAATAAAAAAGAACTAATTATACATATAACTAGAAAAAATTATTACTAAGAATTGTAATTCATAAGTAATTGATACATATAACTATGTTAAATATTTTTACAGTTTTGACATAATATTAAATCAAGTATGCTGTTTCTACGAGTGTCATAAACTAAAAAGAATAACAAGATCTGTCAGTCCAATGAACAATTGCTTCAGCTGTCAACTTCATTGACAACCTGCATTTTCTTATGTTCCTCTCAGATCAACGTAAATTAACATTTTACGTAATTGATAGATCACTCTTAGAAAAACCATACATCACAGATTACTTAATAATTTAAGTTCCGACTCTAGCTGACTTATAACTAGCTTTATCGTTATGTTGTAATTGGTTATTAAGTGAACTTCAAACAAACTCCTTTTATACTGTCGTTGTATCCAAAGCTTTTTCAGGGAAAGTTACCAAAGGATTTGAATGGGCATTGCAAGCAATTTCGTCTACCCCAGCTTGAACAGCACCACTATTGAAATTGTATAGTTCAAGATAAAATCCATATACGTTGTAGAGTCCCATCCATATAAGAGCTAAAATATAGTTATATTTGTATCTGGTGCTTAAAATACTACAGTGATGACGAGAATGAAAAAAATATTCGAGAACGCTTGGAAGAATTCACGTACGAGGTGCAAACAATATTTGTTTTACAACCGTTGTGTTTTCATATAAATATTTCAACAAACGGTTAATTAACTGCAAAACAGAGCTAACTTTCATTTTAAAATAAAACTATTTATGATCGTAATTATGGAAACAATAAAGATTGGCTAGGCAGTTTGACAAGGTTCTAAAGTGACTTGTGCAAATTCGGTCATCGCTAGCCACCACGTTCTCCCATCTTTGTGGCAGAATATGAATACCACATTGGAAAAACGACTTATCTTTGAGGCTATTCACGAACCGACCCATTTTTTTGTCTCCTCATAAGAATGGAAGCGCTGTTCAGGCAGGCCGTGCGTCATGAATCGAAACAATTATTAATCAGAAGGAGCGCTTCTAGCGTTTCCTTGACGGGTTTTGTGGCCGAGCGTTCTCATGTTGATAAGTCACTTTGCCATGTCTTTTGACATATTGCGGTCGTTTTTCTTCCAACGCTCCGCTCAATTGCATCAAGTCAGTAACCTTCCCCAGCAATAATTTCATTGGGTTAAAGCAGCTTATAATACACTACACCCAGCTGATTCCACACAATACACAGCATAAGCTTGGAGCCATGAATATTCGGCTTTGGCGAGGATGTTCACCTATAATTTTTTGGGCTTTGGATTATCGTAGCGTATCCATTTTTCATCACCAGTTACGATACGATGCACAAAAACCTTTCCAATTATGCGGTTGAAGCAGTTCTTTACAAGTATAAAACGTCTCTCGGTTTCAATTCGACATCACCCAATTTTCTTGCTTTTGAATCATTCTCAATTCATGTAAGCGCTTGGAAATGGTTGTGCGATCAACTCCTAATGATTCTGCAAGTTCTTTTTCCATTTGGCATGGGTTTTCATCGATTAATGCCTCCAATTCTTCATTTTTAAACTTTTTCGGCTGACCTGGATGTTATTTGTCTTCCGTGTCGAAATCACCACTTTTAAAGCCAGTACTTACATGTTTTTATCGATGGAATATAATCATCATAGGTTTCCGACAGCAATCGATGACTTTCAGCAGCGCTTTTCTTCTAATTAAGAGAAGAAACGTAACACTTCCCGTAAATAGTGTTTTGTTGGCATGTAACTCGACATCTTCAAAGCACAAAAAAATATGTTGTTACTCTTCGGCATACACTAAAAATTAAAGTCTAATGGTAGTGCTTCACCATGAATATAGCAACAGTATGCCCCAATGCGATATAATACAAGTTATGCCCTCTCTTAGAAATCCCTCAAAATGAATTCACACTTCTTATATCTGAGGGTGTTTAATTGCATATTTTGAGGAAAAGTCAAAGAAAGTTAAACATTCTACAATATGGTCAGTATATCTATAATATATATAAAATGCAACGTCTCTGTCTGTCTGTCTGTCTGTCTGTCCGTTAGTGCGCTTATCACTGGAGAACCACTTATCCGATTTACCTACTTTTTTTTTTAAAACATACATACATATGTTCTCTGGCCAGGTTATAGGCTATATTTTATTACGATAGGTATCATAAGAAATGAGCAGTGACGATAATAGTGAATGAAGTCGGAAAAAAGTTTGCCGCTAGTGCGTTCCCTTGCAATATACAGCCTAAACCATTAAATACGGAACAATATTACATATGTTCTCTGGCCAGGTTATAGGCTATATTTTATTACGATAGGTATCATAAGAAATGAGCAGTGACGATAATAGTGAAAGAAGTCGGAAAAAAGTTTGCCGCTAGTGCGTTCCCTTGCAATATACAGCCTAAACCATTAAATACGGAACAATATTACATATGTAGCAGAGAATATCTATAATCTATAATATATATAAAATGTAATGTCTCTCTGTCTCTGTCTGTCTGTCCATTAGTGCGTTTATCACGCGAGAATCACTTATCCGATTTACGTGTATTTTTTTAAATTCATACATATATTCTTTGGCCAGGTTATATAATAATAATAATAATCTATATCTATAATATATATAAAATGCAACGTCTCTCTGTCTGTCTGTCTGTCCGTCAGTGCGCTTATCCCTCGAGAATCACTTATCCGATTTACGTGATTTTTTAACTTCATACATATGTTCTCTGACCAAGTTATAGATATATATTTTATTACATCTATAATATATATAAAATGCAACTTATCTCTGTCTGTCTGTCTATCTGTCCGTTAGAGCGCTTATCACTGGAGAACCACTTATCTGATTTGCGTACTTTTTTTTTAAAACATACATATGTTCTCTGGCCGGTTACAAGCTATATTTTATTACGATAGGTAGCATAAGGAATGGGCAGTGACGATAATAGTGAATGAAGTCGGAAAAAGTTTGTCGGTAGCGCGTTCTCTTGCAATACACAGCCTAAACCATTAAATATGGAACAATATTATGTAGCAGAGAATATCTATAATATATATAAAATGCAACGTCTCTCTGTCTGTTTGTCCGTTTGTGCGCTTATCACTGGAGAACCACTTATCCGATTTACGTGCTTTTTTTTTAAACATGATAAACCATTAAATATGGAACAATATGATGTAGCAAAGAATATCTATAATATATATAAAATACAACGTTACTCTGTCTGTCTGTCCGTTAGTGCGCTTATCACTGGAGAACCACTTATCCGATTTACGAGCTTCTTTTTTTAAATATACATATGTTCTCTGGCCAGGTTATAGGATATATTTTATTACGTTAGGTGACATAAGGAATAAGCAGTGACGATAATAGTGAATCAAGTCGGAAACTTTGCCGCTAGCGCGTTCTTTTGCAACAAACTGCTAAAGCATTAAATATGGAACAATATCATGTAGCAAAGAATATAATATAATATATATATATATATATATATATATATATATATATATATATATATAATGTAACGTTTCTCTATCTGTCTTTCCGTTAGTGCGCTTATCACTCGAGAACCGATTTACGTGTTTTTTATAAATTTATACACATGTTCTTTATAATTCGATATAAGCCTAGATAATCGGAGATAAGGTGAGATAATGGGAGATAAGTATAAATAATGGGAGATAAGGAGAAATAATTGGAGATAAGCAGAGATAAGTCTAGATAATGGGACTTATGGTGAGATAATGGGAGATAAGGAGAAATAATGGGAGATAAGAAGAAATATTGCGAGATAAGTCGCGATAAGCTTAGATAATGGAAGATAAGGTGAGATAATGGGAGATGTGGAGAAATAATGGGAGATAAGGAGAAATAATGGGAGATGAGCAGAGATAAGCCTAGATAATGGAAATTATGGGGCGATAATGGGAGATAAGGAAAAATAATGGCAGATATTTTATTACGTTAGGTAACATAAGGAATAAGCAGTGACAATAGTAGTGAATCAAGTCCACGCGAGCGGAGCCGCGGGCACGGCTAGTTCTATACTAAAATTAACCCTTGATGTTAAGGGAAAACATTGGTCCTGTATTTGAAAAATATGTCAGTTGAATATTATGTTAGTAAGTCTAAGATTTTAACAAGAGAACCGATTATTCGATGTACCATATAACAAAGGCAGATAACAAAATAATTAATAAAGATTAGGATAAAATTTTCATTACTCTTTTATTTAATGCACATTGTCTTTTTAATGTTTTAAATTGTTTTCAATATATATATTTCGGGTGCTTGTTGCTGTAAAGAACTCACTGAAATGACTGTCGATGACATATGTTAGAAGACGAGGGCTCTGTTTCTGATATCCTGATAAAAGAACTAACATATATTGCTTTTTTGCAGTTTTCAAATTAGATCATATTAAAAATACGTGGCTTTACGTCCAAACTAACGTCGGTTTTTAAAATATCAAAACAAAAAAATCTATAAACCAAGTTATTTGACTTAATTTAATTGGAGAAATGCCTAGGCTAATAGCAAAGTACCTGACGTGAGTGATTTTCGAGGCCTATAGACGTTACTAATTAAGTAACATTGTAAACAAAACAATACAGGGAGATGTTCATAACAACGAGAATTTGGCGGAATTAATAATACATATTATCACAGACATAAGGGCCGGGTACCAAAAGGCAGACCACCAGCCAGATGTAAGGTTAATAATGGATAAATTTATATGAAGTAAATTGTATCAGGCTGGAAAAATATATAACATTATTTAAGAGAAGAAGAGATTGAATATTAAAATCATGGGAATAAGCGAAGTGCGCTGGCCAGGAACAAATTATATCGATATCAACGAACACTAAGTATACTACTCTGGCACATCAAATAAGAAACACAAAGAGGGCGTGAGGGTTATATTGTGTAGATCAGTTGCGGAGTCAGTTATAAACTTCATACCAGTTTCGGAGAGAATCGTAATTCTTCAGATTAATGCTAGTCCTGCTCGATAAATAATATACAGGTATATACCCCAACAACTGATTATGAAGACAACATAGTCAAAGAATTCTACTCCCACATAAACGAAATGAAGAAAATGCTACCAAAACAGGACGTAACAATATTAATGGGAGATTTCAAATTGAAAAAAGAGGCGAAGGTGATTTTATCAATCCCTGTCGATAAGGCGAAACAAACGAGAGGGGCGAACATCTGGTCACATTTTCAAATGAACAAGGATTGGTGGTTCTGAATACACTCTTCCTCCACGTAGGCTGTACACTTGGAAGTCGCCAAAGGTTTCTGATAGCAACACCATAAAGAACCAAAAGGCAGATCACCAGCCAGACGTAAGGCTAATAACGGACGAATTTGCATGAAGTAAATTGTATCAAGCTGGAAAAACATATAACGTTATCCAAGAGAAGAAGAGATTGAATATTAAAATCATGGGAATAAACGAAATGCGCTGGCCAGGAACAAACTATATTGATATCAACGAACACCAAGTATACTACTCTGGCACATCAAATAACGAACACACACAGGGCGTGAGGGTTATACTGTGTAGATCAGTTGCGGAATCAGTTATAAACTTTATACCAGTTTCAGAGAGAATCTCAATTCTTCAGATTAATGCTAGTCCTGCTCGATTAAATAATATACAAGTATATGCCCCAACAACGGATTATGAAGACAACATAGTCAAAGAATTCTACTCCTAGATAAACGAAATGAAGAAAATGCTGCCAAAACAGGACGTAACAATATTAATGGGAGATTTCAAATTGGAAAAGGACGCGAAGGTGATTTTGTCGGTCCCTGTTAATAGGGCGAAAGAAACGAGAGAGGCGAACATCTGGACACATTTGTAAACGAGCAAGGATTGGTAGTTCTGAATACATTCTTCACTCTTCCTCCACGTAAGCTGTCCACTTGGAAGTCGCCTAGGGATTCTGAGGGTAACACTATAAAGAATCAAACTGACTACATCCTCATAAATAAAAGATAGAGGAATGGTTGCACGACAGTAAAAACATGTCCATGTAGTCGGATCATATTTCTTTCGTGGGTTCATTCAGATTAAAGTTAAAAAGACCAAAAAAGCAAACAAAAAAGCGCTATGATCTAAATAAATTAAAAGAACCAATAAGGAAAGAACAAGTATAACAGAGTCTTAATAATGAGTTAAAGATGATATAAGGTTCCTCCACTGTGGAGGTACAGATTGAAAAACTAAACATGACAGTCCAAGATATTAAAAATGATCTATTGAGACCTGATGCAGTCAAGAAGAACTTGTGGATGACGGATGAGATTCTCCAGTTAATGGAAAGGAGACGGCTGTATAAAAATACTCCAAGCGAATATAAGATAATCGACAGATAAATTCAAAAGAAGATAAGAGAAGCAAATGCAAACGAATTAAAAGTACAATATGACGAAATAGAAACCCTGCAAAGAAAGCATGACACTCTGAATATTTATCGTAAAGTAAGGGAAATGACTAGACTAAAACAAATAGAACAAATAGACTAATAAATAATGAAGGATTAGTTATAATAGATAAAGACGAAATTAAAAACACTTGGAAAAGATACATTGACCAACTGTTCTGTGACAATCAACCAGAACTCCTTCAGATAGACGGGAATACGGGACCGGTCATCATTAAGGAGGAGGTTAGAAGTGCGATAAGAACAATGAGAGAAGGTAAAGCACCAGGCCCAGACAATATAGAAACAGAATTCCTAAAGTTTCTAAATGAAGAAAACATAAAATGGCTGACATCATTATTCAATCATATTTACAATTCTGGAATCATTCCCCTTCAATGGCTAAAGGCTGAATTTCTAACTCTACCGAAAAAACCAATCGCTAAATCATGGGGAAAGTATAGAACAAACAGTTTGATGAGCCAACTCTTAAAAATATTTGTTAAAATTAGCCATAGAAGAATATACAAGCTCTGTAAAAACCGATATCTCCAACCCAATTCGGTTTTAGAAACGCTCTTGGTACACGTGAAGCCTTATTTAGTATTTTTTCAGCGCTGTCGAGATGTGGACATTGACACCTATGCATGTTTTGTGGATTACCAAAAAGCATTTAACAGAGTACAACACCACAAGATAAATATAGGACTGGATGACAAAGATCTTAGGAATATTAGGAATCTTTATTGGAATCAGTCTATTTCTGGAACTACTCACAAGAAATAAAGAGCCATATTGAGAAGACTAGAGCAGTATTCACCAAAATGAGCTCTATATTCAAAAGCCATAATTTGACTCTAGACATGAAAGTGAGGTTTCTGCGTAGCTACGTATTCTCTATTTTATTTTATGGAGTTAAGACATAGACCCTGACAGAGGCAACAAGTATAAGATTGGAAGCCTTTGAAATGTGGCTATATCGTAAGATGCTGGGAGTGTCACGGGTGGACCGAGCCACGAATGAAAGAATTCTTCAAAGAATGAATAAGGAAAAAGAGGTTTTAGTTGCCATCAAGCAACGTAAACTCCAATACCTCGGCCACATTATGGGGAATAAGATTCCAGATTCCATCTGTTTCAGAATATACTGCAAGGTAAAGTGTGTGGAAAGAGAAGTATGGGGAGAAGAAGGATTTCGTGGCTCAAAAATCTTAGCACTTTTTTAATGACCACCACACAGCTGTTTAGGGCCGCAGTCAACAAGGTGATGATAATATGGTTGCCAACATCCGGAATGAATAGGAACCGAGAGAAGAAGAGAAAATGTATCAGTTGTACCTAGATAAGGAAGCTAACCTTTCATTAACAAATTAGAAAGAATAAAGAGCTTGTTGAATTTAAATTTGAATTGGGATTAATAATACTAGTCGAAACAGATAATCGAATTTGGCGGAATTAATTGTCTGGTTTGATCGGTATTGTAAATCCCGCCAAATTCTCGTCGCTATAAACATCTCCCTCGCGTTCTCTGATTTACCATATTGCAACGAAGCGTTTTTCCTTAACCTTAAACAACAACACCGGTAATTACCTTCGGAGAATATCAGCTACATTTCTTGCCAACGAAGGAGGCGATGTATCCGATCTGATGCGCCATAGAGGAGCAAATTTTTGATTAATGCTGAGGTATATGTAGAGGATTTCATTAATAATCAAATTAAAATGTTCAAACAAATTTCATTATCAAAACTGTTTCTTATAATACTTTTTCTCTTAGAATTACACCTAGGGAGGAGTTGTATTGTCATGCACATTTCAAAATCTTAGTTTGTGAGCAATAAAATTCTGCATCTTCTCTTAATTAACTTCTGCACTAACAAGGTTGAAATAACGACGTAAACTGGCTCAGAGCTGTTGTTTTGCATTTTAACGTATTTTATTTTATTTTATTTTATAGCGCTACAAGCTATACAGACACAAACAAGGCCCTTTAAGATTTATACACTTTTACATGCATTCGAACCAATTCTCGAAACATTTTTTTACTCTGAAGTTGGTACCTCAAAAAATGGCTTTGGAATGATTCAACAGCTTCTTAAGGTAATGAAAATCGCTGTCCGCGCATTTTTTTTGACATTCGGGAACAAAAAGAAGTCTTTAGATGATAAATCAGGTGAATAGAGACAATGAGACATTAATTCGATGTTTTTCTCCGTCAAATAATCAATTGCTGGACGTGCTGTGTGAGAGATGGCACTGTCATAATGAAGAATGGTGCGAGGTTTTCGGTTGTTTTTCCTGATTTCATCGATAACTTCGGGCAAACAAACTGTTCTTCAATCCCCTAAAGCAATGGTTGCAACATGTCTAGTATAACCAAAAAAACAAGCGATCATTTTCTTGGAAGTACTTCACGAACGAACCACTTTTGTTGGATTCGGTTCATCTTGGAAACAGTTGATTGTTGCTTAGTTTCCGGCTCGTACGAATATATCCAAGTTTCGTGGTCTGTTACGATATTGTATACGGATTTTGCATGCCGCGAATTTTTTGAGCATTTCCTTGCACCAATTGACACGGAATCCATCGAAAACAGATCTTTTTTACAGCTAAATGTTCATGCAAAATCGAATGTAGTGCAGTCTTCGATATGCCTAAGGATCTCTCTCTATCTCACGGTAAGTAACATGCCGATTATCTTCAATCATGTTGCGCACAGCGTCGATGTTTTTTGGAACAACAACCGATCAAAGTCGACCGTCACGAAATTCATCGCTGACGGAAACACGACCATAACGAAACTTTGCAAACCAATTATAAACAGTCTTTTCTGATGGTGATTCATTACCAAAAGCTGAACGAAGCCATTCAAGGCATTGTTGTTGAGTGGAGCCTTTACTAAAATCGTAAAAAATCATCCAACGAAAACCTTCATGTGAAATTTCCATTTGTTCACAAAACTGCTCACTGTAAACAAACTACTCTGCCAATTTGTGTCATTGTTTTAATAATAACAAATGTTAAATTTTAAAACAATGGTAATGTCACATCTCAATAGCACCATCTAGTGGTCGTTTGTAAAAACTTAAAAGGCGGCCCTCGTAGTAATTACTCCAAGAAGGGGGGCTGGGTGCGGTAAGTAGAAGCTGATTAATAGAGTGTAGAAGCAACTTTTAGCTATAACTGTATCTGTGCTAATACTGGTATGATCTTTATGCTATCAGTGATTTTTTTGGATAATGAAATAGGCTAATACGATATATAATTTATTATCGTATATCAGGGAAGGCAGAGAAAGTGCTCAATATTGAATGCACGCATGTTTTATGAAGTTCGTAGGATTTTTAGATTAAAGGAATATGGAATGGAATTAATGGTAACCGACAAAAGCTATGTAAAAGGATATTGAATTTTGGTACTTGGAATACCTAAGGAATAAGTGGAAAATACAACGAAATCATCTCTGATATTCAAAAAATAAAAATAGACATTATGGTACCAACCAAAAGAAAAGGAAGAGGAGTCGAAATGTGTGGAAACTATGTACATGTATTTAGTGGAGCGCCTAAACATCAACGAGCTAAGAGAGGGGTATCAGTCTTAATTCACAAAAAAACAACAAAAGAAGATAAAAGAGTGGGAAGCGGTCGACGAGAACATTATAAAAGTCAGTCTTAGCATCATGCAAAGAAACATTACCGTATTAGGAGTATATGCAGTGTCGAACGCTGAACCCGTAAACGAGAGGGACACGTATTTTGACAAATTTAATTCAGAAGTTATGAAAATTGGAAACAGCAGAGAGTTGTTTCTTCTCGGAGAGTTTAATAGTAGGACAGGAAGATGTCAGGATAGTCTTATAGTTGACCCACACGGAGAAGATCCTGTAAATGACAACGGCGAAAGGTTAAGAGGCGTGGGCCAAAATAATAATCTGAAGATAACGAATGGTTTCTTTAAATACAAACCAGTCCACCGATATACATGGATTCAACATGCAAGGAATTTGGAATCCATTATTGACTACGTTATACTAAGACAAAAATCGATAGTTGGTATTCACGATGCCAGAGTTTATAGGGGAATGTTACAAGACTCAGATCACCCTATGGTGAAGGCAAAATTAATACTTCCATACCCATCCATACAAACACATTTGGCAAATCAAAAGAATAAGACACAACAGACAGACAACACAGAAGAAAAAAATTGACCATAGAAAGGACAACAGCTTTATTCATGATAGCACTAAAATACTATACCAAGAAAGAGTAAACGACAAATTAGATGATACGATAGAAAGGTCATCGGATAAACTATATGACCATATAATACAATGCTTACACGAAGCCGCACAAGAAGCATTAAGAACAGAAAGACAGAAAAAGAGCATACAACTATGGTGGAATGACGATATAGAAAATTAGTAGAAACGAAGAAAAAATCACATATAAAATGGCTCACAACAAAACAATAAGAAGACCGAGACAAATATGTAAGAATAAAAAGAGAAACCCGTAACGCTATCACCAAAGAAAAAAAACTGATGTGGGACAAAAAGTGTCAGGAAATAAATACATACTTGGGAGGACGAAGATCAACGGAAGCATGGCAGTTCATTAACAGAATTAGGGCACTAAAAAAACGAAATTCACAGGTAAATATTATATCAATGGAAAAATGGGTGGACCACTATAAAAGACTATTAACAAAAGACAGATCGGAATATATGAATCAATATTCGGAAATAATAATAGAAGCACTTAAAAATGGAAAATCGAGTAGCCCAGGTGGTATACCTGCTGAACTTTTGAAACATGGGACTACAAAAATGTTTGGTATGATAACCACTCTTTTCAATAAATATATAAATGGACATTCAATCCTTAATGAATGGAAAATGGTTTATATATCCTCGATTCATAAAAAAGGTGATAAGACGGACTGCTCCAATTATAGACGCATATCAGTGACAAATACATTTAGTAGGCTCTATGGCAAAGTTTTAAGAGAATTAATAGAACGAGAATACTGAACCAATGAAGAAGATGAGCAATCAGGCTTTCGAGCAGGTAAGTCTTGCACAAACAATGTGTTCTGCGTGAAACAAGTAATTGAAAAACATTTAAGTACAAACAGAGAGGTTCATCTAATGTTCATTGTCCTACATAAAGCTTATGACAGTATTCCAATCAGCAAACTGTGTGAAGTAATACAAGAAACAAAGATAAACCATACCATAATAAAAGCAATTAAAAATTTATACGACCAATCTACTTCCCCGGTTAAAATCAATAATAGACTTTCAGAAGAGTTCGAAGTGACAAAGGGATTGCGTCAGGGATGTTCTATATCATCTACCTTATTTAAGATTTACGTAGCTAAAGCTTTATCTATATGGAAAAAGAAATGTCCAACGATGGGCTTCGAAGTACGAAACACCGTTTTTATACACGTTACAACTCGCCAACGATCAGGTGATAATGGCTAATGATAGAAATGATTTATCCTATATGACTAGAAAACTACAGCAGGAGTACAAGGAGTGGGGTTTAGAACTAAACGCCGATAAAACAAAATATTTACCAATTGGAGTAAATTCTATAGACATTATACTGGAAGATAACAATATAATAAAAACCTGCAACGATTATAGATATCTGTGTGAGTCAAGTAAGAAAAACAATCGGATACTTAAATAGCGTATTTTGGAGTTCGAAAGTAGGAAAGAAGAGAAAATATTATATATATAATACTATAGTAAAAAGTGGACTACTATATGGTTCGAAAAAATGGCAACTGAGGCAAGATAATAGAATAATGATAGAAGCAGTGGAACTTGACGTATCTAGAAGGTCCCTGAGGATATCCCGCTTGGAAAGAAGAAGAAACGAAGAAGTTAGACAGATGATGGGAATAGAGGAACCATTAACAACAGCAATAGAAAATAATCAGCTAATATGGTATGGTCACGTAAAACGCATGGACAACTCAAGACTTCTCAAGAAAGTGATGGAATGGGTTCTGCCATACCGTAGAAAGAAAGGAAGATCAAGAAAAAATCGGATGGAAGGAGTAAAAGAAGCAATAAGTACCAGAGACATGAGAGATTAACAATGGGAGAAACGAAAGGAATGGAGAGAGGGCATCGGACAACGTCGGAAGATGTTTTAAAACCGATAATTAACAAAAAGACACGGTATATTTCTGTATTATCTAGAGAGTAAGGATGTTGAAGGTTTCAGTAGCATCAAAACATATTTTCTGAGTTTTTAAAGTACAGAACTTTAAAATCAAATTTACATTTATGTATTAATTTCTAGAAAATATTCCAGGTTAATAGTGTTTTAGAGGAGCATCATTAAAAATAATGAAATCCTTAAAAATATTGAAAGACAGACATTGTTAGTGCTAGATAAATAATATTATTAATTTTTCCTTAATCTCGTTTATAACTTATAGTCTTGACAGAAATTCTGTGTAACAACTTAATTAATTCTTTGAACTTGAGCTAAAGTTATTTTTATCTTTTTATACAACCTTTTTGACACTGCTGACAATTACTGAAGGTATTCTCTATTAACAGTATTAAATTTTCCCATTCGAAAATTTCAAGAACCTTGTCCCTAAACAACTCGTTATACGAAACGATATAATTAGTAGTCAGAGCTGAGTGGCCAAGCTACAATAAGCTACTTTCTTTAAATCACGGTCCTGTACAAAGTGATTGCATTCCATTCAAAAACTTACTTAGAAATTATAGTCTATGGGTAATTAGATCATTTCTAAAATAGCTCCAGTAATACACCCAGAACAAAAATAAAAGGTACAGCTACCAACGTATTTAAAAATATCTTGAATGTGCTATTAGTTGTGCCAAAAATATCTAGCTTATTAGTTTTTAACTGTTCAATGGTTAGCTACTGTTCGGTCCCAGCATGACATCCTATGGATAATAATTATAATTATTACTTAGTACTTTTACTTACGACAAGAAGCTAGTAGAGTGAACATTATAAAGGAGAAATCATGTTGGTAAACATTCATGGTTGAGAATATGGTCAATATAAATATAATAATAAACTCCACCAAAATATATAGAAGTACAGTATTTTCTTTGCCCTGAAAAGAAAAAAAAGTATTTCAGTACTATATATAGGTAAAATAATTTAAGATTTCATAGAACACTGTCAGATTTTTACGTAGGGTTTGAGTGCTGAGACGGTTTCTTTAATTAAATGATGTGATTAAATTGGATACTTCAAAAGCGTAATTATTTAAATTTCTGTCAATTTTGCTAATGAAAATTTAAAACTAAAAACAATACCACTATTTTATATATGAAATTCCAAACAAGAAAAATTATTCACATTATATCCAACCTCGCCAGAAACTATATGGCCACTTTCGGTAAAAATACAATGCCAGTACTAAGTAAAGTCAATTCTATGAGAGTGGGACAGGACATCGAAACCTTTCGTGATCAACGACACATCATTTTGTGTTTAGAAAGCTGATATAAGATTACGAGCATCTTTTTTTAATGATCTCGGTGACTTTTTATATTCCAAGGATTTATTTGCCCATCTTCATCTTTCGTTTAGAATTTTTCAGGATAACGTTAGTAGAAATACCTCAAATATGAGCAGAATGTCTTTCGGAACTTTGTGGTGTCAAGAAATTCTCAAAAAATTCATTCGACCGAGGACATGCAAAATCGGTATACAACATCGTAACAAGAGGCGAAACTTGGATATGTTCGTACGAGCCGGAAACTAAGCAAAAATCAACTGTTTGAGTGTTCCAAGATGAACCGAATCCAACAAAAGTGGTTCGTTCGCGAAACATTTCCAAGAAAATGATCGCTTGTTTCTTTGGTTATACCGGACATGTTGCAACTATTGCTTTGGAGGATCGAAGAACAGTTAATGCTGAAGAGTATACAACAATTTGTTTGCCAGAAGTCATCGATGAAATCGAGAAAAACAACCGAAAACGTCGCATCATTCTTCATCATTATAATGCCTGCTCTCACAAAATACACGGAGAAAAACATCAAATTAATGTCTCATTGTCCGTATTCACCTGATTTATCGCCTAATGACTTCTTTTTGTCTCCGAATGTAAAAAAAAAATGCGTATGGAGCGATCTTCATCGCCTCAAGAAACTGTTAAATTCTTCCGAAACCATGTTTTTTAGGTGCTAACTTCAGAGTGGAAAAAATGTTTCAAGAATTGGTTCGAACGCACGTAAAAGTGTATAAAATCTTAAAAGCGAATATTCTGAGAAGCAATAAAACGATTTGTACCAAACATTTTTTTTTTCTTTCATTGTTTTTGTAAAAACTTGAAAGGCAGCTCTCGTATCTATAGATTCAGTAACGTCAGCTTAAAAATTCACTGTGAATAAAGATGGCAAGGTGGTAAAATAACAAACAACAAATTAATAATTAATTTATGCCAAAGCGTTTACAGCTAACATTGGTTTATTCCGGTGCCATTAAAAATTGTCTATTTTTTTGTAATGAAAAACCCATGCAAAATGTTAACTACATAATTTCTTATCTTTGCAACTTCGGGAGGAAAGTTCACGATAAACAACTTAACTTACTTTTTCTAAACAAGTTATTTTCTTACGCGAAGCATCTATGTTTTCTTACTAAGTATTTATAAAATTTAAAAAGTCACACGACACCCATGTGAAAATTTCGATATATTGAAATATTTTTCCTTCAGTCCTAGGAGATTAATAATATCCATAACAAAGTAGAAGGTACAAAATACGTGTAAGTCATTCATGTAATGAACACAATAATGACTGAAAGTAAAGAGAAAACCCCTAAAACTTCCAGAGAATATATTTAGGATTTGTTTTTTTTTTTTATAAAAATATATGTAATAAGCAAACTGTAATCTAGGGACTCCAAATTACAGTAAATGAATTTTGCGACCAAAAGAAAAAATCAACAATGGAATGAATAAATTGCATCGTTACTCCCAAATCCGCGTTATTTAATTTTCCTTGTTAAATATGGAGAGATGTTCCCCAGTGTATAGTTATTTCACTTTAAAGTATCCTAGTCTTAAAGAGAATAGGTTCCTCACCTCCTTTCTCTCAAAATTTTGAAGGTACATATTTAAAGAATAACCTTTTTGAAATTTTTTTTTTTTTAATTCAATGCAATCTATGATGAAAAAAAATTCATATAAGTTTTTAATTGTTTCACGGTTATTGAAAATGAGTTTGTTATTTATTAGTTCTACAAAAGACTGTAGTTAAAAAAATACTTACTTGAACTAAAGCTGTTATTAAAATGCATCCTGCTGCAATATTTATTACACCAACAATAATGCCACATATGAAATATAATTTAAATTCAGGTCCCACTTTGTTATGCGTCATCCATATGCTTCCACCTATAATTATTGATATTCCCAGCCCCTAAAATATATAAAATTAAAATATATACCAAATAGTATAGTGATAGGCTGTGATGCCTAGTTGGTTGAAGTAAATGTAGCAATTTTTTAACATTTCAGCATATGGCATCTTTAAAGAGGCCTCTTAACGTGTTTCTTTAATACGGACTATTACTAGTCCTACTATGTGTACAAGTATGAAATGCGGATTTCAGACAACAGATGGTGCATCAATACAGTTTGTGCTATAAAGATTTGACACTGCGCCATTTTGTTGTGTACAAGTGTCAGACGCGCACGAGTGATAAATTGGAAAAATGTGTGCATAGTGTTGTGTTGTTGTGTTCAATATATCGAAATTTATACCGAACAAAGAGCATTCGCGGACAGCATTAATTTTTTGTTTTCATTTGAAGAAAACTACTGTTGATCATACCGATTACTTCGAGAAGCTTATAGTGAACGTGCTCCATCGCAAGATACGTGTAAACGATGGTTTCGGAGTTTCAAAAGTGGTGACTTCGATGTTGCAGACAAGGAACGTGGAAAACCGATAAAAAAATACGAAGATGTGGAATTGCAAGCATTGTTGGACGAAGATGATTCGCAAACACAAAAACAACTCGCCGAGCAATTGGACGTTAGTCAACAAGCTGTTTCCAATCGGCTACGAGAGAAGGCTATGACTTAGAAGACCGGTAGATGGGTACCACATAAGTTGAACGACAGGCAAGTGGAAAAGCGCAAAAACACGTGCGACATTTTGCTCGCTCGGTACAAAAGGAAGTCGTTTTTGCATCGTATAGTTACAGGGGATGAAAAGCGGATTTATTTTGAGAATCCCAAGCGCAAAAAAAATCATGGGTAGACCCGGGCGCACCATCCACATCGACCGCAAGACCGAATCGCTCTGGTAGAAAGACGATGTTATGTGTTTGGTGGGACCAGAGGGGCGTGGTCTATTATGAGCTGTTAAAACCCGGGGAAACGGTTAATATTAAACGTTACCAACAACAATTGACCGACTTGAACCGTTCGCTGCTTCAAAAAAGGCCAGAATACCGAAAGAGGTAACCCAAAGTCATGACAATGCTCCATCACATACGGCAAAACCAGTTCACGACACGCTGGAAGCACTCAGCTGGGAAGTTCTACCCCATGCGGCTTACTCACCAGACTTGGCTCCTTCCGATTACTACTTGTTTGCATCGATGGGTCACCCACTTGGTTCGTACGAAGATGTGAAAAAATGGCTCGATGAATGGTTCGCAGCGAAAGAGGAAGATTTTTACTGGCGTGGTATTCACAAATTGCCCGAAAGATGGGAAAAATGTATAACAAGTGATAGAGCATACTTTGAATAAAGCATTTTTTTCATTCTCCTGAATTTAACATGTTATTTTTAGAAAAAAAAAATCCGCTCTTCATACCTGTACACCTGGTACTCTGTCGACAGAGTGTAGTTTTTCATATCTAAAAGAATAAAAATTTGCACTGAAAACGTACTATTTGATAAATATAACTTGATAACCTCTCAACGATTCTGTGAGGATTTTATTAATAAATAGGATCTGGTAAAGTTCCTATTTTGAACGTCACTAGTCTCCAATAAACGTATCTAATTATAACGTCGATATTTGGAGATTTCATATAAAGATATAATACAGCGTGAACTGCACTTAGATTTACTGCTAATCAGTTTCCTGGACATAAAACCGCTGAACTTCGTATGCTAAACACCCACGATTAATGTTCCATACCACATACGAGGGTTGTATGATAAGTACCTGGCCTCGGACAGAGATGGCACTACTACTATTTAAAGAATTATATTTTTCGTAAACATAACCTTTCACAAGAATCCTGTCGAATTTTCAAGTTACTGCGTGATTTACTTTGTAAGTGGCAGCCATTTAAATAGAACAACTCTGTGATTTTACAACAATAGAAAAAACTGAATATCGAGCGTTGATAAAATATTTGTTTTTGAAAAAGAAAACGAATGATGAGATAAAAACGTAACTCAACAAAGTTTATGGGGACTCTGCACCCTCGTTATCGACTATAAAATATTGGACAAGTGAATTTAAACGCGCCGGTGCATGCATTTTTGATGAAGAACGTCCAGGTCGTCCAAATGAGGTCATCACATCAGAAACGATTGAAAAAATCCACGATAAAGTTAAAAATTATGGGAGAGTGAAAGTGCGTGAGTTTGCTAAGGCTGTGGGCGTCTCAATTGAGTGAGTGCAGAACATTTTCACAACTCATTTGGATATGAGAAAGCTTTCCGCAAGATGGGTGCCGTATTGCTCACAGTTGACAATAAACACGCACGTGTGTCAACTTCAAAAGAATATTTGGCGATGTTAAAACGCAATCGGAATGATTTTTGGCGTCGATTCATAACTGTTGACGAAACTTGAATTCATCACAGCACACCAGAGACAAAAGAACAGTCCAAACAGTGGGTCTTCCGTGGCGAACCGGCGCCAAAGAATGGCCAAGGGGACTTTATCGACCATCAAAGTCATGACCACAGTATTTTCGGACGCACGCGGCGTGATCCACGTCGATTACCTTGGAAAGGGCAAAAAGATTAAGGAGAGTATTATGTCAACTTATTGGATTGGATCGTTGCAACCATGCTGTGGAAGAAAAACGTCCACATTTGGCGAAGAAAAAAATTCTCTTTTATCGAGACAATGCACACATGCACACTTGTGTCATCGCCATGGCAAGATTCCATGAGTTTCCACCATATTCGCCAGATTTAGCCCCCAGCGATTATTTCCTATTTTCGAATATGAAAAAATAGCTCGGCGGAAAAAAATTAGCTCAAACGATGAGGTAATTGCTGAAACAAAAGGGGTTGGAGAATTCACATTTTTTTGATGGGATACAGCAGATAGAAAAAGTTAGACTAAGTGTGTCGAGCTAAAAGGAGACTATCTTGAAAAATAAAGTAAATTTTACACATAAAAATGTTTTTTTTTCTTGTCAAGGTCAGATACTAATACGCAGTCAGCTACTCTATTATTACTAAAAAATTGTTGAACTAAGTGATGTTGTGTTTTAATTTATGAACTAATCTTCAAAGAGCATATTTAATAAGGTTAATACAAATATTTTACTCCATATAAAAGCATGCTATTTGTTTACATTTCAACATGAAAAAAAGTGCTCAATTTTTAGCATTATTTTTAACAGACTTCAAAAAAGGAGGTTCTCAATTCAATACGTTCGTATGTAATATTGTTGAAATGTTAAGCCGGGTTTCCACCAAACCGACATAACACGAAACACAAACAAAAACTGCTTTTCTCAACAAAAAGAGCTGTTTTGTAAAAAATAAACAGTTCCGAAAACATGTTTGTCGGAAAAACGATGTTTTTAGTAAACAAAACACTTTCCCATCTCGAGTCGGTACATCAAAGGAAAACACGAAATTTGTTCGTGTTTTTTCGTCGGTTTCGTTGGTACACCTGAATGTTGTTTTATTCTCTACGACATTTAAACTACTTCTTTTTCAACAAGTTATCAACTTTTTATTAACTGTATGTAATTTTTACGAAGAGTTTGTCAACATTTAAAAAGTAAGTACCATTTTTTATATTTATTTGGTTAAACTTTATATTGAAATATATATATATATATATATATATATATATATATATATATATATATATATATATATTATATATATATATATATATATATATATGGCATATATATATATATATATATATATATATATATATATATATATATATATATATATATATATATATATATATATGGCATATATATATATATATATATATATATATATATATATATATATATATATATATATATATATATATATAAAAGACAATATTCACTCAAGGAAATTGGTAATACTTTTGAAACTAGCAGTGATGAAATCGATCGAAAAATCAAAAACTTGGTCAGTCAGTACAATAGGGAAAGAAGGAAATATAAAAGCATGAAAAAGTCTGGGGCTGGACACTCGTTTATTTCAAAATGGTTTAGATATGATGCTATGAGTTTTTTGTACGGTAAGAATAAACCGAGGAAAGGAAGGGAAGGTGGTTTAAATTTGAATACGCAGGTAAGTTTCCAGTTCCAAATAGTGGCATGTTCAAAAGTAAATATTTATTTGTTATTCTTATTTATATAAACTGTCAGTAAATCTTTGTATTATAATTACTGGTAATTATCTTGCCATGGTACTTGTCCCATTTGCGATATGAAATATTCGCTGAATTCGTTGCATATTTCAATTGCTCGGGCACCAGGTTTTCTTGGCCGTCTTTTAATCGGTAGTAGAGACTGAAGTGGCTCTGCATCTTGTCTCCATGCTCCCTCTGTCACTATTTCTGTTTGTAAATCTTCCGTGTCAAATGAACCTGATGGAGAGTATATATCTTTTGATTGTGAATCTCTACGCAAGAAGTTGTGCAAACATGTACATGCAAGAACTATTTTTTCTGCCTTTGCTGGTTCTAAGAGCATAGGCTTACGTAGAACTCTAAACACGGAAGCTAAAATGCCAAAGACATTCTCCACTATTCTTGCCCTCGAAAGGCTATAATTAAATATTCGGTTAGTTGATCCACGTTTGTGATGCCCAGGAAAAGGTTTCATTATATTTAGTGATAATGGGAAGGCGTCGTCTGCCACTAAAACGTACGGTACTGGTACTGCTCGTTCAGGTAGGGGTGATTCTGGGGGCAAAGTAAGTTTCACACCTAGCAGTGCCTTTGCAAATCCAGTACTTTTGAAAGCACCCCCGTTTGAGATTCGTCCTTGAGAACCAACGTGAATGTAAATAAATTTATAACTGGCATCGACCACAGCAAAGAGCACAATGCTAAATGTTCCTTTATAATTAAAGAATTCACTGCCGCTAAACTTGGGAGATTGTATAACGACGTGTTTACCGTCCATGCTCCCCAAGCACATAGGAAAGTTCCACATAGAATTGTAGTCATCTGCAATTTCTTTCCATTCCTCAGGACCTGTGGGTACCTAAAAAATAATAGAAAACTATTAGTTATTTATATAATCTGTGCAATGAACTTAGGTCAAAATATCGGTTTCCATAATTTTTTTCTCTTTTTTTAGGACAGCGACAGCTCATCAGGCAGTAGTTTGAATGACACCCAAAGTCCAACTTATGATCAGAACTTAGACGAGGAAAGTAACGGGAACCTACCAGAAATGCCTTCACCAATTTCAGAAGAACAATCTTCATTATGTGACGGTCAAACGGACATAGGGACACGAGATAATTCATTTACTGTTCCCAAAGCGATCATCAAAAAAACAAAGCCAACTGCTACCAGTATTCGTCAAGAGGCATTTAATATGATGAAATCAGTATATGATAGCAGGAAAACAACGCGTGATGATTACGAGGTGTTTGGTGAACTTGTAAGTCGAAAACTACGAAGTTTAAAAACAATGTACGCAAAAGCTACCGTGCAACACTTAATAAACAATTTATTGTACGACGCAGAGATAGGCAAATATGATGAACCAACAACTATATATTATGCTGGTACATCTACATCATCAAGTTACGGCTCACCATTACCTCTTTCGATTCAATGTAATAACTCGAATAGTGAAACCAGTATGAATGAAGAACAAGTGAACAACAATATAAATACTAGTGGCTGTCAAGAAAGGGTGCCCCAACAGATTCGTGAGGACTTTTTGGAGTGGACTGCTACCACCTCTTTTGGCATCAACCCAGAAAATGAATAATAATAATAATAGCTTTGCGTTTCTTTAAATTTTGATTATAAATAATTACATGTTTTATCTGCTCTATTTTATGACCCCTTATTTATCTGATTAAACTCTAGGTAAATAATAATTGGGCTTACCTTGATATAATGTTGAAGAGCATCATACAGGGCCTCACATACATCTGGTATGATCCGTGATACAGAAGAATTTGAAATTTTGAATAAATATTTTAAAGATTGAAAACTGTCCCCAGTGGCTAAGTACCTCAGAGTTACTGCCAGGCGATCCTTCACCGAAATTGCGTGCCGGTAATTTGTATTTTTCTTGGCGATTTTAGGTCCTAACAAATTAATTAACAATTCAAAATGGCTACTTAACATTCTGGTAAAATTGTGGAAGGAAGATCTCAATTCTCCGTTTAGCCGAATATCGTCGGTGCTTAAATCAGCCAATAATTCTGCTGTGCCGTAATTAACTCTCCTTTTTAATAGATAACTGACCCAATATCTTTGTTTTTTTCTATTTTGGCCATTATTTAAAAACAAACCACAGCTAATTATAAAAAAATTGTCGTCGGAGGCCATTCTTGCGAGACTAAACAAAATGGGAAAAAGAAAACAAACACTAACAACAAAACTTTTAGAACAGTCTACAGAAACTGTTTGAAAAAACAAAACATGTTTTGTTTATTGAAAACGGAACTGTTTTTTTTAAACTGTCCGTTTGGTGGGAACCCAGCATTATAATATTTATGTATGTCTATAAATACTTCCGAAGCACTGTATCTGCAAAAGTACTGGGCCGATTTTATTAATTGATCGATTCGATCAGGTATCAACTAAAGTCATACCAGCCAGACTTTAGAGAAACGTATGCGACTGCCAAGTCAAAACAACTTTGATTAATGGATGTACTCCCGGACTTACAAAAAAAAACATTTCTCCATTCGTAAATCCCGACACCCTAACTAAAATACCCAGGAAGAGTCATTATTCGTTGTTCTCAATTTCGCAACTAAACCTAGTGTATATATATATATATATATATATATATATATATATATATATATATATATATATATATATATATATATATATATATATATATTTATTGTAACATTCATTTTTTCCTAGATTTTAAGACCATATAATGTTACTGATTTTTCACTTTATAAAGTACTTCTTTTCATTTTTGTATCGAGCGGTATATTAATCAGAAATTCCGTAGCCGCTCGGTATATAGTGTGCTGTGCGGGTTTGCGACCAAATCTATCGATACGCCGGGATTGGTCAAATGTTTGTATCCGGAGTTTTGGTTCCGGCGTCGCCATATTACAGACAGAGTGCCCACGGCTTATTTAAGGGTCCGGAGGACAGGAATCTTGGCTAATTTCCATCGAGCCGCCGTGATGGTGAGTACCATCAAGCCGCAGCCAGGCTGAGAACACCGAGCCGCCGCCAGGCAGTAACATCAAGCCGCAGCAGGCTAATTTCCACCGAGCCGCAGTAGAGGCATACGACAATACCTACGAGAGCCAAGTTAAGCACGAGATTTTTATCATAAAGCAGTAGTGGGCGTTGTGTGTTTTCTAAATGGAGTAGCTAAAGTAGGCTCTCCTCAAAAGTGTGAAATCGGTTTTGTGTAGCATTGAAGGCCTAGAAGCCCATAGGAAGACCGTAAGTTACCAGAACTACATCAATAAATATATTCCCCGCAAATAAGTGTTTCAACAGCAATTTGAACTGAAAGATCGCGAAGTGAAAATCACGACTCTTCGATTTCGGGTGTAGTCAAAAATTAGAAGTAAAATCTCTGATTTAGGGACTCTAATTTATAAAAACTACATTTAGGCTAGAACTTCTATAATTTTTATAACAGCAAAGGTTGGAACTTTTATTTTAAATCATGAATAAATTTTCTTTTTTTGTTGATTAAAGCTAGTGTCTCACTGAATACCTATTTTCCTTTCAGGATAAGAAAAGTTGTACTAGTATAATTCTTTTTAGTAATATCCATAAAACACTTCAGTATTTTTTCATTTTTTTAACTGAAGTTAGGTCCTTTCTATTTTAAAATGAATGGTGCCCAAAATTTGTACGACTGAAGTTTTTTTAAAAAATAGAAAATAATTCCAAAAAGACGTATAACAATAATCTCGTACCCATATAAAAGAGGGAAAGAACAGCATACAAAATAGCGCTGTCAACGCGGGGCTTTTGGAATTTTATTTTTTTTAAAGGGTTCAGTGTACTAGCTATCGAACAAAGTAAAAGCTCTAACTTTTCAGATATTTTTTATTTCATAATATTTAATTAAACGAAGCTACACTATAGCAATAAGACAAAAGCAGGAAATTTGTAGAATTATTTATTTCAATTTATCTGATGGTGGTATAGATATTTGAATTTTGTTAATCGACTCTAAGATAAGAGATTCCTACTTTTTTCTTAAAAGCTACTTTTATAGTTCAGATTAGCAGATGTGCTGGTTTACTTTAATTTTTGCAGTGTTAGATTTTATTTTGCGGTAAACCGAAGAAAAAACTGTACTTTTTTTTCTCACCGATGTTTTGCATGAATATTAAAAATACTTTGCTGATACGAAACGATATTTGGAGATTTTTTTGTTGAAAATTCTTAACATATTTGGTAAAAGAATTTTAATACAAGGCAATACTTAGAAATTTTTTTGAAATTGTTGAAGATTTTTTTAAATGTTTGGTAAAGAAGTTTACATATTTTAAGTGCCTTTACATATTTTTTATTTTGACTATTGGGAGCACAGGAGAAATATTTTCACGACTCTTTAAACAATTTTTTTAAATTTTATACATTTATCATGGAAGCTTTCAATTTTAAAGTCAATCACCTACTGGAATATGAGTTAGGCTATGAAATGAAAATCCGTCGTATTTTCTCAGAACGGCCGGTCGCGGATAAAAGAAAGATTCCAACGAGGATCTTAAGTAAAGAAATAATCCAATAGATCAGATTGGACTAAATAGTTACAAAAGTTTCTGTTTTTTTTAAGACTAATAAAAATTCTCCTTCTCCAGTTAAAACTCCTGCTTCTCCAAATGGTCACATGTCTCCTTTATTCGTGCATAAATATTTAGATAACAGACCGCATATCAAGATAAATCTATTAGGTGTCCATTTCTCGGCTTTATTTGACTCTGGTGCAAATACCTCCGTTGTAGGTCAGAATGGTATTAAAATTTTAAGTCGTTTAAGTATAAAAATATGCCACGTCAAAAATAGAAGTGTTACCACTGCAGATGGCAGCCGTCTAAAAGTTTTAGGTACGGTTGAGTTGCCGCTAGTCTGCAATGGTCATTGTTTAGTAATCTCTGCTCTAGTAGTACCTTCTCTATCACATACTTTGGTTTTAGGATGTGATTTTGCACAAAAATTCGGAATTTTAGTAAACTTTAAAAATAATTCGTGGTATCCACAGTCCCTAGAAGTCAATTCTCAAACAAGTTTTAAAGATTGTTATTCAGAAAGTTCTTTAGAAAACCTTTTCTCGCGTCTATGTACCCTAGATGATCTCTCGCGGACGGAACGCTTAAACGCAGAAAACGTAATAAGCTCTTTCAAAGAAATAAGTAGTAAAGATAGGTTAGGCCGAACGAATAAGATCACCATGTCTATAGATACGGCTGATGCCAGTCCTGTAAAGACAAGGCCCTTCGCCATGTCTCCGTATATGTCAAAAGTATTAAATAAAGAGTTAGACGAAATGTTGAAACTCGGAGTGATTGAAGAATCAAACAGTCCTTGGTGTTCTCCAATCTTATTGGTGAAAAAGGCCGATGGACACTATCGTCTATGCTTTGACGGAAGAAAGCTCAACGAGGTCAGCAAATTTGATAACTATCCATTACCGAACATCGATAGAATTTTGACATCACTCAGGAATGCTAAGTATGTATCCTCGATAGATCTTAGAAAGGCATTCTGGCAAATTCCTTTGGACAAATCCTCTAAGGAAAAGACCGCTTTTGCAGTAGTAGGCCGAGGTCTATTTCAGTTCGTCACTATGCCGTTTGGTCTAAAGAACGCTGCTCAAACTCAGCAACGTTTAGTGGACGCTATATTTGGTCCGAAATATGAGCCACATATTTTTACCTATCTCGATGATATTTTAGTAACATCGGAAGACTTCGAATCGCATATACGCTTACTTAAAGAAGTAAAAAAATAAATTGAAAGAGGCCGGACTGACGATAAATTTGAGCAAATGCGATTTTTTCAAAACTTCTCTAAAGTTTTTAGGCTATATTGTAGGCTCAAATTCCTTGCGTACCGATCCGGATAAAGTAGCAAGCATGGTTAATTATGCGAGACCTACTAATACTACGGAAGTTAAGCGCTTCGTAGGAATGTGTTCATGGTACAGACGTTTTATCGAGAATTTTTCTACCCTGTTGTCGCCTATTAATGATCTTTTGAAAGGACGAAAAAAAGGACAATCGATAGATTGGACAAAGGCAGCCGAAGAATCTTTTATAAAGATTAAAGAGCTATTGGTTTCAGCTCCCATTTTATCCCAACCAGATTTTTCCCAACAGTTTTATATTTCTAGTGATGCTTCTAATACCGGTTTAGGGGGCGTCCTAACACAGAAAATCAATGGTGAGGAAAGAGTGATAGCATATGCCAGTAGAACTTTATCAAAGGCTGAACGTAACTATTCGGTTGTTGAAAAAGAATGTTTAGCAGTACTCTTTAACATCGAAAAGTTTCGACCTTACATAGAAGGTGTTCCTTTCACGGTCATAACAGATCATTATAGTCTATTGTGGCTTAATTCTATTAAAAACCCTAGTGGCAAACTAGCGCGTTGGGCGATTAGGTTGAGACAACATACGTTTAATTTAATTCATAGAAAAGGAGTCCACAATGTTATTCCTGACGCTTTGTCAAGAATCCCAGATCATACAGTGGACGAGAACAGTCTTAATGCACAAATTGGCGTAAGAATTGATACAGTTGATATAGATCGCATTGATCCATGGTACGATAATTTACGGCAGCAAATTAAAGAATTTCCTCAAAATTTTCCGCAGTGGAAGGTGGAAAATGATTTCGTGTACAAGTTTACCCCAAACCAGTTGCCTTTAAAAGTTAATGTACCTGAGTGGAAAATACTAGTTCCTAAACCACAGAGAGAGGAAATTATAGACATGTGTCACACTCCTCCTACTTCTGGTCATTTTGGTTTTTATAAAACTCTTTACAGGGTTCAGGAACAGTATTATTGGCCAAAAATGCGTTTTGATATCTTAAAGTTTGTGAGGACTTGTGAAGTATGTGGAGCGCAGAAATCTCCAAATACACTACCTATGGGACTGATGGGAAAAGAGAGAAAACGGTTAATTACCCTTTTCAAGTCATAGCAGCTGATCTAGTAGGCCCATTCCCACGTTCAAAAAGGGGAAATAAATGGCTTCTCGTGGTTTCTTGCTGGTTTACAAAGTATACCATGCTATTTCCTTTGAAAAGCTCTAAAGCTGAACATATAGAGAGAATTTTGGAAAATGATGTCTTTCTAATCCACGGTGTTCCATCGCTCTTAATATGCGATAACGGTACTCAGTTTACCTCTAAGAGTTTTAAGAACTTAAGTGAAACTTATGGTTTTAACATCCGTTTTAATCCTGTGTACTCTCCACAATGTAATTTTGTTGAACGTAATAACCGAACAGTCGGGACCGCTTTAAGAAGTTACGTTGATTCACATGACACTTGGGATGGCAATATTTCCAAAATTCAACAAGCAATAAATACCGCAAGACACGAAGTAACAGGGTTCACACCGTCTTTCTTAGTTTACGGCAGACATATACCTCTATCTGGATCGTATTATAAAAATTTAAAATTTTGGATGGTTGTAGCTTCTACTTGATGGAAATTCATTATAAATATATAATAAAAGACTGTTTTTTAGTCAATTTCCACTGGTTTATTTAAATTGCGATGACGCGTTTCGCTGTCGATGCAGCTTCTTCAGATCTACATTTTACACTGTCAAGTTAGGTTTAATATTCACAGTTTTATATAATTTCTTAATTATAATATTACACATAATTAAATTACATTGATAGTATTGGGAAATCCACACAGATTTGGAGGTATTAGAATAAATTCAATAATGGTGAATTGCTTAAATCTACCTGGTCGTTGAGTAAGGTACCTGTAGTCCTTAATCGATTTATTTACATTGTCTCTAAAAGGTTTAGTTTTAAACCTTTTTGTTGGGTGTGTAAAATTTTGAAATTCTTGTTAAATGTGTGATTTTCTGTTAAAAGATGATTAGCATATGTTGAATTAGATTTTCTATGGATGAAACTTTTTTCGTGTTCTGTAATTCTTTGTCTAAATGTACGTCCAGTTTGTCCGATGTATGTTTTAGGACATGACCCACATGTTAATTGATAAACCCCCCGATTTATTGTCTTTATTGATTTGTGGTTTGTAGTTTTATAAATACGATAGGGAAATATCTTAAAAACTACAAACCACAAATCAATAAAGACAATAAATCGGGGGTTTATCAATTAACATGTGGGTCATGTCCTAAAACATACATCGGACAAACTGGACGTACATTTAGACAAAGAATTACAGAACACGAAAAAAGTTTCATCCATAGAAAATCTAATTCAACATATGCTAATCATCTTTTAACAGAAAATCACACATTTAACAAGAATTTCAAAATTTTACACACCCAACAAAAAGGTTTAAAACTAAACCTTTTAGAGACAATGCAAATAAATCGATTAAGGACTACAGGTACCTTACTCAACGACCAGGTAGATTTAAGCAATTCACCATTATTGAATTTATTCTAATACCTCCAAATCTGTGTGGATTTCCCAATACTATCAATGTAATTTAATTATGTGTAATATTATAATTAAGAAATTATATAAAACTGTGAATATTAAACCTAACTTGACAGTGTAAAATGTAGATCTGAAGAAGCTGCATCGACAGCGAAACGCGTCATCGCAATTTAAATAAACCAGTGGAAATTGACTAAAAAACAGTCTTTTATTATATATTTATAAAAATTTAGATTTGGATGTCAATGTTGACAGCGAAATAATTCCGGGTAACAAGGGTGCGTACGCCGAAAATTTAAAGGGTTCAAAAGATATTTTCACCGACGTGCGTAGTAGGATACATAAGGCTTATGAAAGGAACAGTAAGTCTTACAACCTTAGAAAAAGGGATTTTTCCTTTAATATAGGTGATCACGTTTGGCGAAAAAATAAAATTCTTTCCAGTGCTGCTGATAAATTCACATCTAAGTTGGTACCTAAGTATGTGCATTGCGTGATAAGAGAAAAGATTTCAGATTTAGTTTATGGTTTAGTTAATTTAGATGGGACTAAAGTAGGACGATGGCATATTAAAGACTTAAAACCATTCAATGAACCTAACCCCAGTGAAAGTTTGTCAGAAGAAGAATAATTTATATTTACATTATCTTAATTGCTTTACTTTAGTTTTTTTGATGTTGCTCTGTAGAGGTGACGACCTCGTTTTTTTGACTGTTATAAAAGTTGAGCAGAGTATAGCTCACTTTTATTATTTTTTGCTAAGGTTTTGGGTACTGATCATATCCAAACTTAGGTTGATGGTGGTTGATGTTTAGCATCGACTCAGCTGTTGCGAGCTTGCGAAAGAGTCACACTCAGGATATATCATAAGACTGGTATGTCGGTGGTCGCGGGATTTGATTTGCTTATGACCCCAAATAATATCCAGTTCTTGACACTTGGAAGCGAAATTTTGATTAGAGGCAATCCAAAGTGATCTTGAGTTTGGACAAGCGCAAGATGGAGCTCGCGTGGTATGATGTTGAGTCAAAAGATTTTATGAGCAATTTCAAAGTTTGTTACCCGAGTGGGTGTATTTTTATTACCTTAATGGTATATTTTGGGTGCAATTAAGAGTAAATTGATTTTGATTTATCCAGTAAGTTTAAGACTTGGATTAATTTGATTTAGATCTTCTTCTGAGTTGACAAACTGAGGGTATCTTCTATTCTTCTCAGGGCCGTTTAAACGTTACCTTTGAGTCACAAATTTTTTAAAAATTTTTTTTTTTGCATGGACTCATAGGCGTCTGATGAGTTTTTTTTCGGTCTACTATCAGATTGATAGGAAATTGAAGTCCTGCAGGAGAACTAAAGGCTGATCATTTACAAGAGATGAGAGCAGAGTAAGACAGTCGTTTCACAAAGAAATGATCAAAATCTGATACCGAGATGAGAACCTTGTCAAGAGAGGCTAAGCGCAGTGAAGGAAGATTCCTAACCGAATTTTTAGATTTCCAAGAGGTAATCTAGAAGTTTGGGCTGACAGAAAACGGTTATGCCTGATACCTGTAGCAGTTTCTTCTAGAGGCTATTGTCTAGGAAGACGATTAACACCATGATCGAATATTTTAGCTGTTAACGATGTTTTCTTCTTGTTTCTGATTAAGCTGGAAAAGCTCTTGTCGTCTTCAAAAGTTTTGTTGCATGGCCACCGAAAAATAGAGAAATTTTTGCTTCATGTAGCTTCTTAAGCTCATTTTCGTTTTTTTGGAAATTTCCGTTAGAAGCTTGGTTAAGTCAACCTTGTAAACCTTTTAGGTTGTATCCCATAAGTTATTTTTTACAGGCTGTGATGCACCGGGTGCTAACAGATGCCGTTACGACGTTTGGCAGGAAGTTAGTCTACTTGAGGAACAGACTGATTGGAAGGGTAGTCTATGGAGGGTGAACGTTTGACCTTTGGGACCTTTAGAGGTTTTGTTACTCAATGGTTATTTCTATTTGAGCCAAAGGAGAGCCTAGCTACTGTAGTCGACCTCAGCTCCAATTAGCCTATTAGTGGTGACAGGCTGTTGGCAGTAGTGTGTTTCGGAACACCCTATTGATTAAATTTTTTTTGACTTATGGTGGTGTGGTAGACAACCGTTTTAGTTTAGTGGATGCTATAATCTACTCCCTTTTGTTGGTGGACACCAGGGTCACCATTTCCGTATATTATTGTCTCCACCTTTCAGTATATCGTGGTGAGGTGTTTATCTCCTCTTATGTGGGATGGATTGAATGTTTTTCGTTGTTGTTCTAGGGCGAGACCAGTACCGAGGGTTCTTCATGCAACTTGAAGAAGCGCAATGCTGGTTATGTCATATATCTCTGGGTAGACACCCTAAAGAATGACGGAGAGCGTTTTTCGGACTCATGTTCCTAGGCAGATTTGTCACTTTGGTGCGATGTGCCGAAGATTTGTTTAGCTTTTGCTAAGAGCTTTCACCAAGCTCGATATGGAGTTATCATAACCAAGAGTTTGGGATTTGAACTCCTGTATATATTTCTGTATATATTTCAGTGTATGTTGGTTGCCTGAGGGCATGTGCTCAAAATGTGTGATTTTGAGTCGTTTTGTTTAAGGACTCCTATATATAGGATTATGACTTTAGGGAGGTCCTATTTAGAGACTAGCTGTCTCACATAGTTGCGCTAGGAATGTTTCCTTGAATGTTAGTTGCGCGTGGACTAATCATTCTGTTCTTTGTGAACATTGCTTTTTGAAGCAGGATCATTCGGTTTGGTGAATTTTAGCTTTTATAGCTATTCACTGTGTTTAGAGTGAATTTTAGCTTTTGTAGCTATTCACTGTGCCTATAGTGATATTGTTAGCTTTTATAGCTGCTCACTATGTTAATGGCGAGATTGTTCTTTTAGAACGCAGACTTTGTGTAGTCGAGGACTATTTACAGAGTGTTTTCTTGGCGAGGAGCCGAGGCTTTTTTCTGGCGATGTACCAGAATGTTTTCTTGGCGAGGAGCCGAGGTTTTTTCTGGCGATATACCAGAGTGTTTTCTTGGCGAGGAGCCGAGGCTTTTTTCTGGCGATGTACCAGAATGTTTTCTTGGCGAGGAGCCGAGGCTTTTTTCTGGCGATATACCAGAATGTTTTCTTGGCGAGGAGCCGAGGTTTTTTCTGGCGATATACCAGAGTGTTTAGTTGGCGATGAGCTGACGTGTTTTCTGGCGATCAACCAGAGCGTTTTCCCTGGCGATTTTAGCATGTCTAGATGTCTTAGGACGTCGACATTGCGCGATAGAGTGCGATTATTTTCTGATGCGACTAGTAGTGATACTAGATTTAGAATGTTCTCTTAGCGGTGAGCTAGAGCATTGATGGCGATTTTTTTCCGAGCGTTTGTCTGGATTTTCATCCAGGTGTTTTTTTCTTAGCCTTGTGCTAAATGGTCTTACAAGACTTTCTCCTTTTAGTGTTAGTGTTTGCACTAGAATCACTTATTTTTTTGTTTTTCTTTATTCAAGAATTTTTCTAAATTTCTTTTGCTGAAATAGAAAATTTTCTGACAATCCTTAAACTATTTTAAGGGGGGTGTTCATACTTTGTTTCAGTTCACTTTTTTTTTGATTTAGACAAGAGTCTAGACAAAGTTATATTTTTTTTTGTTTTGGTAACAATAACAGAGCTGATTCTTTTATATAAGAAGACCGCGACTGTTACTTTGAACAGGTATTTCTTATGTTCATGCAAGGATTTTTATTTACTTTTTGATGTACTTAACCTTAGTGCTTAATTAAGTTAAGTCTAGTTATAAGATTCTTGTGATCATGCAAAGATTTTCATTTGGTTTTCATTGTACTTAATATTAGTGCTTAATTAAATTAAGTCTAGTAGTAAGGTCCGAAGATTGTAATTTTGTTTTAAGTTTTGACCTTAGTATTAAGTGACAATGTAGCACTTTGTACCTTTTTTTGATGAATAGGCTTAGTTTAATAGACTAGTGTAGTCTATTTCTTTTTGGAAGGGGGTAAATGTAACATTCATTTTTTCCTAGATTTTAAGACCATATAATGTTACTGATTTTTCACTTTATAAAGTACTTCTTTTCATTTTTGTATCGAGCGGTATATTAATCAGAAATTCCGTAGCCGCTCGGTATATAGTGTGCTGTGCGGGTTTGCGACCGAATCTATCGATACGCCGGGATTGGTCAAATGTTTGTATCCGGAGTTTTGGTTCCGGCGTCGCCATATTACAGACAGAGTGCCCACGGCTTATTTAAGGGTCCGGAGGACAGGAATCTTGGCTAATTTCCATCGAGCCGCCGTGATGGTGAGTACCATCAAGCCGCAGCCAGGCTGAGAACACCGAGCCGCCGCCAGGCAGTAACATCAAGCCGCAGCAGGCTAATTTCCACCGAGCCGCAGTAGAGGCATACGACAATACCTACGAGAGCCAAGTTAAGCACGAGTTTTTTATCATAAAGCAGTAGTGGGCGTTGTGTGTTTTCTAAATGGAGTAGCTAAAGTAGGCTCTCCTCAAAAGTGTGAAATCGGTTTTGTGTAGCATTGAAGGCCTAGAAGCCCATAGGAAGACCGTAAGTTACCAGAACTACATCAATAAATATATTCCCCGCAAATAAGTGTTTCAACAGCAATTTGAACTGAAAGATCGCGAAGTGAAAATCACGACTCTTCGATTTCGGGTGTAGTCAAAAATTAGAAGTAAAATCTCTGATTTAGGGACTCTAATTTATAAAAACTACATTTAGGCTAGAACTTCTATAATTTTTATAACAGCAAAGGTTGGAACTTTTATTTTAAATCATGAATAAATTTTCTTTTTTTGTTGATTAAAGCTAGTGTCTCACTGAATACCTATTTTCCTTTCAGGATAAGAAAAGTTGTACTAGTATAATTCTTTTTAGTAATATCCATAAAACACTTCAGTATTTTTTCATTTTTTTAACTGAAGTTAGATCCTTTCTATTTTAAAATGAATGGTGCCCAAAATTTGTACGACTGAAGTTTTTTTAAAAAATAGAAAATAATTCCAAAAAGACGTATAACAATTATCTCTTACCCATATATCTCTACCAAGGAAAACTGAGCTAGTGTTTGTTTAATTTCTTTTAAAATCATTATTCACTCAATTCATTCTCAGAAATTAAAAAGAGGTCGCAAGAAAATTGTGCCCAAGCGTGGGAAAAACAATTTTCACAGGGTACAAAAATGACGCCGCAAAAAGCGACCAATTAATATACACGGTACAAAATAACGCCTCAAAAAGCGGGCAAGCAGGCAGGTTACAATATATATATATATATATATATATATATATATATATATATATATATATATATATATATATATATATATATATATATATATATATGTATATATTATATATATATATTACGGTTAATAGGCGAAACTACTCATTACGCGTTCTACCGGCTGGATCGCGAATTAACCAAAAACGACAGTTAATATTTAACAAAATGAACGTATTCGAAGCCTTCTCGACAGTTAACCGGTTAATACACGATTTATGCACTTGATGCCAGTTATAACGAAAAGTTTCTGGTTATTAACTTATTTTTGTTAAAGGTTATAGTTTCATGAAAATAAGAAACGAAATAAATAATCAAACTTTTATTTTGGAATCAAAAATAAAATAGGTACATAATTGTATCTGCTACAGTACCATATAATAAAACGTAAGTACTATCTTACTATTTATGCGCAATCAGTCTCAATTATCTTTAATCTTTATTAACAAATAAATGAACTAAATTACTTATTACAGCAAGTCCAACTTGAATGACACTTGGAATTACAAAATAAATTTCTCGATTTACCGCTATATTTTTTGGTCAAACATTTAGTTCTGCAATTACATCTTTGATACCCGAGTCCACCAGAAACTGATTGTCCCTTGGTAATTTCCCTTAATGATTTTTTTCCCCAGGCACTTCTTCGTTTTGAATTAGTTCCCTTGTGCACTTACTAAATTGATTTCTTGTATATTTTTCACGGATATTGCCATTTTTATTAGCTAATATCATACAAACCTGTACCTTTATCAAATCCTACAACCATTATCAATGCATTATTCAAATCTAATCTTTCCTGATCTAATCCCGGACTAGGCAGTCTAACAGTATTTCCTATTTCACATGATGGAAACTTTGCATAGATATAAGTTTCATCTTCTCAGATTGTTTTTCCAAACATATTTTTGCTTCTACTCTGTTCTTTATAATCAAGGACTGATTTATGGAGAGTGTACAACCGTGTTGTCCCAGATCTTGACAAATTTTACAAGGGTTATTGTTGTTTGGTGTTTTTAAACTATTCCGAACTTCTATTTGTTCCCCATTCATAGTTTCAATGTCATAGAAAGCATTCTGGTCAATATTATCCAGTTTATACTTGAATTATTTGTAATTGAATAAATTCATTTTCATGAACAACTTCGTTTGGTACCTGTGAGATAATAGCTGTATTTTTACCTTCCCCATTGTTATTATTTTGCCCCTGTAACGTCTGTAAGTTTGAAAACCTTCGCCAACGTCATTATTTTGCCTCTGTAATCTCAGCTTTAACATAAATACTCTGAAAAATTTCTTCCATGCTTATTTCTTTAATTCCATCCAACAATTCTTCCTCAGTACTAATGTTTGTGACAAGTTCTTGAGGCAGTTTAGAATCTAATAAACCAGTCTTTAAGTCAGAGTCAAATATGGCTTTGTATGGTGATCGTGGTATGCATGATTTTTCATTAGTTGTACAAATTTTGAACCATGTGGCCACGTTCTCTTGTTATTGTCTTGTAGCCAAGTTTCAAGAATTTTTCCGACGTCTTGGTTGCATCTCTCAACACTCTCTCGCGATTGATTGTGACGAGATTTTCTTGAGACTAATTTAAGTCTAGGCCACATTAAAATGAATTATTTCAGTAATTGATTGCTAAATTCACGCCATTATCTAAGTCTAAAATCAAAGCACCAAATAAACAGAATATGTCCAAAATCCTTGAAGACAGTTCAACTGTAATGTTTGTTTTTAATTGCGTCAATTGTACAAATTTAGTAAGGTGATCTTGATACACTAATATAAATTTATATGGCCCATCCGGATTGGATTGCATGTCTATGAGATCCACCTGACACCTTACTATTCATCTCAGAATGTATGATAGGTTTCACTACCAGGCCCTTTTTCACACACTTCAATTTCATTGAGTCACACGTACACAGGCACTTCATACACAGATACTATTTCTTGTTTAATGTTTTTGTACTTTATGTAATTCTTGAATCATCCTTATACGACCTCCATGTCCAACAGATAAATGTGTATCATGAATTATATCGAAAACATCTCAAATTCACTGATTCAGCAGATGATGGAAATGAAACAGGAGTAATTAATTTTTCGATACCACCGATAGAACAGATGTCGAAACTTTTTAAATAACGGTATTGTTTTGGAGTTTTCCTTTTAACACTTTTCGCTAATTTTACACTATCAATTGTAGCTTTATATTATTCACTGTCCATAAAACCTGAATTAACACCTTTTAACTTAGCTAGGTTAAAAGATTCTTCGCAAAATATTTTATTTAATTTATTTCGATCTTCAATATTTGCTGACATGTCGTTGTTTACGTTACGTATGACCAAAATATTTCAGGTACTGTTTGCTAATTCTATTTGAAAGTCGGTCATTTATACTAAGCTCTTCAAGAATAGAAACATTAGTACGGTGTTCGGTATATGATACTCTGAGGATTCTTCGATATGCCCACATCTCAAACGCGTCGATTCGTCTTTTGTCAGCTTGTTTAATGGTCCATGTGTCCGATGTGTAAGTTGCTATGGAAAATATAAGGCTGGACAGCAATCTTAACTTGTGTTTTTTGTGACAACTGGTTCTTTCCAAACCTTAGTGAGCTTGAAAATTTAATGTCGAGTTTCTAGCCATAGCCAAACGTCTTCTCACTTTCGCTTCACAGCCACCATGTTAGTCATGAAGGATCCCAAATAGCTGAAATTGTCTACAACAGTGAAATCAGTACTTTCATTTATGTGTGATTACGACTAACAATCATTACTTTGGTTTTCGCTATATTAATTGTCAATCCATAGTTTTTGCTAGTAATTTCAGGAGGCTCCATAACTGATTCTAGGTCATGTATTGACGTTGCAAGTATAATAGTATCATCCGCATATCTAAGGTTACTTAGCTTTTTTCCACCGATTGTCACACCCCCACTCCAGCCATCCAAAACAGACTTCATTATATGTTCACTATTTATGTTAAAAAAGGGTGACAGAATACAGCCCTGTCTGATGCCAGCTTCTACGTGAAAGGGATCGGAAAAAGAATTATTCAGTTTAATTTGTGTTCTCATACAGGGATCGGTTAAGGTTTACAAGATGTATAGGTGTTCTCATGCTGATTAAAATCAACCAAAGTTTGTTCCATTGTATGCACTCGAAAGCTTTAGAGCAGTCTATAAAACAGAACTAGGTTGTTATTTGGAATTCTCTGACTATTTCTATTATCTAGCGTATGTTGAGAATTTGTTCTCTAGTCCCTCTTACTGGAATGTAGCCTGTTTAATCGGTAGATATTTGCGGCAGCAGAAAAGTCAAGTTCATTTATGATCCAGAGAAACACCTTAGCAGCGTGTGATACCAGAGATTATTCTACAGTTGCTGCAATCCAAGGGAGATCCCTTCTTATGCAAGGGTATAAATGCAACTTCACACAAATCTTTCGGCCAACTTCCATTCTTCCATACCACATTACACAGTTAATATAGCATAGTTACGGTTTCTCCCATCATCTTTATTATTTCCGCAGTTATCTCGTCAGTACCTGCTGCTTTTCTTTAACCTTTGAATAGCCTTCCTGACATCAGATTTAAGAATACATGGTTCATCTGACGAATAGTTGTTGACAATGCAGTCGTCCACGAGTGGAGGCACAAAAATTTCTTTATAGTAATCTTTCCAAATGTCAATGATTCCAGGCATATCGGTGACTGTTCAACCTCCCTTATCTCTAATTATTTGTGTTTTAGGTTTGAATTCTTTCGACAGGTATTTTAGTTTTTCATAAAGTTCTTGTGGTCGATATATATATATATATATATATATATATATATATACATACATATATATTTATGAATAAATTTGAAGCGGATGCCAGTTAAAAATGTTAGTGCTTTCCAAGAGCATCCGAAAAAATCAAATGTAGATGATTTTGTTTCTGAATTAAGTAGCGACGCGACGCCACTGATTATTTTATTATATATACCGCACGTGACAAACGCGATCTCTCGAGCTGCATATTAAGCCTCTTCTCTCCCTGCACTTCTTTCAAATTCGCATATCTTTCTTCTTTTTGGCTCTTTTCAGAGACCTACTCATTTTCAGCTTCTTATACTTTTATTAAATAAAACTAAATTACCTTACTTAACTAAAAAGAAATAAATTAAACCAAAATGAAAAAATAATAATAAACCGACTTCAAAAAAGGTCTTACGTACCTGCTTATAAAAGAAAATATAATTATCAAAATCTTCATTGTTTACACTTGGCACAAAAACCAAAAGATTAAAGAAATATGTAAGTAATATTTAATACACTAAATATAATAATAAGTAAGCACGCACAATTAAGCAAAATTTTGAAATCAGTACAAGTATTTCACCTAAAACGAAACATCTGGTCTAAAATCAATTAGTATTCAAAAACTTATTAAGAGAGTGTCCAACAAAATATGTTAAGTACACCTGAAATTTTCAAAAATTCGTTTTTGTTTTTTTAGGGATTGTTATTCTCTATACTCTAAATTTTTAAGGAAATTCCATTCCATTACAAAGTTATAGCAATAAATGTGCCCGGGAGTCGGATTAGGACCGCTACCCGTCTCAATGAAATGTCTGCAATATTACTCTGTCAATTTTTAACAGTTTTTTTTTTTTAAATCTTAATAATTACTTTTTCTACAAAATGTCGAGAGGATTTTTAATATTTCTTAGACAATTTTTTATAAATAATTAACTCTAAATTTTTTGGTCGAAAATTGCATACTAAAGTTTAAAACACCGTAAATTTTTTAAAAAAAAAAAAAAAAACCCTTCGACAATTTTTAACTACTACGTTATTTTACAAGATTATTTTTTATTTTTGCTCATTGGACTATTTTTTGTGAAGTTATCCTGCAGACAAGGAGGCGCCATAGTTTGCATCAGTGGCTCATTTAACTGGATAAAAAATAATGCTCACATTTAAAATATATTTAAAAAAAAATTCTTATGATTTAAAGTACCATAAAATATATAATCGTCATTCTTTTGTATTATTCACTTAATAATCTTTAAAAATATTTTTTTTATATACTTTTTGCAGCGCCCAGGTTTATGTAACCCCTTAAACGTGTTAATATTAATTACATATTTTCGTTTATGAAAGGTAGGTTCCAACTTTTTAAGACTAAGAGAAAATATAATTTTGTACTTCATATCACTTTTTGAAATCGGTTTAGTTTTTATTTGATGTTAGTTTTATTATCTATTCTAAATGCGTTACCAAAGCAAACCGCGACTTTTGTGTGTCAGAATTTTACAAGATTAATATTCCTACGGCTTATTATTTAATATTAAAGATTTTCAAATCTAATATGAAATTAAATTAATAAAATGAAAATATGTAGTGTTCAAAAATAAGATTCTTTATGAGATAAATTCTCAAACTTTATGAGATCGAAGAAAAATTCAAACATAAAATATCTTTGTATATGATTCTTGCAAATATTTTGTTATTAATCACAGAATTATCTCTTTCTACAAATACGATGTTTCCATTATGCCTGAATTAACTGTACATCTAAATTACATCATGAGGACATTATCCCAAATATTATATCGCAAATTAATTGTTTAGTGTAAAAGTTAGCAAAGCTGAACATTTATGACAATTTTTCTGCGATCATGCTTAAATTTCCTTCATCGATTCGCTTGAACACTGAAAAAAAAGTCAGATGAAATTTCAAATTGATTCCAGACATTCTCCTTTTTTTTTTGAATTTGATACGGAACCATAAAAATCTTAGGTTAACTGTAAAATGATGAGAAAAACTAAGTCCATAAAAGTAAAAACAATATTACTATAATATAATCATATCATCTATAATATATATAAAATGCAACGTCTCTCTGTCTGTCCGCTTATGACTCGAGAACCACTTCTCCGATTTACGTGTTTTTTTTTTAATTCATACATATGTTCTTTGGCCAGGTTGTAGAATATATTTTATTACCTTAGGTAACATAAGGAATAAGCAGTGACGATAATAGTGAATTAAGACGGAAAAAAGGCTACCGCTAGCACACTATCTTGAAATACGCTGCCTAAACCTAAATATGGAACAATATCATGAAGCAAAGACTACGAGGCTGGTTTGAAAAGTCCGTGCAAAAATAAAAACTACTTATGTGTTTGGGGTAAACCTTTTTTATTTTTCGACATAGTCTCCTTTTAGGCTTATACACTTCGTCCAACGATGTTCTAGTTTGTTGATCCCTTCCGAATAATAGGATTTGTCCAAGTCTGCAAAATATGCATTAGTGTCTGCAATCACCTCCTCGTTTGAATAAAATCTTTGTCCCGCCAGCCATTTCTTCAAATTGGGGAACAAATTGTAGTCCGAGGGAGCCAAGTCTGGAGAATAGGGGGGATGTGAAACGAGTTGGAATCCTATTTCCATTAATTTTGCGACCACAACTGCTGAGGTGTGTGCTGGTGCGTTGTCGTGATGGAAAAGGAGTTTCTTGTGGGCCAATCGCAGGCGTTTTTCTTGCAGCTCGGTTTTCAAACGGTCCAATAACGATGAATAAATATTCACCTGTAATAGTTTTATCCTTTTCCAGATAGTCGATGAGGATTATCCCTTGCGAATCCCAAAAGACAGTCGCCATAACCTTTCCGGCCGAAGGAACGGTCTTCGCCTTTTTTGGTGCAGATTCCCCCTTGGTAACCCATTGTTTAGATTGTTGTTTGGTCTCAGGAGTATAGTAATGTATCCATGTTTTATCCACAGTGACGAAACGACGCTTAAAGTCCTCCGGATTCTTCTGGAACAGCTGCAAACCATCCTTGCAACACTTCACACGATTCCGTTTTTGGTCAAGCGTGAGCAATCACGGCACCCATCTTGCGGATAGCTTTCTCCTGTCCAAATGTTTATGCAAAATATTATGTACTCGTTTAGTCGAGATGCCCACAGCACTAGCAATCTCACGCACCTTAACTCTTCTGTGATCCATCACCATATCATGGATTTGATCAATGATTTCTGGAGTCGTAACCTCCACAGGCCGTCCAGAACGTTCAGCGTCACTTGTGCCCATATGGCCAGTCCGAAAATTTTGAAACCACTTATAAACTGTTCTAATCGAAGGTGCAGAGTCACCATAATGTTTATCAAGCTTCTCTTTAGTCTCTTGAGGCGTTTTGCCTTTCATAAAGTAATGTTTAATCACCACACGAAATTCTTTTTCGTCCATTTCTTGAAAATCACTCGACTTCCTTGATTCACACGAATGCCAAACACAAAGAAATAGACCAATATGGCTGAAACTTGGTGTGCGTTCATTCAAGAGATCCTACTAACTAAACATGACCTCGATACCCGCCGGTGGTGCCATCTCTCGGACTTTTCAAACCAGCCTCGTATAATATATACAAAATGCAACGTCTCTCTGTATGTCTGCCTGTCCGTTAGTGCGCTTGTCACTCGAGAACCACTTATCCGATTTATGTGTCTTTTTTTTTAGTTCATACATATGTTCTCTGGCCAGGTTATAAAACATATTTTATTATGTTAGGTGACATAAAGAATAAGCAGTGACGAAAATAATGGATCAAGTCGACGCGAGCGGAGCCGCGGGAACGGCTAGTATTTTACATAGAAGAGGGACATTACCGACCACAAATATGGGAATAATTTTCATTGGTAATTTATTTTAAAAATATCTGCTATTAATAAGATCTGTATGAAACTGAAACTAATTTATATAACGTTAAGTCATCTTCACAATAAAGATTTTTTTACAAAATTAACTATAGAAATGGTCACTAATCGTACATTACATATATAACTTACCAAGTTTATCAAAGCCATTATCATAGCCCATGTTTTTGAGCTTAAACCACACTTCGTACTAACTTTTTTGCCCATCACAGTTGCCGCCATCTCTCGACACTACTTGATTTTTTTTATAAATTTTAAATTATTTATTTACCGTTTACTCAGTTATAATAACGAACCGTTCTAATTATTTGTACAAAGCAAAGTTAAAGTCTTTAAAAGTGGAATAAAGGCACAAATACGCAATTCGCTTCAGGACCGCTGTCGGGATGAAATAGACGCCAGACGTCTGGACGCCTAAAACGCTCAAAATAGAGTATATACGGGGGATTACTAAAATTCACTCATTCCTATAAATGAACAAATTATAATTATAGTTTCTATTTATATCAGGGGTTGCTATGACTACAAATCATAAGTATGATCCTAAAGTAATCGTGTTTGTGGTTTAGTGATAATAATTATATATACAATGTGATCATAATAAAACAATTAAAAACTATGTGATATGACAGTATTGTCCTTAAACCACCAAACTTTCAAATCACACACTTCGTTTCTATTTTTTTAGTTAAAGGAAGTATTGTATTCGTTGAAAATCACCTTTCGAAATTCTTATATTTATTCACGCTTCCAATTTCAGTCCATTTGTCTATCTGTCGGTCTGTGGGGAGGGGTGAAAAAGGGTGGGAATCGATAAAATATAAAAAATCGACTCAAACGATTTTGCTTCATTTAACACCGATTCTTGAACTTAATTTTCAAACAGTGGTATTACTTTCGGTATCATCAAAATACTGATTTTCTACTCTTTCGAATAATACCAAAAGCATTTGGATTTCGAAAAAGTTTTACTGATTAAAACGGTTTTACTTAATAGAACCGTTTTTGCTTGCTCAGCAAAGGATTCGTTGCGCGCTATTCACCCCTATAAAAACACATATAACTGCATTTTCTTATCATTTCTCTATTGGAACTTGCATCGTCAACATCTCTGCTATACCTGCTCACTAATTACGTCATCGGAAAATGGATACTACCCCGAAAGAAACGGCAAAAGTCATTGTGCAAGAAGGACGTAGCCAGCATCTAGTCGCTGCGCAACTGCACCTGAGCCAGTCAGCTATCTCCAAAGTCTACAGACGTTACCAAGAGACTGGCGCCTTTACACGGAGACCAAGATTAGGAAGACGAAGGTGTACCTCGAAGCGAGGCGACTACTTCATTGTCAAGACAACTCTAAGAAATCGTCACTTGACCGGCATGAAGGTCCAGCAGGAGCTCCGACAAGTTCGTAGTTGGGACAGTCATTGGACGGTCAGAAAAAGACTTAAAAAAGTTAACCTAACTCCGAAAAGACCAGCTAACGGACCCAAATTGACAGCAGTCCATCGACAAGCGCATATCAGATTTCCCCGAGAACATGTCGACTGGACGTTGCAATGGCGTTCCGTTTTAGTCTCCGACGAGTTCCGAATGTGCCTACGTGGCAATGATGGAAGAAGACGAGTCTATAGGAGGCCTAAAGAGTGCTATGCGCAGTGCTGCATTACTAAAAAGGTCGCCTACGGTGTGGGGAGGCATCTCACTAGATGCAAAAACCGATTTCGTTTTCGATTGCTAAGTAAGTCCAAACAGTGCATTTAAGAATAAAGTATTTTAAACAGTAGATTATTCTTATGTGATTATGTTGCCGTGCGATTGCCCAGTCATTATATTTATTATAGAAATAAAGATGTCTAATATTGATACGGTCACTATAAATGTTGGTAGGTAACTAAATAGATAATAATTTATGACAAAGTTGTTGAATAGGTACTTCCATAGAACTAACTAAAATAACTGATTTGGTTTTACATGAGATCTCACAATTTTTTGTGGTGGAAGAACTGCCTTGCGAGACTTGGCATTTTTTTACACTTTTGATGGGATCTCATTTCTTTTTGTAGGTAGTCCTCTTTTTTTTCTTCTCGGGTAATATTTCTTGTACATCAGCTATGGATTTTCTTAAAGCCCACTCCCTATCTCTATTGGTTTTTCTCAAAGGCTATGATGTAACAATTTTTGACAAGTCTGGACGATAAGTGCTTCTAAGTCGATTATATTCAACGATTGCGGACTCCTAAGCTTTGATACTACCGAAGTCGACATTAATTAGATGTAATCCGCCCAGGCTTGTCACTCTCGAAAGTGCCACGTATGTTTGACCGCGTGTGAACACTGAAGAACCAATATCCATCAGTGCACTGTTTAGACTTAGCCTCTGACTTTTGTGTATGGTAATAGCATAGGCTATACATATCGGAAACTGTTCGCGATGAACATAAGCTCTATTAATAATTTCAAATTTAGTTTTGACTGGACCAAGCTCGTAAAGATGTTCATTATTAAATGTAATATGTATTTTTTTTATTTTATTTGTATTTTCAGGATCAACCTTTACTCCTTGTACTATACCGATAGAACCGTTGACTAAGCCAAAACTCACGTCAATATTTCGTCTTAACGTGAGTTTTGCTCCTGTTTTAATAACTATATTCTCTTCTAGCCCTGCTGTCATGGAAGCATCATCTTCATACTTTTTTATAATTAAAATATACTTAAAGTAACAATTTTTTAATTACACGAAATAGATAAGTATTAAACGAATATATCTGATAAATGAAAAATATTAAATATAATATATTAATTAATAAATAATACAAATTATTCATAATTATGGATTTTTTAGTGATTAATTAACTTTATACGACGTATTATTTACCGTTACTCACGGTTGACCTTGCATTATGCTATGTATGGCTGAGCGCTGCGCGCTCTCCGCGCCCTATCTCAAAAACGGTTAAGCATATAAAAAAATGTTTAGAACAAAATTTATAGAGAATTTTATGCGCTACAATTTTCATAATAGATGCAAATATCATTGAAACCATAGGAAGCGAGATATTTGCGAAAAAACCGATTTTTGTGACCTTTGACCTTCAATAACTTAAGACGCAGACACGAGATTTTATGAGACTTTTGAGACAACTTTTAGAATGCCAAAATAAAGGTTTATACAAGTTTACAGCTTATTATCTCCCATTCCGAGGTTGACCCTCTTTTTTGGCTTAAGTGACTGTACAGTTTAGAAAACGGGACTGAAATTTCGAGATGTTTCAGTTTTTTTCCTTCCTTTATAGGCTAAACACTAACTAAATTCAAAATTTGAAGTTTGTGTGTCTGCTAGAAGTACCTTAGAATTTTGATGATCGGTGAGTATGTCAGTGACAAAATTAAAGAACTTCGACTGGCGACAGTTCGTAAACTATAAGGTATAAATAGTAGGTAATTTAGGAATATAGCTAGTAGAGTATGTCCTCTTGGTCACTGAAAATTCAGGCTTCTAGCTTTATCCACATCGAAGTTACAGGGGGGTCGAAAGTGCCGTGAGTGGCTTCGAGAAAAGGATGGTACGGCTGGGCTTTCTGCTCGACTTGGCGGGGGCACTGCCGTGCCTCCAGATAAAACGTTCCCCGACTTTCATGCCTAGTGTTATGCACAACAGGTAATTTGGCATCACATGAAAGGCCTATTTTTAAATAGCATTTCTCTATGCAATTATATATATATATATTTTGACCTGTAGCATAGCCAAGGGGAGGGGGCATTTCCCTCCACCTTGCCTCTATGAATGTAGAAAATAAATGGCACTTTTTTATACCTGCTCGTCGATTTTTAAACTGAGTATAAGTTTTTAGAGAGCCATTGTAGATAGGTGTTGTTATTTAGAAAATCCCTCTCCTCGATCATCGATTTTTAAATTGGATGTAAGTTCCACTGTAGACAAGGGTCCATTGTGGAAAACCTTTCCCTCCCCTTGGCCATCGTTTTTTATTTTACTGTTGTAAAAAGGGCCTAAGCTTTTAGAGTTTCAGTGCCAGAATCGCCAAGGCGTTGGCTCGCCGATTATCGTTGAACCCCCCCTGTTTGTTGATTGACACCCTTCGCCTTTATATGTAGCTTCGCCTTTAGTCTTCCCTCTTTTTTCTTTAAAGAAATACTCTTTGTATCCATATGCCCCCCCTCGCTTTGTGAACCACTGAGTTTGGTGTACTAGAAGTGAATCTAGTATCCAAATTTCTTGGCTCCATATATTTTCTTTTAATTACGAAAATGTATTTTTAATCATTTAACTGCAATACTTCCAACTTAAAACAAAATGCGTAGCATCAGTCCATCTTAATAGCACATAAATGCTCTGAACCAACAGTCCGTTTATCTTTTAGGGAACATGTATGATAGGAAATCGATAGCTAGTAGCGAACATGCTCATTAACCTCTGGTTTACGGTCTCTCCACCGTAGCAGGTTACCCCAGGCCGGTGAGTCCCTTACCATGCGCATTCAAAGAGATTTAAGCACTGGATAACCTAACTGAAAGGCAACCTACCGATAGAAAAATTGACACTAACTACACTAACGCCCAAATACCGTTACAATACCTACTTTAGTCATTTTTATAAAAAAAAACTTAAAATGGACCAAGTATATTGGTGAGCAAAAAAAATCGACTCAAACTATTCGGCTTCAATTAACACAGCATACCTCATGCTTTTTACTGATTAAATGATTGAAAAGGGAAAACAAGGAGAACAAAGATCGAAAAAAGGGGTAAGAGAAAGGAAAAACAAACTTTAAGTTTAATACTTAAATTTATTGATAAAAACCAAAAGCAATATTTTGTATTACCCCCCTAGCCCTTATTACTGCTTCCAGTCGATTTTTCATGGAGCGGGTGAGCTTTTTCACCACTGTTTATGGAATTCTTCCCCACTTCGCCATCGCAACCTTTAAGTCCTTCAGCGATGCAGGGGCTGGATTTCTGGCTCGAACGCTTCTTTTGAGCTCATTCCACATGTTCTCGATCGGATTGAGGTCAGGACTCCGAGCAGGCCAGTCTAATGTGGGTATTCTCATTTCCACCAGGTATTGCCGCATCGATGCAGCGCATTGTCATGCGTTAGTACAAAGCTATCGCCAACAAATCAAGCATAAGAAACGACGTGTTCCTGCAGGATCTCCTCAATGTACCGGTGAGCAGTTAATCCTCCGCTACGAGTCTCATAGGTCACCAAAACCAAATCGGTTTTCGTATTCAGTGAAATGCCTCCCCACACCATGACAGAAATTCCTCTGTAGGCGACCGTTTCAGAAATGCAGCACTGCGAATAGGGCTCGCCATTCCTCCTATAGACTCGTCTTCCTCCATCATTACCATATAGGAACATTCGGGACTCGTCGGAGAATAAAACGGAGCGCCATTCCTCTAAGGTCCAGTCGACATGTTCTCGGGCAAATCTGAGTCACGCTTGTCAATGAACTGCTGTCAATTTGGGTCCGCTAGCTGATCTCTTTAGAGTTACGTTAGCTTCCTTAAGTGTCGAAACTCCTGCTGGACCTCAACGCCGGTCAAGTGATGAGTTGTGTTGGCAATGAAGCGGTCGTCTCGCTCCGAGGCGCACCTTTTTCTTCCTGATTGGTAACGTCTGTAGACTCTGGAGACAGCCAACTGACTCAGGTGCAGTTGCGCAACGACTACACGTTGGCCTTGCCCTTCTTGCAATAAGGCAATGACTTGTGCCGTTTCTTCAGGGGTGGTATCCATTTTCGATGACGTAATTAGTGAGCAGGTATAGCAGACATGTTAACGGTTCAAGTTCCGATAAAGATATGATAGGAAAATGCAGTTGCATGTGTTTTATAGGGATAAATAGCGCGCAACGAGTACGTTGCTGAGCGAGTAAAAAGTAAAAAACGGTTCTATTGAGTAAAAACCGTTTTAATCAGTGAAACTTTTTGGGAAATCCAAATGTTTTTGGTATTATTGAAAAGAGTAGGAAATGAGTATTCTAATGATACCAAAAATAATACCACCGTTTGAAAATTAAATTCAAGAATTAATATTAAATGAAGCAAAATCGGTTGACTTGATTTTTTGGCTCACCAGCGTAGTATTTATTTTATTAGTAGTAAATCCTATTAACAGCACCATAAAAAATAAAACGTTCACCATTAAATTAGTTTAAATATTTGTGATCATTATGCTCCTTTATGATGTCGTTGAATGGAGGAGCACGTCGTCCAAGGTTATTATCTAGTTGAAAGCAACCTAATCAATTAAAGTGTTTACACAAAAATAAATTTTAAGGAGTCACTCCACTTGAGACTCCCGAAAAAAAAAGGTATTTTTGCGAATTTTTCTAGCGATATCTATTTTAAATAATACAGTAACTCTTTTTAATTCTTTTTGGATTGTATTCATCTACTCTTGAAATATAGGCAAAAAAATTTTTTTAATGACGTTACTTTTTTTTATGAAAAAATACGAGGCGAACATGATATGTCAAAAAAGATTATGTTGACACGACATTTTTATTGGGTAACGCGTACAATGAAATCGAAATATTCGCCGACGACTTTTTATCATATCAAAAGATAAAACATAAGGTAAGTATAATTTACTATATACATATATTTAATAAATGGTACATAAATTTGTTCGTATAAAATTAAAATTTTATTTGGTTTTGCCTAAATTACAATGTAGGTAACTCCTCTCCCAGACCGTGCAAGTCTTGATATTAATATCTCCTAGTCGATGGTCCTGGTTGTGAACTCTTATTATAACTGGGTGATGATGAAAATGTTCCTGTTAGTGGTATCCTGACACAGTTAGCTAAATTCATTAAAATCAAATTTTCCTATAATTCCCTCAATCGTTAAAATCATATAAAAATATGATTCTAACAACACTGAGTGTAAACAATTTTATGGCCCTTAAAAAACAGCTTTAGAAATTTTCAAATCTCAAAATTATGCCAAATATCATATTTTTAAATATAGGAGGGAGTAGAGCAATATGGAATAGCACACATATCCAGTAAAGTTAATGTTTACCCCACTTTTCATGAATTCGCTCGCTTTTCATGAACTGGTAAATACAGTCAGTCCAAAAAGTCTACATACACCACCTGCTTTCTATACTATTTTTCTGTTATGTTTAACTAATTATTTGGAACTATAAAAAAAACATGCTTAAATTAATATTTGAAACTTAACCAACAAGGCTTAGTATTAAAAACAACTACGGGACATTTTATTTAGAAGTTACATGGTCATATTTTGCATGAACATTTGGGCATGAGAAAACTCTGTTCGAAATGGGTACCGCGTTTGCTCACAGTGGACCAAAAACAACAACGTATTGATGATTCTGAGCGCTGTTTGGACCTGTTTAAGCTGAATATAAAGGATTTCTTCATGCGGTTTGTGACAATGGATGAAACATGGATCTACCACTACAAACCGGAATCAAATCGGCAATTAGCTGAATGGACAACAGCCGGTGAAAGCCGCCCAAGGCGACCAAAGACAACAGTCGGCTGGGAAGGCTTTGGCCTATATTTTCGGATGCGCATGGAATATTTTCATCGACTCCGCTGAGAAAGGAAAAATCATTAATAGCGAATATTATATAAAGTTATTGGTGCGTTTGAAGGCAGAAATAGCAAAGAGATGACCCCCAAATGAACAAGAAAAAAGTGTTCTTTCATCATCACACAACGAACTGTGTCACAAGTCAACGTTTCAATCAGTGAAACTTTTTGGGAAATCCAAATGTTTTTGGTATTATTGAAAAGAGTAGGAAATCAGCATTCTAATGATACCAAAAATAGTACCACTGTTTGAAAATTAAATTCAAGGATTAGTATTAAATGAAGCAAAATCGGTTGACTTGATTTTTTTGCTCATCAGCGTAGTATTTATTTTATTAGTAGTAAATCCTATTAACAGCACCATAAAAAATAAAACGTTCACCATTAAATTAGTTCAAATATTTGTGATCATTATGCTCCTTTATGATGTCGTTGAATGGAGGAGCACGTCGAAAGGTTTGTATAGTTGTTTTTCGACATTTTTATTGGGTAACGCGTACAATGAAATCAAAACACGACATTTTTATTGGGTAACGCGTACAATGAAATCGAAACATTAAGTATAATTTACTATATACATATATTTAATAAATGGTACATAAATTTTATATGGTTTTACCTAAATTACAATGTAGGTAACTCCTCTCCTAGACCGTGCAAGTCTTGATATTAATATCTCCTAGTCGATGGTCCTGATTGTGAACGCTTATTATAACTGGGTGATGATGAAAATGTTCCTGTTAGTGGTATCCTGACACAGTTAGCTAAATTCATTAAAATCAAATTTTCCTATAATTCCCACAATCACTAACAACACTGAGTGTAAACAATTTTATGGCCCTTAAAAAACAGCTTTAGAAATTTTCAAATCTCAAAATTATGCCAAATATCATATTGTGAAATATAAGAGGGAGTAGAGCAATATGGAATAGCACACATATACAGTCAGTCCAAAAAGTCTCCGTACACCACCTGCTTTCTATACTATTTTTCTGTTATGTTTAACTAATTTATGGGAACTATGAAAAAACATGTTTAAATTAATGTTTGAAACTTAACCTACGAGAATTAGTATTAAAAACAACTACGGAACATTTTATTTAGAAATTACATCATTGTTATAAAAATGTAAATAAAATTAATGTCAAAAAAGTCTCCATACACTTAACAATTACCAATAACATTTTGACGGAGTTTAACGGAAAATAACAACTTCGTTTAAACTAATATTTAGTGGGACCGCCGTTGGCCTTGATAATCTCCTGTAACCCTTTTTGTCATGCTTGCAACCAGCTTTCTAGTAACTTCTGCTGGCATGTTCTCCCATTCGTTCAATATTCTGTTTCTTAATTCTTCTCTATGTGAAACATTATGTTTGCGAACGCGCCGTTTAAGTTCCTTCGATAAATGCTCGATGGGATTAACATCGGACGATTGCGGAGGTGTATGCAGCTGCTGTCGCACATTATGGATCATCCATTCTCGCACCAAGTTTCCGGTATGTTTCAGATCATTGTCCTTTTGGAAAATGTATCTTTTTTCGAGTGCAAATTTTTGGACACTTTCTCTTAAATTGTCTTTCAAAATGTTCAGATAAACATGCTGATCCATGGTACCACTAATAAAATGTAAATTTCCATCCCCTCCAGCGGACGTGCAGCCCCAAAGCAGAACTCTGCCACCCCCTTGTCTCACCGTGGAACAAATGTTTTTAATATCGAATGCGGTATTCTTCTTTCTCCAAAGTTTAGTTCTGCCATCAGACCCAAAGAGATTAATTTTAGTTTCATCACTAAAGATTACGGATTCCCAAAATTCAGGAGGTTTAGTTCTAGCAAAAGCTAAGCGCTTTTTGCGATAAGCTTCCGAAATTAACGGCTTCTTCCTAGCTGCACACCCCCTATAGCCTGACCTGTGTAAACAATTTCTCACTGTTTGTAAACAAACATTTTTCGAAAATAGTTCCCGTACTTCTTTTAATTTTGGTGCACTTTTTTTGGGATCTATAATTATTTATCTAACAATACTGGCCTCTTTACGTGCAGTTAGTTTCTTGGGACGACCGGAGCGTGGTAGAATTTTATGGGAACCCATTGATTTAATCTGGTTTAAAATGTACTGAACAGTAGGATTCGACTTTTTAACAATTTTTGCTATATTTCCGTACGATTTTTTAATCTTTCCACAAATCAATTATGATCTTTCGAACTTGAAATGGAATTTCACAATTTCTCTCGCTCATTTTTAATGCTACTTTGAAAACCCACTGCAAAATTATTAGCAACAAGTGACAAATTATAAAGTATGGCAGAAAATTAATCATTTATTTCCAGTTTAGCGAACAATGGATAGCTTGATAAAATGCGGCTGATTAAAACGTTTTTTTTTAATGGAGTTCTTGAGTGTATGGAGACTTTTTTGACATTAATTTCGTTTACATTTTTATAACAATGATGTAACCTCTAAATAAAATGTTCTATGCTAATACTTTTTTTTTACTAATCCTCGTTGGTTAAGTTTCAAATATTAATTTAGACCTGCTTTCTCATAGTTCCAATTAATTAGTTAAACATAACAGAAAAATAGTATAGAAAGCAGGTGGTGTATGGAGACTTTTTGGACTGACTGTATTTACCAGTTCTTGAAAAGCGAGCGACTTCATGAAAAGTGGGGTAAACATTAACAGCCCCGTTCACTAAAAAGAATTAACTTTTAAACGGCTCTAGACTACTACTACACAATTAAGAATTTAAATTTTACACGTGTAATAGTAATCAAACTAAATATTAAACTAAATGAAGTTTAAGTCTTAAAACCATTTTAGAAAATCTAGCTAAAGTTGTTCTTTTGCACTGTCTTACTTTACAGATCGGTGTATTTTCAGTGTGAACCTGCTATCTATTAGTATTTACCAAAATGACCTTCATGCCTTCCTGGCACAGCCGGTCTATAACCGAAGTGGAAATAAATCTGTTACAAATATGTAATATATATATATATATATATATATATATATATATATATATATATATATATATATATATATATATATATATATATATATATTGATCATTACTTGATGAAAATCTTATTCAATACTGATAGTGGAAAATTTTTTATTTAGATTTTCACTCGAAAAATTTTTCTTTTATTATTATATTGATGAATAGTACATGACGAGTTTCGTAGCAACGTTTGGGTAATAATCCTTACCACGCGATTTCAAAGAGATTTAAGCATTGGATAACCTAACTGAAAGACAACCTACCGATAGAAAAATTGACACTAACTACACTAACGCCTAAATACAGTTACAATAACACGTAGGCTGAAAAGTTTTTGGTCTGACACACTCATGTCGCCCTTTTCAAAAAATCCATATGATTTTTAGGAAGTGCCAACTTTCAAACGATACGTGTCAAAATTTCATATTTCGACGATTAGTTTATAAGTTACAGTGGTCTTAGTGACGCTACTTTTGTTATTTTGGAAAAAATGGAATTTCATGTGTTGATTAAATATTGTTTTTTGATGGGAAAAATACAGTTTAAGCTTGATAAGTGTTACAGGGACTCTGCCCCTGGAGAATCACTCATCATTTACTAGTATGCTAAATTTAAACGCGGTCGTACAGATACAAATGATGCTGAACGCTCTGGAGGCCCAAATGAGGTGGTTACACCAGAAAACATAAACAAAATCCACAAAATTGTTTTGGATAACCGTAAAGTGAAATTGCGTGAGGTAGCTGACACCCTAAAGATATATAAAGAACATGTTGGTCATATTTTGCATGAACATTTGGGCATGAGAAAACTCTGTTCGAAATGGGTACCGCGTTTGCTCACAGTGGACCAAAACCAACAGGTATTGATGATTCTGAGCGCTGTTTGGACCTGTTTAAGCTCAATATAAAGGATTTCTTCATGCGGTATGTGACAATGGATGAAACATGGATCTACCACTACACACCGGAATCAAATCGGCAATTAGCTGAATGGACAGCAGCCGGTGAAAGCCGCCCAAGGCGACCAAAGACACAACAGTCGGCTGGGAAGGTTTTGGCCTGTATTTTCGGATGCGCATGGAATAATTTTCATCGACTCGGCTGAGAAAGGAAAAATCATTAATAGCGAATATTATATAAAGTTATTGGTGCGTTTGAAGACAGAAATAGCAAAGAGACGACCCCAAATGAACAAGAAAAAAGTGTTCTTTCATCATTACACAACGCACTGTGTCACAAGTCAAGGGTTTCGATGACAAAATTGCATGAATTGAAGTTCGAATTGCTACCTTATCTACCGTATTCTCCAGATTTGGCCCCCAGCGACTATTATCTATTCGCAAACCTCAAAAAAATGCTCGCGGGAAAGAGATTTGGCCCCAATGAAGAAGTTATCGCCGAAACTTAGGCCTATTTTGAAGGCAAAGACAAATCCTTCTACAGGGAAGGTATAGAAATGTTAGAAAAGCGTTGGCTGATTGTATTGCTCTTAAAGGAGACTATATTGATGAATAAAGTCAAATTTTGCAAAAAATAAAAACCGGTCAAGCACAATTAGTGTTCCGTATGTTGATTACTTTTAAAATAAAAAAATTTGTTACGGTGGTATAAAATGATTAGTGACTTCACAAAACACACCCCAAATGAGTTTTCAACAAAGTTTGTTTCCAACTGATGACCTTGAAAGAAAAGAAAAGTGTGCGCAAGTATTACATTATATATATATATATATATATATATATATATATATATATATATATATATTATATATATATATAATTTTATACATATTACTCGTGTTTTCACAAGCTTTCATTTGACACCACATTTGATGACCTAGTAAAAATTTTTTTTTCTTCCGATTTCACCCCCCAAAACTAACCCCTTAAGTCAAAATTTAACTTTCAAAACTACACGGCTCTGATGAGCCCATCAATTCCTATATTATTACCAAATTTCAACTTTCTATGGCAAATAGTTTCGGAGAAAATCGGGTGTGACAGACAGACAGACAGAGAGACAGACAAAAAATCTTAAAATGGACCAGTATACTGATGAGCAAAAAAGTTGACTTAAACTTTTAACAAGAATCCTAGAATTTAGTGTTCATATATTTTTTCGGATTTTAGTATTATTTGAAAGCCCGTTCTATTCTCTTTCTAATGATACCAAATTCCATAGCATACCTCATGCTTTTTACTGATTAAAATGATCGAAAGGGGAAACAAGGATTGAAAATAGGGGTAAGAAAAAGGAAAAATGAAACAAATTTCAAGTTTAACAATTAAAATTATTGATAAAAACTAAAATCAATATTTTGTCTTACCACCCCCCTCCCTAGCTCTTATTATTGTTTCCAACCGGTTTTTCATCCAGTGAGATGCTTCCCCACACCATGACAGAACTTCCTCTGTAGGCGACCGTTTTAGTAATGCAGCCTTGCTTCCATTGTTACCATGTAGGCACATTCGGGACTCGTCGGAAAATAAAACGGCATGCCATTGCTCTAAGGTCCAGTCGACATATTCTCGGACAAATCTGAGTCTCGCTTGTCGGTGGGCTGCTGTCAATTTAGATCCGTTAGCTTGTCTCTTCGGAGTTAGGTTAGCTTCTTTAAGTCTTCTTTTAACTATCCAATGACTGACAGCCCGACCACGAACTTGCGGAGCTCCTTCTGGACCTCAACGCCGGTCATGTGACGATTTCTTAGAATTGTGTTGACAATAAAGCGGTCGTCTCGCTCCGAGGAATACCTTCTTCTTTTTGATCCTGGTCTCCGTGTAAAGGCGCCAGTCCCTTGGTAACGTCTGTAGTCTCTGGAGACAACTGACTGGCTCAGGTGCAGTTGCGTAGCGACTACACATTGGTTATACCCCTCTTGCCTTAGGGCAATGACTTGAGCCGTTTCTTCCGGGGTTGTATCCATTTTCCGATAACGTTGTATTACCGTGATTTAACATAGTGAGCAGGTAGAGCAGAGGTTTTAACGGTTCCAGTTCCGATAAAGGAATGATAGGAAAATGCAGTTGCATGTGTTTTTATAAGGGATGAATGGCGCGCAACGAATACATTGCTGAGCAAGCAAAAACGGTTCTATTGAGTAAAACCGTGATACCAAAAATATTACCACTCTTTGAAAATTAAATTCAAGGATCGGTGTTAAATGAAGCAAAATCGAGTCGATTTTTTTGCTCTCCATAGTCATTTAGTAGATCACATTTGTTAAAGTAGCAATACTACGAAACATGTCATGTGCTATTTATCTATATAATAATAAAGCAGATTTTTTCAAATGAAAATCTGAAAAAAAAAATTTCCAATATCAGAATTGAATAAATCTGTTAGTTTGGACAAAGCGAGAAGTTTAGCTTGCGCTCTCCTATCTCCTAACTCTTCGATTCTACTATAATATCAAAATATAAAGGCACTATTAAAGGATTTCAGGAAACTAGTACTGATTGTTCGGTATACACATTTTCTGTCGAACCGCACACTACAGGCCCAATTCGCGCAAAAGACATGGCTACAGGTTTAATAAGTTATAAATTTCCATAAATTATTTGTCACTTTTTAAAATTAGTTGTCATGTCATGAAGGCATTGCCAGTTTTGGCAAATATTCTTTTAATTAAATGTTTCATCATAGATGAATAAACTAATACAGACTTCAAATGCGCCTATTTTATTAGCCCATCTAGTAGTGAATTGTACATATTATCGAAATACGTTATTGTAAAGAGTTTACCGCCTACCCTTGACATCAGACTGCTTGCATATATGTTTATCTGTCTATTATTTAAATTTAAGGAATGAGCGTTTGTAATTAGGAAAAAAAAGCCATTTTAAAACACTGTAAACAAAAGAGTACAGAGAAGATGTTTATAGTAAAGAGAATTTGGTGAGATTAATTACACCAATCAAAACAGGCAATATAATTTGCGGGATTAATTGTCTGTTTTGAATGGTATTGTTAATACCGTGAAATTTTCGTCACTATAAACGTCTTCCTTGCGCTCCTGTGTTTACCGTATTGTAAAATTGCATTTTTCCTTAATTATAAGCTCCCATAAACTTAAAAATTGTCAAAGAAATTTTTGAAATTGAACTGCCTGATCTTTATGTGTCGATTTCCATCAAATTTAAATGACCTCAACCTCAAAAAATAATTTTATATAGACATTGTCAGCTGTCAAAATTAAAATGCGTATATATCATTTACTTCTGAAGGGATTTTTCAACAAACTTAAACGTTAATAAACAATCGTCAAAAAAATGTTATCGGCTGCCATTATGACAAAAATACTATGAGGATATTATTAATAACATCTCGCCGACAATATACAATCAATTTTCATGGCTCCGAGTCCACAAATAACTGAGTTAATAACAGGTCAGAAAAGTTTTAAGCTTAACAAATAAATAGACAACAGACGATATAAACGAGACAAAAGGGACAGACCGATAACAAGATAAAAATAGTTTTACAGACACTGAACTTTTTAGGTTTAGCTTTTTCTCAATTTTTTATTTGAAAATAATTTAAAATAGATTTGACGAGAGTTTTAAGAATACAAACAAATGTAGTCGAACAAATATAACTGAAAACTGTTTGGAAAACGGAAATATTCGACAAGACTACAAGTCAGCCCATTTAACGTGGCAGTTCGACATGTATACTTGAGCAAGGTATTTCTTTGTTGGTAGTGAAGTCAGAGAAAAATGGAGAACAGGGCACAGATTTAACATAGTTTTGTAGTTAGAAAACATAGTACGAGTATATTTAGCCTTTTCGTATGGCATAATGAAAAGCATACCTAATACAAAAAAATTGTTAAAAACAGACGAGTTAGCTTTGTCACAAAGTTTTCTTCATCAAAACGGATCCTAAAAATTCCCAAATTTTGCTTAACTTAAGTTAAGGGTTGAAGGACTGAATGGAACTAATATTTTCAATGGAAACCAATTAATAAGTTTTTCTTTTAGTTGTTAAACGTTTCTACAAATGTTATGATTTTTTCCAAAATGTAATAACACGTAACTTGAAATCCGTGAGGTTATTTGAAAATATGATAGTTTTTTAACGTACGGGACATTTCGGTGTCCGTCCGTCTGTCTTTTATATCCGCTTTTCTCCAAAATTATTTGACATAGAAAGTTGAAATTTATCACAACTATAGGAATCGATAGCCCAATCAGAGCCGTGCAGTTTTGAAAGTTAAATTTTTTTACTTAAGGGGTTAGTTTTCGGGAGTGAAATCGAAAGCGAAAAAAAAATTTGCAAGTCCATCGAGTGGGGTGTCAAATGAAAGCTTGTGAAAACACGAATTCAAAAATATATATGGTGTAATACTCCCGCAAACTTTTCTTTATATCATTTGAAAAAACCGCCAAAAATCGAAATTTCGAAAAAACTGATGTAGGTGTAGATTGACTGAAAATTATCAAGACCTTTGATAATTTAACTAACTAAAAACCACCCATCGAGTGGGGTCAAATGTGTCAAATGAAAGCTAAAAATTGTCCCCCACCCTACTTCTAAGAGTACTAATCAAAAAATTTCGAAAAAAACTGGAATATTTTCCATAAGGTATAGATTGAATGAAAATTAATGCTAATCTATCTAATATATAAAAACCAAGATCGGAAACAAACTTTGTTGAAAACTCATGTGAGGTGTGTTTTGTGAAATCACTAATCATTTTATACCTCTGATCAATTATACCTCCGTAACAAAAAAATATTTATTTTTAAGCAATCACCGTTCGGAAGATTAACTGAGCAAGTCCGACTTGCACTTGGCCGATTTTTTTTATAAGCACACACTCACAAAACGCAAATGAAACTCTTACCTTTCAATAGACCTTTAAGGAAGTAGCTGAAATATGTAGTCTCCTTTTAGGCAATTTCTGAGACATGCAGGCTACCAAATAAACGGCGTCTGAACATAAACGAATTTTGAAAAACGGCTTTGTAGACACATAGTGCATAAAAAGGCAAAAAAAAACAAGAAGATAATTAAAGTTTTGTATTTAACGAGAGTCTTTTATCTCTAATCATAGGCAAACAGAATATCTATCAGACATATCTTGATCAAATTTATTTAAGTGATTAGATCAGGGGTGCTCAAACGGTCGATCGCGATAGACAAGTCGATCGCGAGTGCTTTTTGAGTCGATCTCGAGAAAAAAAATTCCGATATAGAACTATTCACAGATTTTGTTTTAGGTAGCTAAAACAAAATGTAATGAATAAACTACTAAAATTTATTCGATCCACAATTAGGCCAGAATAACCCCCTCATCACTTTCTTTTATCGTAATAACCCCCTGCTAGCGGCAAAAGGCGGCTTTATCAAAGGAACGCGCGGTACTTGTCAAAGAAAAGCCGCGTTTTTGATTCCCGCCGATTTTTCTAGAAACTTCGGGCGCGGCGTGTTTGACGGGAACATTCGAGACTTCGTTCGCGCCGATATAAATGTTGCGCCTGCAGGAATAAGAGTCAGTCTGAGTTGTAACTTGAAGGCGATACATCGATACAAAGTTTATTAATAAATAGTCCAAAATGAGTGCGGCGAAGAAAAGTAAAATTTATCATTTTAATAACTATTGGGAGGAAGAATTTTTCTTTTGTATGGTTAAGGATAAGAGCATTTGTCTCATCTGCCGTGCGTCAGTTGTAATACCTAAGCGTGGGAACTTAGAGAGGCATCATAAAACGGTTCATAAAAACTATGAAAAGGATTTTCCGTCACAGAATGAATTAAGAAAACGAAAAGGACGAGATTTGATAACTTGTTTGAAAAAAGAACAAACTATGTTCACAAGACCAGCCAAACAATCCAAAGCTGCAACGATCGCGTCATTTAAAATATCTCACAAATTGGCGAAACACAAGAAACCATTTGATGATGGATTGGTTGTGAAGGAAGCATTTATTGAAGTGGGTGAGACTTTATTTGGAGATTTTAAAAATAAAACAGAGATTATGTCTGCTATTAGAGAACTTCAGTTATCTCGTCCGACTGTCACAAGGCGTGTTGAAGTCATGAGTCAGGACATGGCAGATAAACTAAAACATGATATCATGGAATGTACATACTTTTCTTTACAGTTCGACGAATCCCCCGATATAACAGACACTGCCCAGCTGTGTATTTTTATTCGAATGGTATTCAATGACATGTCGGCTAAGGAAGAGTTTTTGACAATGATTCCTCTGAAAGGAAAGACCCGTGGCGAAGATATATATGACGTTTTCTTCAATTTTGTAACAAACTACAAGCTACCAATATATAAACTAGTGTGCATTACAACCGATGGAGCACCAGCAATGACTGGAAACGAAAAACGGTTTTGTGGCATTGTGTCGAGCTAATGATAATTTCCCTTCATTTTTCTCCTTCCATTGCATTATATATCAACAAGTTTTGTGTTCAAAAGTTCTAAACATGGAGGAGATTATGGGCATTGCAATAAAAATTGTGAATTCTATCCGTGCACGTAGCTTGCAAGGACGGCTCTTTAAATTGCAGTTGAAAGATAGTGAGTCAGCTGAACACACTGATTTAGTTCTTCACACGGACGTCAGGTGGTTGAGTCGCGGAAAATTCCTAGAAAGGTTTCAAGAATTATTGCCCGAAATAACAGCTGTTCTGGACGAAAGAGGTGATGACACTCAGATGCTGAAAAACGGAAAATGACTGACTGATTTGGCATTTTTGACAGACATCACAATGCATTTAAACACCATTAATTTGGAGCTTCAAGGTAAAGGAAAAACTATTATTGAGATGATTAGCGCAATAAACGCATTCAAAAGTAAATTGCAACTTATGATAGATCAACTGAAAAGAAAGGATCTGAAAAATTTTCCGTCTTTGAAAGCAAGGATTCCTCAGTTGAATTATGATATTTATTAGGCAGAATTATCAAATATTTTGGGCCAATTCGAAATACGTTTTTATGATTTCAGTAAATTGGCAAATATCGCATCATTTATGAGTTATCCTTTTTCGTGTAAAAACATTGAGGAATTAGCTACTGAAATAGCAAGTCAGTTTAACATGGACTCATATTCTGTTGAAAATGAGTTAGTGCAGATTATATGAGATATACATCTCAAAGCCACAGCATCTGATACAAAATTCTGGTGTTTTATATCTGAAGATAAATATCCGAATCTAAGGCAAATCGCCATTCAACTGACAGCAATGTTTGGGTCAACTTACTTGTGCGAGTCTGCATTTTCTGAAATGAAGATAATTAAGTCAAAATATCGCAATCGACTAACTGACGAACATATGTCATCATGCTTGCGATTAGCACTCGGTAATTACATACCATCTTATGAAAAGTATGCTGAGGACATGCAGTGCCACGATTCAACATCCCAAGTCACTCTTTAGTTAAGTTTAGACACTAGAACTCGTTTGTTTTGTAAGAATCAATAAACTCGCAATTTTGAATAATTATGAGTTTTTTCACTGACATTTTAGAGCAGACCTACACTTACCTTGACTAAAAAAATGCATATTGTGCGGAAAACTAATATCTATGCCACGATACACCCTACCTAGACAACAATCCTGCATCACACTTACTTGCAGCCTCTCAGAGTCGATCGATCGTAGTCTAACAATATTGAGGTAGATCGCCAGCAGTTCAAGTTTGAGCACCCCTGGATTAGATTGTTATTTCGCGCTAAACTGGTCAACTTATCCGGCAGCTACGCCTAACTCTACTTTCGCCTATATTTAACCTTAAAGTCAGTTTGTCTAGAGTTGATAGCATACAACATGGGTTATAAACATTAAAATGTCATAAACCATAAGCATCCGAAATTTCTCTACTAATTATTAGCATTCTTAGTTTTAATCACCTTTATTTTCTATCTCTATACAACAGTGCGATTTTTTTCTAAAAAATATTTTATTACGCGCCTTCTAAACATTATAATAAGCTATATAAATCAACACATTTCAAAGTTTATTTTAATGAGTAAATGATGAAACTAAAGATGTTAAAGGTCTAAACGAGTACAATTAACAATTCTTAAGAACTAGAAATCTACAGTGTTATAAAACTTAATGCTAAAATAAATTGGGACTTTAGCAGTTATTGGAATATAATTAACAAAAGTAAGGTAGGTGCCTAAGTACCTAAGTATGCAATAAAAATATTATATGTAAGTATAAAAATAAAGCAAAAACCTGTAATATGCTTAGTTCAAATTAGAACAGCGATGGCTTCAACTTTCAATTTTGCCTCAGTCAAACTTCGCGGAATCTGTAAATCTGCATTTTCCCTGCGAGAAAAACAATGTTACTTAACGTCCACGATGCCCTAGTGCATCAACAGCAAGCAAAGCAAGCCAAGTCCGTGAAATTGGGGAAATCTGTGCCAACCTGACGGGAGTTGGATCAGCAACTATTTATAGATTTTTAAACGAAAGAAAACGCGGTCCTTGCAACGAACCTCAGAATCACAAAGGAAAGGAGCCCTTAGAGGTCGATGACGACTTTAAAAACGCAATAAGAAGAAAAGTATACCATCTTTTTATTAAGAAAGAAATACCTACACTATATAAAATTTTGCAAGAAATCAGAGACGACCAGGACTTATCAGATTTTAAAAAATGGAAATTATGGAAAATCTTTCATAACATGAATTTTCGTTGGGAAAAACACAATAGAAAATCCGTTCTTATCGATAAAACAGAAATAATTTGTTGGAGAAAAGAATATCTACGAGCAATCAGAAAATTTCTAGCCGAAGAAAGAAATATTTTTTATTTAGATGAGACTTGGTTTAATAAGGGACACACAGTGGAAAAATTCTGGGTTGACAAAAACATTAAGAGTGCCAAATAAACTTTTATGGAAGGTTGGTCAACTGGTATTACAACCCCCTTCAGGTTAGATCGCAGACTAATTATGGCACATATTCGGATTTCTTGACGGTGGCTTGTTGGAATTCGAATCAAAGTCAACTAAAGATTACCATGAGGAGATGACGGCCGATGTTTTTGAGTATTTCCAACAAATGATGGAATGTGTACCAGCAGAATAAGTTATAGTATTAGACACTCTTACCTTTCAATAGACCTTTAAGGAAGTAGCTGAAATATGTAGACTCCTTTTAGGCAATTTCTGAGACATGCAGGCTACCAAATAAACAGCGTCTGAAGATAAACGAATTTTGAAAAACGGCTTTGTAGACACATAGTGCATAAAAAGGCAAAAAAAACAAGAAGATAATTAAAGTTTTGTATTTAATGAGAGTCTTCTATCTCTAATCATAGGCAAAGAGAACATCTATCAGACATATCTTGATCAAATTTAAGTGATTAGATTGTTACTTAGCGCTAAACTGGTCAACTTATCCGGCAGCTACGCCTAACTCTACTTTCTCCTATATTTAACCTTAAAGTCAGTTTGTTTGGAGTTGATAGTACACAACATGGGTTATAAACATTAAAATGTCATAAACCATAAGCGTCCGAAATTTCTCTACCAATTATTAGCATTCTTAGTTTTAATCACCTTTACTTTCTATCTCTATACAACAGTGCGACCTTTTTCTAAAAAATATTTTATTACGCGTCTTCTAAACTTTATAATAAGCTATATAAATCAACGCATTTCAAAGTTTATTTTAATGAGTAAATGATGAAACTAAAGATCTTTTTTTGTATGTTAAAGGTCTAAACGAGTACAATTAACAATTCTTAAGAACTAGAAACCTACAGTGTTATAAAGCTTAATGCTAAAATAAATTGGGACTTTAGCAGTTATTGGAATATAATTAACAAAAGTAAGGTAGGTGCCTAAGTACCTAAGTATGCAATAAAAATATTATATGTAAGTATAAAAATAAAGCAAAAACCTGTAATATGCTTAGTTCAAATTAGAACAGCGATGGCTTCAACTTTCAATTTTGCCTCAGTCAAACTTCGCGGAATCTGTAAATCTGCATTTTCCCTGCGAGAAAAACAATGTTACTTAACGTCCACGATGCCCTAGTGCATCAACAGCAAGCAAAGCAAGCCAAGTCCGTGAAATTGGGGAAATCTGTGCCAACCTGACGGGAGTTGGATCAGCAACTATTTATAGATTTTTAAACGAAAGAAAACGCGGTCCTTGCAACGAACCTCAGAATCACAAAGGAAAGGAGCCCTTAGAGGTCGATGACGACTTTAAAAACGCAATAAGAAGAAAAGTATACCATCTTTTTATTAAGAAAGAAATACCTACACTATATAAAATTTTGCAAGAAATCAGAGACGACCAGGACTTATCAGATTTTAAAAAATGGAAATTATGGAAAATCTTTCATAACATGAATTTTCGTTGGGAAAAACACAATAGAAAATCCGTTCTTATCGATAAAACAGAAATAATTTGTTGGAGAAAAAAATATCTACGAGCAATCAGAAAATTTCTAGCCGAAGAAAGAAATATTTTTTATTTAGATGAGACTTGGTTTAATAAGGGACACACAGTGGAAAAATTCTGGGTTGACAAAAACATTAAGAGTGCCAAATAAGCTTTTATGGAAGGTTGGCCAACTGGATTACAACCCCCTTCAGGTTAGTCGCAGGCTAATTATGGCACATATTCGGATTTCTTGACGGTGGCTTGTTGGAATTCGAATCAAAGTCAACTAAAGATTACCATGAGGAGATGACGGCCGATGTTTTTGAGTATTTCCAACAAATGATGGAATGTGTACCAGCAGAATAAGTTATAGTATTAGACACTCTTACCTTTCAATAGACCTTTAAGGAAGTAGCTGAAATATGTAGACTCCTTTTAGGCAATTTCTGAGACATGCAGGCTACCAAATAAACAGCGTCTGAAGATAAACGAATTTTGAAAAACGGCTTTGTAGACACATAGTGCATAAAAAGGCAAAAAAAACAAGAAGATAATTAAAGTTTTGTATTTAATGAGAGTCTTCTATCTCTAATCATAGGCAAAGAGAATATCTATCAGACATATCTTGATCAAATTTAAGTGATTAGATTGTTACTTAGCGCTAAACTGGTCAACTTATCCGGCAGCTACGCCTAACTCTACTTTCTCCTATATTTAACCTTAAAGTCAGTTTGTTTGGAGTTGATAGTACACAACATGGGTTATAAACATTAAAATGTCATAAACCATAAGCGTCCGAAATTTCTCTACCAATTATTAGCATTCTTAGTTTTAATCACCTTTACTTTCTATCTCTATACAACAGTGCGACCTTTTTCTAAAAAATATTTTATTACGCGTCTTCTAAACTTTATAATAAGCTATATAAATCAACGCATTTCAAAGTTTATTTTAATGAGTAAATGATGAAACTAAAGATCTTTTTTTGTATGTTAAAGGTCTAAACGAGTACAATTAACAATTCTTAAGAACTAGAAATCTACAGTGTTATAAAGCTTAATGATAAAATAAATTGGGACTTTAGCAGTTATTGGAATATAATTAACAAAAGTAAGGTAGGTGCCTAAGTACCTAAGTATGCAATAAAAATATTATATGTAAGTATAAAAATAAAGCAAAAACCTGTAATATGCTTAGTTCAAATCAGAACAGCGATGACTTCAACTTTCAATTTTGCCTCAGTCAAACTTCGCGGAATCTGTAAATCTGCATTTTCCCTGCGAGAAAAACAATGTTAATTAACGTCCACGATGCCCTAGTGCATCAACAGCAAGCAAAGCAAGCCAAGTCCGTGAAATTGGGGAAATCTGTGCCAACCTGGCGGGAGTTGGATCAGCAACTATTTATAGATTTTTAAACGAAAGAAAACGCGGTCCTTGCAACGAACCTCAGAATCACAAAGGAAAGGAGCCCTTAGAGGTCGATGACGACTTTAAAAACGCAATAAGAAGAAAAGTATACCATTTTTTTATTAAAAAAGAAATACCTACACTATATAAAATTTTGCAAGAAATCAGAGACGACCAGGACTTATCAGATTTTAAAAAATGGAAATTGTGGAAAATCTTTCATAACATGAATTTTCGTTGGGGAAAACACAATAGAAAATCCGTTCTTATCGATAAAACAGAAATAATTTGTTGGAGAAAAGAATATCTACCAGCAATCAGAAAATTTCTAGCCGAAGAAAGAAATATTTTTTATTTAGATGAGACTTGGTTTAATGAGGGACACACAGTGGAAAAATTCTGGGTTGACAAAAACATTAAGAGTGCCAAATAAGCTTTTATGGAAGGTTGGTCAACTGGATTACAACCCCCTTCAGGTTAGGTCGCAAGCTAAATATGGACATATTCGGATTTCTCGACGGTGGCTTGTTGGAATTCGAATCAAAGCCAATTAAAGATTACCATGAGAAGATGACGGCCGATGTTTTTGAGTACTTCCAAGAAATGATAGAATGTGTACCAGCAGAATGAGTTATAGTATTAGACAATGCCTCATATCATTCTCGATTATTAGAACGACTCCCGACAAATTTATGGAAGAAAGCGGATGTTCTTTAATGGATAAGAGACAAAAATCTCAAACATAAAGATGGTATCAAAATTGCGAAACAAAATAAGGCACAGTTCAAGAAATACGCAGTCGATGAGATGGCAAAGGAACAGAATATAACAGTGCTTAGATTACCTCCATATCATTGCGAATTGAATCTCATAGAGTTAATTTGGGCACAAATGAAAAGTTTCGTTTCAAAAGAAAACACCACGTTCAAACTTCAAGACGTAAGGCAATTATTACTCGCCGAAATAGAGAGGATCAAAGAGGATAATTGGAAAAATGACATTCCACATGTTATAGAAGAAGAAAG
>CM032449.1:128867311-128872311 GCA_019049505.1 Pachyrhynchus sulphureomaculatus | reverse complement strand
TATATATATATATATATATATATATATATATATATATATATATATATATATATATATATATATATAATATATATATATATATATATATATATATATATATATATATATATATATATATAATATATATATATATATATATATATATATATATATATATATATATATATATATATATATATATATATATATATATATATATATATATATATATATATATATATATATATATATATATATATATATATATATATATATATATATATATATTTATTTCGCACATTAATAAAAATCTATAAAAAAGAAACAAAATGATCCAAAAATGGTCAATTACTACAAACAAAACTTATTTCGAACACAGTAATATTATTCATTTTTATATACCTCATTATTATCTTCAAATAATTTCCACTTGATAAATTTCATTCGTAAGCAAAGAAATAAAATTTTTAAATAAATTGAAAATTGGTCATTTATTGAAAACTAGATTAATTTTTGCCAAAATTATTATAGTATCCATTATTAAGTACCTTAAAATAAAACTGTAGAATCAGAAATTCTCCGTTCTTTCCTTATCGGCTGAAAAAAACTATAAAAAAAAAACAGCGGAAAATAACCAAAATTGGACAATAGCCTAAAATCCTCAAAATTTTTGGCCAAAATTTCTATTTTTACAGTAATCAGTGACATCAGAAACACATATTACCATGAGCAAATTATCGAGATTTCCATGTACACAGTACAAAGTTCATCACCGAAAAGAGTATTATTCAAAAAAGCATTCAGCCAAAATTACACAAAAAAAAAATTAACAAAAAAGGTGCAGGTACAAGTTGAAGCGCTATGTCTGACGAGTATTTAATGCAATATCTTAAAAATTGAAAGGTAGCCAGAATTTTGAGTTGCACAGTGGGACTTCGTCCCACCATGAGTCGTCACAATTACATGCACGTACATGTTGTTTTCAATCTTAGATTTAATCAATCACGTCGAGCGTAAAAATGAAGTGTTAGGTGTAGTGGTAATAACTGTTGGGTAGTGTTATTGTATCAAAGAATTCAAAATTCCAACTTATTGTAGCAAATTAGAGATGTCCCTACTGCGCGTGTACCGTATTCATAGGCAATACAAGCATGTGTTCATTGGAATTTTAGATGGGACTACCGCAGGCAAGAAATATATATCCTCTCAGACAGTCAAGCTACCCTAAAAGCATTAGATGCCTATCAGGCCAACTCCGAGATCACAGTGGAGTGTAAACCTGACCTGTTAGAACTATCCTCCAGGGGCAACAGGGTTGAGCTACTGCGAGTTCCAGGACATTTGGGGATAAAATGAAAAAGTGGACGAATTAGCAAGATTAGGAGCTACACACACAGCAATCTACAAACAGCATTTAGTACCAAAACAGGTGGTAATTAAGTAATTACGGTAAGTCCAGATGTTGCTCATATGACAGATGGTCATATGAGCAACATCTGGATCGTTGGCTAGCAACATCTGGGCAAAGACAGGCGAGAGACGTAATTTGCTGCCCATATCGAAGAAGCTAACGACGGACGTTTTTCATTTAATAAGGGCCCATACCAAACGAGTAGCGGGACTGATCACTGGCCACTGTCACCTGAGGAAACATTTACAGAAAATGAGTACTCACAATGATCCCAGGACATGCAAACTATGTGATGAAGAGGAGGAAACCTCTGTGTACATCCTATATGAATGGGCGGCGTTACCCCGGAGCAGACTTAAATTGTTCGGAGACTTACATCGTGACGATAAATTGCCACATGGAGAGCTTAGAAGGAACCTTCGCAAGGATTATCTAAGGAAATGGCCAAAGCATTGGAGCGAGAAACATCACGACAATACACCGGCTCACAGTTCGTTCTGAACGTAACAGTTTTTAGGGAAGAATTCCATGACTATCATATCTCACTCCCTTATTCGCCTGATTTGGCAACCTCTGACTTTAAGCTGTTCCCCCATCTGAAGATGAAGTTAAAGGGTCACTTCGATACGGTAGAGGAGATATAACGCGAACCTCCAGTGGGGCTGGAGGCAGTAACCATATCGATTGTCCAAAAAATTTTCGACCAGTGGATAAAAGGGTGGGACCGGTGCATTTGGATGCAAGGGAATTATTTTGAAGGTGAGTTACGAAGCGTGAAAGTAAGTAATTCAGATTTTGTAGCCTTACTCCAAGAATTTTGAGATAGCACCACGTGCAAAGATAGATACCCAAAAATCTTTGAAGAGAGAGTATTTTCTAGATGACGAGATTATGATCATATATTTCTGTTCGAAATCTACTAGCTTTATTTACGGGGATTAAGTCAAAATGACTGGAATGCATCAGATCCCTTGTATTTGCGCTCACATGTAGCCCATTAATAGTATGTTTTCTCTGAAAATGAATAAGGACTCAAAAATTCTAAGTGCCCAGTGTTCAAATGGCAACAGTTTCATATGTATCACTTGTAGTAAAACGGCCTAATCGTCAACATAATTTCTATGTACAATAAATACAATGTAAAACAACTGAAAATGCCCATATTTCAGGAGTCTATTCACTATTTTCTTATTCGTCAATCCATAGCGAGACGCGTTTCACCGTATCACGGCTCATCAGTCGGGCTAGGATCGACAAACAAGAGAACAGTACAATTCTTTGTATCTTTATCATTACGATAAAGACCACGCACTCAGAAAAATAGCCAAAACTTGCCAATGAACAATAGTTTATCCGGATTAAAAAATGGAAATACTACTAATTCCACGTCAGACATGTGAACAATCAACAAATCTTAGGGTATTCTATTTCATTTTAATAGCATGCCAAAATCGTTCTAACAAATGATACTATTAACATTACCATTGCATTTTTACGTCAACGATTCAGATACAGAATATGTTTTAGTTGATTATAACGAACTAAAGCATCTTATTTTAGATATAACCCAAGACCATCATTTTGATGGCAAGAGAAACAATGCATACGGTGATATATTTTTGACCCTTACAATTTTTTTTTTATGTCACTGTGTAATTTTCATACACGGACAGCTTTTCACTTAATTTTGGAGTGGTATTTTCTGTTTACAAATCCCTTCCATTTATCTCATTTATTTGCTCAATATGAGGATATGAGGTACAAAAGCAAATTTGCTATACGACATACAAAAACACATTTGCTATCAAACATTACGCCTAGATTTCCAGTCATAGTTCAACGTGATAATTTCAAATCGTTCATGTAATAGGTTGTGATGTAGCCAAGGGGGGGCGAAGGAGGCCTATGCCCCTACTTAAATACAGGTAGATGTAGAAACTAGGGCCCCCATAGAAAAAGGGGTTTCTTATTGGACGTTCCTTTTTGTGAAAAATAGAGGCTTTAAATTGGACTCTTGAGGGACTCCTGAAGAAGCTTAAACCATTACAACCAACCTATTAAATAAAAAAGAACATAATTTCTTTAGAATTGCCATAATGGATACGATTAAATGCCGTCGAGAAGTTAGTGTAGACTACATACAAGTGTCACAAATTGTCATTTCTATTGCTAACTGTGTGATTTGAACATTAGTAACTGTTGATCATCATAAAATAAAACTATGTTGATCAGTAAAAAAAAGGGGTGAACGCAAGCAGAGATACTTTGGTCAAACTACTTAATATGACGACAAGCCTATAATTTGTAACATATGAAGAGTCTCCCTTGTTCAACACAAGACAGACCCTAGCCAGCTTTAAACAGAAAGGAATAGAACATGTATTAACAATCAAATTCTGTTTTCTAATTTTTACATCTTTCCAAGTAATTAGTAAAATATGATTTAAAGCCCCCTACATATTTAACTTTATTTTTTCACCTCCTTTACTAAAGAAAAGTATCATATTGTGTGTGGCGTCCCGGGGCTCCGTAGCGTAGTACCTTGCTTACGGTGCACAAGGTCGAGGGTTCAATCCCACAGGTCAGTATACTTATTTATTAATTTATTTAAGTATATTTGACCTGGCCACGTACATAGGTAGTAGTTGTTCGCAGAAATGTAATAACGTTCGAGGCAGCACTTCCGCGTTATCTAAAAAGTGAGTGAAATACAAAAATGTATGTTTCAGCACTTGGTCAACGTTGACGGGTATTACGACATCCTCGCGGATATCCTTAGGATATGAAAAAGGGTAAAATCCCTACTCAGGCGGGGAGGCGAACAATAAAAAAAAAATATGCATGAAAAAAATACTCCGACATTTTCACCTGTCGGGCTTCCTACATCACCAAAACAAATTCCCATTTCCGTCGGTCTGTTTGTCTGTTGGCAAGATAACTCGAACGAAATGAGATATCGATTTCAAATTTGGTACACAAATAAAACTTAAAAGTAGGAATGGAACCTATAGTAACGTATATAGAGTAGTATATAACGCTATATATAATATAACGTTATATATAATATATCTCCACAGACATGCTCATTACCTAACATGAATCTAGGACACGGTCGAACTATTGGATCTCATGAGCCAGATACCGGCAATGCATTCTTGCGACGATAAAACGGGAACACTCATATATTTCAAGACATCGTAAGAGGCTAACGGACATATCATTCGAGCCACACGCGGTAGTACAACTCTGCAGCATTGCGCGAGCATGGCTTCATGTACAGTAAGAAATATGCCATAAATAACTATTGCAAAATTATTTTGGATTGAAGACTTGTAAACCAATCATTACCAAGTCCTAGGGCATCTACTGAAACATGTTACACTCGTACAAATATTAACTTGGCTCGTTAATATCCTTTTGATATTAAATAAAACCATCTAAATTTAAACGTTACAGAAAAAAATGGAAATACAAGAATTATTGTCATTTTAAATACTTACCGAAAACTAAACCACATATAGCATACAATACGGATTTATCTTCCCAGGTTTTCATGGTAAAAACATTAACTGCTAATATGAGCTCTGACACTACATAAAATAAAAATCCA
>CM032449.1:128862311-128864811 GCA_019049505.1 Pachyrhynchus sulphureomaculatus | reverse complement strand
TCCCTTTTTCGAAGAAATGCCCCTCCAATGGCAAGCCTTGGTTTGACCGAAAATGCAAAGAAGCTGTTGCTTCTAAACATATTGCCTACCGACAATGGCGTGAAAATCCTAACATGCCCGGAACAGATGCAAAGGAATTATCGACGAAACCAAGAAGGCACACAATCAACGAATTAGAAACAAACTTCTCGCTTGTCTCAACAATTCCAGGTCCTTTTGGACAGTCGCTAAGGTAGTTAGGCAAAATTTCACCAAATCCAACATACCACCACTCACACGGCCACATAGTTCCATTGCAACCACACCTGTTGAGAGAGCGAACTTGTTGGCTGAACTCTTTACTTCACATTCTACTGTCGATTTCCAAGGAAAAACACCACCTACTATTCCCATATTGCAGTCAAAGATGCCCGATGTTGTCTTCAGACAGCGTATCATAAAGCGTATTTTAATGAAGCTAGACACCAAAAAGGCTTCTGGCGCTGCCGTAGTTCTCAAAAACTGTGCAAGGGAACTAACACCAGTTTTCTTTAGACTTTTCAACCTATCCTACAGAAGGGGAATATTTCCGTCCTGCTGGAAATGTGCCACAGTTCAGCCGATACCTAAAAAAGGCTGGAACACCTTGCCAAATAATTACCGACCAGTCGCACTGCTTTCAATAATATCGAAAGTTATGGAAAAGGTTTTCAATCAGCATCTTCTAAAATATCTTGAACGATTCAATATTATTAGCGATAGCATTCGTAAACATAGATCAACAGGAGATCTTCTGACTTATGTAACACGTTTGGAACAACGCAATTGAACACTCTGGAGAATCTCGAAGGGTTGCTCTTGACATATCCAAGGCATTCGACCGTGTTTGGCACGATGGACTGTTGGCAAAGCTACGCTCTTGTGGTATGTCTGAAAAGTTCTGTTTGTGGGTCTCATGTTTCCTCAGAAAGCGTTCTTTATGAGTGGCGGTCAACGGATTTCTTTCTAACACCTTCACTATCAATGCCGGTGTGCCTCAAGGCTCCATACTGTCTCATACTCTCTTTCTCATTTACATTAACGATCTGCTGGAAAAGACCGGGAATCGAATCTACAGCTTTGCTGATGACAGTACACTTGTCTCTTCATTCACGTTGAACGCTCGGACATCGGCTGCTCAGGCGAATATCCGCAGACAGCAGGAGGTCGTTCAACTTAACAAAGACCTGGAAGAAATTCTATCTTGGAGTGACAGTAACCAAGTGGAATTTAACGCTACAAAAACTCAGGCGGCAGTTTTCCTAAAAAAGTTAACGTTGCTGAACCCGACATAGTTATGTCCTGGCATGAACATGTTGCAGGCATAGCAAGGAGAGCTTCTCAAAAGTTGGGAATACTATTTCGAACCAGAAAGCTTTACACTCCACAACAACTATTAATTCTTTACAAAGCTCAAATTCGACCAACTATGGAATACTGCTCCCATGTTTGGGGCTCCGCTCCCAAACATACACTGCATTTGTTGGATTCTGTTCAGAGAAGAGCTGTTCGTCTGATTGGAGACCCGGAACTGACCGGCGGCCTTGATTCGCTGGAACATCGAAGAACGGTTGGCAACTTGAGTCTGTTCTACAAGAATTTTCATGGAAAGTGTTCGAAGAATGTAGCCCGCTTAATTCCTCACAAAGCGGTGCATATTAGAAATGCACGTCGCGCTGGTGCTTCACATCCGTATGAGGTTCAGCTTGTTACTCCGCGTACAACACTTTTCAAACAGTCTTTTATATGGAGAACATCATCCCTTTGGAATAATTTGCCCAACGCTGTGTTTCCCACCGAGTACAATTTACAGCGATTCAAGAACAACGTGAATCGCTTTTTTCCGCACACGTGCCGCTCCTGGAGCGCTTTAGGGACTTCCCTGCAGTACGTGTGCTAGACCCATAAATATATATATATATATATATATATATATATATATATATATATATATATATATATACTGGTCGATTCTTGTAGTAAGACCGATTGTAGAAAATTCTCCTTAAATAGCGGATCTCAATAATTCAGGAAAAAATCGATCCTTAAAAAATAATGTCATGAATTCGCACCCCACTGATGTATACTGAACTCCACGATATCGAAATATCTAAATCAGACGGATCGTCATTTCTTTTTATCCCGTCAGTCGGCTTTTTTCAAATAAATTTGATGAGAAAAAACTAAAATATTTTTCTATTCTAAAACCGAAACGTTTGTGGCTTCTTTGTTTCCGCATTCCAGAAAAAATTAAAGCATATATTCCGCGACGGCGGTTTTTTCTTTTCTTTTCATTGAATGTTTACCAAACACGGGTGTAAGGTGTCGTAAAGGTCAATGTTTTTTTCAGGTGAGATGGACTGACATAGTAATTAAGAAATTTGCATAACGTGTCTAATATAGCAGAAAGTCGGATAGATTGTGTCATTGGTACAGTTGGATAAGTTTTAAATTTGTCACGGACAATTTAGGATATTTTATA
>CM032449.1:128842311-128857311 GCA_019049505.1 Pachyrhynchus sulphureomaculatus | reverse complement strand
GTTGTGGGTTTTAGAACTCCAGGACCATTCATCACGCTAGGTGGATGGCAAAGGCTATTTACTGCTTAAAAATGTTCATTTTTCGTCGTCAATTTAAGATGTCTAAAGAAGAAGAAAGTTCTGTGCGTGCCATTTCTGTTTTCCTAGTTAAAATTTATTGTAAAGCTTGGTTCAATGCCCCAAAAGCTCATCTTGCACCAAAGCAAGATTTAGGTATTTTGCATAGTCTGTTAGACTATAAAGAATGTGACAACGACATTGCAGAAAATAGCCCTGACAAATTTTCGAACCATTTGTGGTATTTGAATGCAAAATTGGTGGGATTATCGTTTTTTGATCCCACCATTACAGACGATGAAAAGTTGTTAATGGCTAATAAATTGCTCAGTAGCATAGATGAACCATCACAGCACGCTAGGGTTGTAAGTCCAAAAGTTAGGAAAGAAAAAACTTAAAAGAGGTAGTTGATGGAGGATTGGTAAATTTACTTACCAAAGAAACGTTTACATTCTTGACCAATTTAATATAAAAACAGGATTTCCTAAGACAACATCCAAACACCTGGCCTCAAAATAATGACTTCCAAGAAGGATTGAAAATTGTCAAAACATTAAAAGTAATTAATGATATGGCTGAGCGTGGTGTTAAATTAATAACCGACTTTAACGACCTTCTGACAAAAGATGAAGACCAAAAGCAATATGTCCTGCAAGTTGTAAGTAAATTGCCGAGCATTATATCCTGACGTTTCAAAAACTACTTTAACAAAAGCTCTAGAATAGATTAGATAACTATGTAAAATTATCAGTTCATGTAGGTACTACGTCTGTATCATTTTTCTGTGTCTGTTTTGTATGTATTATATATCTAATTTTTATATTTTAAATAAAAAATGTCATTAGACTTATCAGTATTACTTGTTTTTTTATTATATTTTTACTTTAAACTCAAAAATATACCAAAAAAAAAGCAAAATTTATCACTTAATAACAAAATATACGAAGTATGCTCCTAGTGGTACCAGGTCACGTTTTTGGGGCTAAAGGCTGTTGTAACTCGGTTTGACTTAAAATAACAACAATTATGTATAGGAATATAAATTTTGAAGAATAACATTAGCTTTCTTTTGAGATATTAAGCGTGTTTTCTATTATTTACCGTTCTGGAGTTATGGCTCCATATGTCAGCTTTTTGGCCAAAAATTTGGATTTTTTTCAAACTTTGAGCGACGAGCGGCATGGGTTAACGTCGTTTAATCGAGCTCAAATTTCGGCTATCTCAATATCTGGAAAGGGGAATCGTTTTGTGGGGTCCCAGACGAACAAGATTCCGACATTTTTTTTCCCCTCTATGAGATCCGGTCACTCTAATATATATATATATATATATATATATATATATATATATATATATATATATATATATATATATATATATGTGTGTATATATATATATATATATATATATATATATATATATATATATATATATATATATATACATATATATGTATATATATATATATTATATATATATATATATATATATATATATATATATATATATATATATACATATATATGTATATATATATATATATATATATATATATATATATATATATATATATTAAAGAATTTTTAATTAAAACGAAAAATATAAAATGAAAAAAAAATGCTCTTAAAATAAATGTCTACCTTTACAATAAGCTATGTCTTATTTCCGTCAAAATAACTACTTGTATTTTTAATTTCTGCCTCACAAATATTCGTAATTTTATTTTATGAATTTGTTAAAATTACTCGGCGTTCAACTTTTTCCCATTCATTTTTTAGGTATTTCCAAAAACGGACGATGATTTTTAACCTCTGTTCTACCTCATCCATACAAATTCAATAGAAAAGAGAGCAGAGTTTCAGATGGTCATTGCATTATATTTATTAGTTTTTCTCTCGTTTTCTTTTTACAATATTTTTAACATAGTTTTGAAAAGTATTTGAAGTATTTAGGTTTTGAAGGCTTGTTGAGAGGTGAATCTGCGAGCAATAACATTTCGCCCAGATGGTGGCCATGGTCTTGCAGGATGTTCAAAGTGCCCTTTATTTTATTTCACTAAATGACTGGCCAACTGCCGCCAAAATATCTCCAAATCATAACGTCATCACCTTCGCTCTTAGTAGTTGCTACAGTGCCAACTTCTGAAGCCCTTTTATTAGTTAAACGGCACACAGATAATCCCCTATTATATACGAAAATTTGGAATATCAATTCATCTGTCCAAAAAACTTGATTTTATGGTCTATCGTCCAGGTTCTATATGTTTTAGCGCATTACAATCTGTTGTATCTGTATCTGATTGTTTGCTACCCATCATCTCTGCTGCCAGCAATCGGCTTTTAACAGTAACAGTCGAGACTAATTCAACACGAGTTTCGTTTAAAGTAGCGTGGTAATTTGGGGAGCAGTTAAAGGTCGATTACGTCACTGTGATGAATTGATTTTTATATTCCGTTGTGGTTTTAGCCCGACCAGACTTTTTTCTATCTTCACTTGCACCCGTTTTCTTTACAGGGCGTAATGTACGCCTTTATTTTCGGACTAAACCACCATACGAACACGTTGAAGGATAATAAATTCAGAAATCGTAACGTTTGAGTACAACAGTTAAGATCTTACTAAACGTGAAACTATTTAATAAACTCATTCATTGTAAGTAAACAACCATTTGTTAAATCTAGTTATAAAACACATGTGGAGTCGGAAATTGACAAAAATAAAAATTCTAAGGAACACACAATAATTACTATTTGCCCTTAATTTTAATTAGGTTGCGTACTCAATAAAACTATATCGCAGGTAATTTAATTTTAAATTTCTACAAATGATCATTATCAATTGAAAATAGTCAACGCTTGTAAAACTTTAGACGGAAGTGTATATATAAATTTCAGAAAACATATGTTCTAAGATTTACCAGTCAAATGTGATATAAATTAAATTAAAAAAACCGGTCAAGTGCAAGTTGATCTTGCGCAATTAGTATTCAGTACGTTGATTGCTTCTGAAATAAAATTTTGGTTACGGAGGTATGAAATGACCAGTGACTTCACAAAACACAGCCCAAATGAGTTTTCAACAAATTTTTGTTTTTTTCTATATACCAGATAAATTATTAAAGGTAATGCACTCGTGATAATTTTCGTTCAATCTACACCCCGTGAAGAATATTCAAGAATTTTTTCAAAATTTTTGGATCAGTATTTTTCGAGATAGGGGGGGAGGACAGCGATTTTTTCAAAATAATACAAAGAAAAGTGTGCGCATGTAAGACATTATATATATTTTTGAACTCGTGTTTTTACAAGCTTTCATTTGACACCCCCACTCGATGACCTAGTAAAAAAATTTTTTTTTCACTTAAGATTTCACCCCCCAAAACTAAAACCCCTTAAGTCAAAATTTAACTTTCAAAACAACACGATTGATGAGGCCATCAATTTCTATATTAGTACCAAATTTCAACTTTCTACGTCAAATATTTTCGGAGAAAATCGTGGTGTGACAAACGGACAGACAGACAGACACCGAAGTGATCCTATATAAATGTTCCGTACCGAACACTAATATGGTCTAGTCTTGAAAGAACGAGATTATACGCTACCTCATTCCAAAAGTTTTTTTGTATTTCCAGTTTATATACACCAAATATGCTGTAAGGAAGTCCCTAAAGCGCTACAGGAGCGCCACGTGTGCGGAAACACAGTCCTGGGCAAATTATTCCAAAGGGATGATGCTCTCCATATAAAAGACTGCTTAAATTGCGTTGTACAAGGAGTAACAAGCTGAACCTCATACGGATGTGAAGGTATTAGCTCGACCTGTATTTCTAACATGCACCGCTCTGGGAGGAGTTCAGCAGGCTATATCCTTCGAACACTTTCCATGAAAATACTTGTAGAATAGGCTCAAAAGTCACCAACCGTTCTTCGATGCTTGCTCGAGCGAATCGAGGTCGCGGTCAGTTCCGGGTCTCCAAACCAGACGAACAGCTCTTTTCCTGAATAGAATCCAACAAATTCATATATGTTTGGGAGCGCAGCCCCAAACATGGGAGCAGTATTCCATAGTTGGTCAAATTTGAGCTTGGTAAAGAATGAACAGTTGTTGTGGAGTGTAAAGCTTTCTGGTTCGAAATAGTATCCCAACTTTTGAGAAGCTCTCTTGCTATCCCTGCGACATGTTCATGCCAAGACATATTTGCTCCCAAATTAACTCCCACCAAATTGAGTGACGATGTTAGAGGAATGGAGTGCCCCGCCATAACTATGTCGGGTTCAGCAACGTTTAACTTTTTTTAGAAAAAAAAAAACTGACCGACTGAGTTTTTGTAGCGTTAAATTCCCACTTGGTTACTGTCACCCCAAGATAGCATTTTCTTCCAGGTCTTTGTTACGTTGAACGACTTCCCGCTGCCTGCGGATATTCGGTCTGAGTAACCGATGTCCGAGCGTTCAAAGTAAATGAAAAGATAAGCGTACTGTATCTGCAAGACTGTAGATTGAGTTTCCGGTCTTTTCCAGCAGAACGTTAATGTAAATGAGAAAGAGAGTAGGAGATAGTATGGAGCCTTGGGGCACAACGGGGCGTTGATAGTGAAGATATTAGAAAGAAATCCGTCGACTGCCACTCGTAAAGAACGCCCTTTGAGGGAAACATGAGAGAAGCCACAAACAGAACCTTTCAGGCATACCAGAAGAGCGTAGCTTAACCAATAATCCATCGTGCCAAACATGGTCAAATGCCTTGGATATATCAAGAGCATTCGCTCGAGATTCTCCAGAGTGTTCATTTGCTTTGTTCTCTGAGAAAAAAAATGAGAGTCACAAACAGAACTTTTCAGACATACTATAAAAGCGTTATTAGCTTAGCCAACAGGCCATGTGTCAAACACGGTGGAATGCCTTGGATATGTCAAGAGCAACCGCTCGAGATTCTCCAAAGTGTGCAATTGCGTTGTTCCAAACATGTGTTACATAAGTTCAGAAGATCTCCTGTTGATCTATGTTAACGAAAGCCATACTGGTGATCGCTAATAAATGTTGAATCCTTCAAGATATTTTAGAAGATGCTGATTGATAGCCTTTTCCATGACTTTTTTCGATATTATTGAAAGCAATGCGACTGGTCGGTAGTTATTTGGCAAGGTCTTCTTGCCTTTTTTAGGTATCGGCTGAACTGTGGCACATTTCCAGCAGGAAGGCAATATTCCCTTTCTGTAGGATAGGTTGAAAAGTCTACAGAAAACTGGTGTTAGTTCCCTCGCACAGTTTTTTGAGAACTATGGCAGGTATTCCGTCAGCGCCAGAAGGTTTTTTCGGCATCCTTGACTGCAATATGGGAATAGTAAGTGTGGTGTTTTTCCTTGGAAATCGACAGTAGAATGTGAAACAAAGAGTTCAGCCAACAAGTTCGCTTTTTCAACAGCTGTCGTTGTAATAGAATTATATGGCCATGTGAGTGGTAGTATGGTGGATTTGGTGAAATTCGGACTAAACTGCCTTAGCGACTAACCAAAAGGACCAGGAATTGTTGGGACAAGCGAGAAGTTTTGTTTCTAATTCGTCGATTGTGTGCCTCCTTGGTTTGGTCGATAATTTCTTTGCACTATCTATTCCGGGCACGAACAAAGGTGTTACGATTTATGGTGTTAGGATTTTACACGCCATTGTCGGTAGGCAAGATGTTTTAGACGCAACAGCTTATTTGCATTTTCGGTCAAACCAAGGCTTGTGTTGGAAGGGCATTTTTTCGAAAAAGGAATGTAGGTTTCCATACCAGCCAAAATAACATCGGAAACCTCCCTGGAGCTATCAGATGGATCGTCAGATCGAAAACAACATGTCTAACCAACGTGGGGGGGAAAGTTCGAAAATATTCCATGAGATCTTCCCATTTAGCAGATCTGTAGTGCCAAATCTTGCGCGCCTCTCTGTCACTGATCGGTATGATACTCGATGTCGAAAGCAGTTTATGGTAGGAAGAAGAAATACAGTATCCAAGGAATGAAAAAAATATTCAATTTTTTTGAAATGTGGCAAGATTATCTCGTGGTAGCGGCAAGTTCGAGATTTTAAATGTTCGAAATAAAGTAACCATAGTCATCTAGAACCCAAATTTTTTTCTTTTAATCGGAAGATGATATTTTTGGATGAAAAATTAAAAACTGGAATTGGAATGCACAAGCTTGATTTATTCTAAAGAGCTACAATCGGCGATTCTTTTTACCTTTTCAATTACACCGTCTATGTATATAGACATGTGTATTGATAAAATAATCCAGTATATTACGTTTAAAATCGGAAGTCGTGGCGGCGTTGGCTCCGTGGTACAGTTCCCGCTTAACCATGAGTAGGGTCTCAGGTTCGATACCCGACACGTCAGTATACTTTTATTCTGGAAGTGTATTTGGCCAGGTCACATTCCACGGCATGACTGACGATAAAGGGCACCGCACCCCGTATGGGTGAGGCGGACGTGAAGTCGGCCTTCGATAACTGGGAGCCTACTCCCGACAGAAAAGCTTGTTAACATCATGTGGTTAGCGCATGGTTACTTCAGCCGGAATGCGGACAAAGTAGGCAGCGCTCTCTCAAATAAGATAACGTCAAACTGAATGTCTGAACGCCGTTACTAACGAACATACTTCGTCGCAAAACGTTCATAGAGGCTGAGCAAAACCCTCATCGAGCGTTAGTGGCTGGACAGGGAGGTTAAAAAAAGAAGGAACAAGACCAAAAAAAACAGGGGGCTGAGAGGGGAGAGTACCATCTGCCGACATGTAGGTCTTTTTTTTCCATCTAGCTGACATTACCCAGACGTTAATGGGTGTCGGCAAAATGTTCCACTTAGTCTTAATTTTAAACCTCTCCACCCATACTATTTACTACTAGAGATGTCCAATAATGTAACTACCGCATACAAAGTACCTATTACTCATCCGGATCTGAAGTACCGGGTAGTCGATAATAAATGTACCGGGTACCAGATATCTACACATTGATGGCGTCTGCGCCAACTAAACTAAAAACTACAATGCCATGCCCGTTAGCCGTGTAGATACCTACTCGTCTTACGAAATTTATCTCTTGTCTTCATCGGTGGCGTTCGGTTTCGGTACATTCGGTATCAATATGTAATGATTGACAAGAATGGGTGCGCGGCGTATACAATTTATAAATTATACATACATACATATACCCGAAATTAAAAAATGGATGATAAATACTGTTTAGGAATGCAAGCAAAAATTCGCATGCATGGAAAATAATTTTATTAAATAGGTACACTGTTTTGTTGTTTATGAATATAGAATTGAATCATGAATATTTTTTTTATGTTAATTAAATTAATTGGACATAATAATAAATACATAAAGAATAAATCAGGAATTTTGAAAAGTATTTCCTTCTTTTCTTCTCAGGCTTTGAGGAAACAGTTTTTAATTAAAATATAAAGATATTTTTATTAATATATACATCAAATATAATACAGAAAATTATAAAAGTACCTATATACTCTTCAATCCTTAAAAACAATGAATATAAGTAAATAAATATTACAACAAAAATGACTAAACGTTATAGCAACGGGAACATTTTACGCTATTTTTATTTCTTAACACTCAACAAAAACTGATTACAGTTGAGAAAAATCAGTTTTATTTAGATGATTTGATTTTGAGTCTGTTACGCCTTTCGGTAATAACTGGCCAGCCACCGACTAGGGTAGGTAGTTATATTGACAACTACGTGACGAGACCGGTCTTTTGTACCGCGTACTAATGTAACGGATACTTTTTTAAGAAATACCAGGTACCCTAAATACTCGAAAGTACCGATACTTGACATCACTAATTACTACCACCACTACTACCAAAATTTACTTCATTATCTCCAATAGAGCCGCAAGTGAAAAAGACAATTAATAGTAGTAAGTACAACAAAATTGTGTTTTTCTAATCGTCTAAATGTCAAGCTCGATGCCACTAGGTAACACCTACTCGTAGTTGTCGCAATTTGATCAACTTTTGCACACCCACAAAACACCCATAAAACAATGAAAATATCTTCCTGTTTATAATTTTATTGTAGAAACGAATGATTCCTTCAGAGTTTTATAGGTGCTTTTAGTGTAAAAACGATTGCACAGAACTCATAGTGCGCACACCGAAAATTCTACAAAAACCATGTGTCTCACTAGTCTTAACTGTCCGGAAACCAATAAGAGTTATTATTATATTATAATATTATTTAAGGTTAATTACAAATACAAGAAAAGGTGTGTATGTAGGTGGCAAGTAAGGCGACCAGTTGAAGCAGTTTTGACACCAGGCAAGGTTTGTCATTTAATTTAGTTTATAACAAGACTAAAACTGCAAAAAAAAACAGCGAACTTCATGGACGTAATTGTAATACCACTCCTAAAAAAGCACAACAGGATATATACTTACAAAAAAAACTTAAGGTCAGGTTATACATGGCGTTGGCGGTGACAACTAAAAATTGTACATAAGCAAAACATATGAAGAAAAAATGGAAATACTGGAAGAATTACTATGTTTCTATTGTTGAAACGTCCATTTTTTGTAGAAAATAAGTGCCGCTAAAACAGCCAGCCGGCTCTCCTAAAAATAAATCAACATTAAAAATATAAAAGTTCTGCATCATGAAACATAAAGATAAGTTTAAACAGTTTATTTTATTTTATTCATTAAAAATCTATGTAATTTATTAAACAAATATCTCAATATGTGGTAGTAAAATGAACCTAATAATACCGTATTCAAATTTGAACATTTCTTTGAATGGCTTAGGGGTGCTAGATTTAGTTATGGATACGTGAACAACACATTTAAAATTGTATTTTCTTTAAATCAAACGTTGTTGCGAAGTGTTTTTTTCTAATATATATATATATATATATATATATATATATATATATATATATATATATATATATATATATATAACGAGGCCATGTTTTTTAAGTCAGTACCGTTTTGGAATTTAAAAAAGACGTGCAAAGATATCGCTATAATTTTATTTTTACATGATAAGCCTGTACCTTAATCTACTTTTCTACATAAATTTCCCGTGAATATTGAGGCACTTGTCATAACGTGGTAGGCACCAGTTTTTGAATACCCTCCTCATAAAATTCTGCCGCCTGACTTGTTAACCACTGTATCACAAATGTTTTGACTTCGTTATCGTCTTGAAGACGCTTGACCACCCAGGTGCTTCTTCAAGTGCAGCGAACAAATGGTAGTCCACTTTCTGCACCAAATCTTTCACTTAACGACCGAAGGACGCCCACTCCGGTTCTTCATCATGCACATTTGTGCGGCCATCTTTAAATGCTCTCACCCATTTCCTTACCATTCCATCCACTTCATAATGTTTTTGTCCGTAAACTTCACAGATCTCACGATGGAAATATCGATCGGTTTTACGCCTTAGTAGCACTAAGATAATCGATTATAACAGCCCCGTACTTCACAATCGGCGGGGACTCACGATTGTCGGGAGGCATCTTAAACACTCAGTAAACAACGTATACAATGAAGAATCAGACTGTAATGGCGTCAGTGCGTAGACATGAGATGTAGGTTACCAGTCGCGCATGCGCGGAACGCCGACCGTATCGCTGCGGCGGCGGAATCGCAAAATGGTACTTACTTAAAAAACATGCTGCGTATATATAAATTTAGGCGGGCCATTACACTATAAAAATTATTTTATAAAAGATCTTTTTATAAAAGAACTTTTCGCATAAAATGTGATAGGGTATAGCTCTAGTAGTTTTATTAAAATTTGTCTTTTATAAAAGTTCTTTTATCATAGTTTGCATTTTTCATCCAATATTTGATAAAAAGTAGTCTCTGTTTCCCACTCCTGCACATCGACTCGCCGTAAGTAGGTTTGGCTTCTCTTCTCTTTGTAACGCATGCACATATCTCACGTCTCGCGACAAAATCCAATCACATCATATCAGTTATCAACTTAGTCAATCCTTGTATATTTAATTTGATTTGCGTTTTTAAAATATTATTTCTTTGAACTGTAATTTAAAAACAAAAGTGCTTTTGAAAGTAACTGAAGAATGGCCGATTTTGTCGAGGATTTAATAGTACAGGGTGGTCTGTGGCAGCGGCTACTAAAATTTTTATTTGTGAGAATATGAATGGAATAGATTATCTGTATGACGTTTGCCATGGTAGAATATAAAAATAAACTTTTGACTGCTTATGAAGATATTGCTTGTGTATTAAAAGAACATGGATACACGTATGAGGTTGAAGAAGTAAAAAATAAGTTAATGGATTGAAAGTGTACACTGAGGTATGCAACTACTGTATTGAAGACTTGTGTAGCTCTCGCAAGAAATCGCTAGGGTACAACCATAAGCCGTTTCCTCAGGGGTATTATTGGGTTACGCAAATGTGTCGTTTCCCGAGATATAGGTCCACCTTTTCTAGAAGCAAGTAATCGAATGTAACTGTTGTGTATCTTCTTTGCCCAGTTCTTTGAGTAGAAATTCTGATTTGCTTATTGCAACTTACAGCAGACCATTACGACCTTGCGGCAATTGGTAAAACGGTCATCCAATACAGAACAGTCACAACTCCACCAACACTGTCTTGTGAAACGAAAAAAAACTAGAGATTGCTTCTATAAAATATTTTGTAAATTATTTTACCGAGTGAAATGACCACAAATTTTGTAGTCATGAAAAGATATTTTATAAAAAAAAATTGTTTTAAAACAATTTCTAACTCCGCAACTTTTTATTAAATACATCTTTCGTTCAACAGAACTTTAAAGTGTTAATGCCCTGCCTTACAAAAGGAAATGATATTTTTGAAACTGTCTCTAAGAAAACTTACCAATATTCCACTAACACAGCTAATAGCAAGAAAAAAAGTGGGTGAAAAGATTTTGGTTAAATTTTTTGGCAGCATCTCGCCATAAATTTTTCCAAAAAATTGAAATGTAACTACAAAAGGATTTTTTAAAATCATCTGTCGATTTTGACCACTTAAATCAAAAACCTAAAATTTAAATAAAATGAGAGTTCTATTTTAAAGTAAAATTTTTTATAGGTATTTTTACCTGCTCACAAACAAACTAAATTGTTCTTACCTTGTAATGAAACCTGTCCCTAACCGGAATGCACTCTTGACCTATTTGTAGAACTTACCTCAAACTTGAAAAATGCGCATTAACCTTCATATGGGCAATGTAATTAAATTGAATTTAGAATACTCTATTTAAAGTTAATGATTAAACAATATATAAAGGCTGATATGAAATTTCACGAGGAGCATCACCCGTTCAGAAAAAAAACGCAAAAAGGTTAGTTTCTAGGATAAATAGTTCAAAGAATGAGACAAAATACTGAATTGGGGGATGGCACACCTTCTGAGAGTGTGGTCATCACTCCAGGCAACTGGCTTATTGGCTACTTTAATCAAAACTATTTGTGGAAAAAAAACATTTTATAAGCGTCGTTAAGAAGTCAGGCCCCCGAAAATAAAGTATTACTTCTGCCTGATGAAACTACAACGCATTCGAAAAAAACCTGGAAAGAACCGTTGAACACTGCAAAGGCTAATGTTAAAACTGCCAGGCCTTACTACTCCACCGGCTTCAGCTACTCAAACGTGTCTTTTTTTTAAACTATGAGCTCTTTTTATATTCGAGCAACAGAAAAAATGATTGAAGGCAAAATCCAGGGTCGTTAAAGTAACGTAATAATTAAGTTGAAAGTTTATTTCGCACAAAAAGATCCCAAAGAGCTGCTATCCATTGGCACACTGTGAACGGATTTTAGGCGGCTGAAGTTTGGCCCCAAGGACCAAAAAACCAAAAAACGTCTTTTCCGAAAACATTAGTTTAAAGCAGCTTGAAAATCATAATGCTCTCTCTCATGGATCTTAACAATACACACACAATTATTATCAATAAATGAAAACAAGCAAATATGCTCAGTTCACCTTCCAAATAGATTACCACATTTTAAATAGCTAAAACCATTTTATTTCGGGATTTTTAGCGCTAAAGCCTATTAAAGAAAAATCGTTATTTATATTTTTTATGTTCAATACTACAAAAAATACTGTATAACAAACTGGTGGACATTACTATCAAGGCCTTACAAAAATATATTGGAAGGAATCGATAAAACAAAAAAGACGCATATTAATATAATATACACGCGCCTCCCCTACAGCAGAAACCCAAAGTAAATTCTTAGGCGATAATAATTTTTTTGTCGACGTTTCCGACAAATAAAATTTCTGTTTTGCCTATAATAAATAAAAGGGACCAATCCATCCCCAACATTTATTTTATTATCTTTTTCCAAGGACAGCAAATAAATTTTGGTTGATGGAATTACCTGTTAAAAATTTTTTACCCTTTTCTTATAATATTGAAATACGTACTTATCACAGTAATAAGTAATTATATTTAAATATAACAATTTTATATCACTATTTTTTTTTGGGTTTGGTCTTCATCATCGCAATTGTTTCTGGTGAAAAACCTTTTGAAGTGTGAAAACACAGGACATGATTCCTAACGTAGAAAGAAGAAGATTTTTTTTGTTGTTAAAATTGGTGTCAGGGGTGTCGCATTTTTTCCTTAGTATTTGCAAATCCACCACTTTTTTATTTAATTAGCAGTTTGGTGGGTCGGGCACAAAATAAAAACTGAATTTCAAAATAGTTTTGGGTGAAACTTTTTCCAGATAAATACCTACATGGTAAACGATTTTTTTTTATATATACCTTAACTTGGTTCCTTTTTAGTTGGTTGGTTTATATTTTTGTTAAATTTTATAACTACTTTATAAGTGAACTTCAATTGTGCTGTGGGAAATGGTGCAAAATCCATTACGATAATTAAGAAAATTAATTTATAAAATTATTAGTAAACATTCAGTGAAAAGGAATAACACAAGTAGTTCCGCCGTCCGCGCCCTAAAATCGCTTGCATTTCGTTTGAAATGCGGCTGCCACAAATATTTCTCCGTTTTTAGAACAGGAAAAATATTTTTATATATTCTTTTTATCAAACTTAATTAGGAGAAACAGCCGACTGACTGGTATGAAAGAAATAAACGTCCTTCTGTCTGATTTACGTATATTTCGATATTGTGGAGTTCAGCGTTCATCAGTGGGGTGGGAAAAAAGGAAAAAATATCATGATATTATTTCTTTAAGGTCGATTTTTTCCTTTATTACTTGAGATCCACAATTTCCAAAGTGAATTTTCTGGCAATCGATCCTATTACAAGGATCCACCAGTTCCCAAAATAATATAGTGAATTCCGTAACACCCGGTATTATTTTTTTTACAAAACATTTCTTCATAGTGCATCGTATAGTAAAATGTTATCATTTAGATTTACACATATTGACCACTCCTTCTGTTTTAGACTCGCATCAAATTATTTATATTTCAATGGATAGACGTAGGTAAAACAACTTGGGTCCTCTCATATTTAAATTATCATTTTTTTTTTTATAGATGTTTTGCTTGCTTAATGACTTTTCAAAAAGTGCTTGTAATTAAAGTTTTGGTCTTACGTATATACACGTTATGTAAAAAAATAGAAATTCAAAAAAAAACATGTAGGAGAGACAAAAATCAGCAAAATTTGTCAAGAGATAGAACATCATGCAAATAATGGCGGAACTCACGAGCTCTACAAAAAAAGTTTTAAATATCTAAGCCAGAGGATTTTAAAACCACGTATAGCCTGTCCCAAAATATAAGATCCTGCAGGGTAATAAGGAAATGACGAAAAACGGAAATCGTTACAGACAAAGAAGGAATAGCCGAAGGTCTGAAGGAAATACAGTATCAATCTGTATAAAAGAGAACAAGTACAAGGAGCAACCAAATGATTTAAATAATTCTATTTTCCGACAAAGAACCCCATATACTGAAATCAGAGGTAGAAAAAAAGCTCTTAACACATTAAAATGAGTCAAGGCATAGATAATATAATTTAAGGCCCACGAGCGAGTTCCTAGAGAGTACAAGGTTTTCACATGGGAATTTGTACCCTAAATATGGGGAAAATCTGACAAAATTGCCCTGATGAACTGGACCGAATCAGTGTTCATCCCAACTTTTAAAAAAATGATCGCCTACAGTAATTTTACTACAGAACAGACAGGTTTCTTTCCAAAGGAAAGGGCACAAGACGACAACATTCTTAATGTTACGACAGATAATAGAAAGGACATATGGAATTTAACATTAAAACGTATGTATGCTTCATAAACTACATTAAAGCGTTTAATTGTGTGAAATGGCATGACCAATACTTGAGATTATAGTTCATTCCAAGCTTTATAAAGATCCGTATATGGTAAGAGAGAGTAAACAGTGGATCAAACTTTATTAGGGACTAAATCTGGTGTTAGACGGAATGCATCCTTATTCTCTAGTTTATTTTTAAAGCTTCTCTGAATATTATTATAAGGCGAGTTCTGGAGGACTGGGATGGAGGCCATCAGGCATTTCTTGTAGGAGGTCGAGAAGGTGAACAATACTGTGTTATACTGATGATACACTCATTTATAATATCTAACGACATCCAACTTGGAATTATATAATGAATAAGCTAAATAGAAAAAAAGCGAGCATTATAGACTAATACTTAACAAAAAATTAACTTGTTATCGGAATACATCGAACCCCAATGAACATCAAGAAAATAGCGGACATTAATTACGAATAGAGGGATGGCAAATAAAGAAGTTAAAACTAAGACCTAAACAGAGCTCGAAATACAGTCACTAGACTGACCAAGATTTGGAAAGAAATCAGCAATACCTCAAAAATATAAAACAAATATAAAACTATTAATGCACTAATATTTCCCATAGCTACCTAAACCTCGGAAACGTGGAGATTAAATGTTGTA
>CM032449.1:128841068-128842211 GCA_019049505.1 Pachyrhynchus sulphureomaculatus | reverse complement strand
GATTTCTTTCCTAACACCTTCACTAATTTCAATGCCGGTGTGCTCAAGGCTTCCATATGTCTCATACTCTCTTTCTCATTTACATTAACGATCTGCTGGAAAAAGACGGGAATCGAATCACAGCTTTGCTGATGACAGTTCCACTTGTCTCTTCATTCACGTTTGTAACGCTCGGACATCGGCCTGTCAGCGAAATATCCGCAGACCAGCAGGAGGTCGTTCACTCAACAAAGACCTGGAATGAAATTCTATCTTGGAGTGACAGTAACCAAGTGGAATTTAACGCTACAAAAACTCAGGCGGGCAGTTTTCCTAAAAAAGTTAACGTTGCTGAACCCGACATTAGTTATGTCTGGGCCATGAACATGTTGCAGGCATAGCAAGGAGAGCTTCTCAAAAGTTGGGAATACTATTCTTCGAACCAGAAAGCTTTACACTCACAACAAACTATTAATTCTTTACAAAGCTCAAATTCGAACCAACTATTGGATATGCTCCTAACATGTTGGGGCTCCGCTTCCAAACATACACTGCATTTGTTGGATTCTGTTCAGAGAAGAGCTGTTCGTCGTGATTGGAGACCGGAAACTGACCGGCGGCCTTGATTGCTGGAACATCGAAGAACGGTTGGCAACTTGAGTCTGTTCTACAAGAATTTTTCATGGAAAGTGTTCGAAAGAATTGTAGCCCGCTTAATTCCTCACAAAGCGGTGGCATATTAGAAATGCACGTCGCGCTGGTGTTCACATCCGTATGAGGTTCAGCTGTTACTCCGGTACAACACTTTCAAACAAGTCTTTTATATGGAGAACATCATCCCTTTGGAAATAATTTGCCCAACGCTGTGTTTCCCACCGAGTACAATTTACAGCGATTCAAGAACAACGTGAATCGCTTTTTCGCACACGTGCCGCTCCTGGAGCGCTTTAGGGACTTCCCTGCTAGTACGTGTGCTAGACCCTTAAATATATATATATATATATATATATATATATATATTTATATATATTTATATATATAATGGGTCGATTCTTGTAGTAGACCGATTGTACGAAAATTTTCTCCTTAAATAGCGGATCTTCAATATAATTCCAGGAAAAAAATCGATCCTTAAAAAAATAATGTCATTGAATTCGCACCCCA
>CM032449.1:128786068-128836068 GCA_019049505.1 Pachyrhynchus sulphureomaculatus | reverse complement strand
CTGTAACAGCAAACAGCTCTGGAGAGGAGCAAGCCGTAGCCGTATATGAAATGCCTACATGAATGGGGTCTTCTCAACACCGTCAAGGCGATGTGCTTCGACACTACAGCATCCAACACGGGAAGACTCCAAGGAGCATGCGTCATATTGAAGCAAATGTTAGGAAGAGAATTGTTATACCTAGCTTGCCGTCACCATATCTTGGAAATTCTGTTAAGAGGCGTATTCGACACAAAAATGGGATCAACCGCTGGACCTCACCCAGACATTTTCAAGAGATTCCTCACTGCGTGGTCCAAAGATAGACAAAGGAAAATACGACACAGGTATCAGTGACAATCTAATACAAAAGCAGCTAACTCCAGAAGTAATTGCAAATGTTACTGCTGAATTCGAGACCAAATTAACTGAGAGCCACCCCAGAGATGACTACAAGGAGCTATTGCAGTTGGTTCTCGTATTTGTTGGATCACTAGACGGCAATGTTGTGGGTTTTAGAACTCCAGGAGCCATTCATCACGCTAGGTGGATGGCAAAGGCTATTTACTGCTTAAAAATGTTCATTTTTCGTCGTCAATTTAAGATGTCTAAAGAAGAAGAAAGTTCTGTGCGTGCCATTTCTGTTTTCCTAGTTAAAATTTATTGTAAAGCTTGGTTCAATGCCCCAAAAGCTCATCTTGCACCAAAGCAAGATTTAGGTATTTTGCATAGTCTGTTAGACTATAAAGAATGTGACAACGACATTGCAGAAATAGCCCTGACCAAATTTTCGAACCATTTGTGGTATTTGAATGCAAAATTGGTGGGATTATCGTTTTTTTGATCCCACCATTACAGACGATGAAAATTGTTAATGGCTAATAAATTGCTCAGTAGCAAAGATGAACCATCACAGCACGCTAGGGTTGTAAGTCCAAAAGTTAGGAAAGAAAACTTAAAAAGGTAGTTGATGGAGGATTGGTAAATTTACTTACCAAAGAAACGTTTACATTCTTTGACCAATTTTTAATATAAAAACAGATTTCCTAAGACAACATCCAAACACCTGGCCTCAAAATAATGACTTCCAAGAAGGATTGAAAATTGTCAAAACATTAAAAGTAATTAATGATATGGCTGAGCGTGGTGTTAAATTAATAACCGACTTTAAACGACCTTCTGACAAAAGATGAAGACCAAAAGCAATATGTCCTGCAAGTTGTAAGTAAATGCCGAGCATTATATCCTGACGTTTCAAAAACTACTTTAACAAAAGCTCTAGAATAGATTAGATAACTATGTAAAATTATCAGTTCATGTAGGTACTACGTCTGTATCTTTTCTGTGTCTGTTTTGTATGTATTATATATCTAATTTTTATATTTTAAAAATAAAAAATGTCATTAGACTTATCAGTATTACTTGTTTTTTTTTATTATATTTTTACTTTAAACTCAAAAATATACCAAAAAAAAAGCAAAATTTATCACTTAATAACAAAATATACGAAGTATGCTCCTAGTGGTACCAGGTCACGTTTTTTGGGGCTAAAGGCTGTTGTAACTCGGTTTGACTTAAAATAACAACAATTATGTATAGAATATAAATTTTGAAAGAATAACATTAGCTTTCTTTTGAGATATTAAGCGTGTTTCTATTATTTACCGTTCTGGAGTTATGGCTCCATATGTCAGCTTTTTGGCCAAAAATTTGGATTTTTTTCAAACTTTGAGCGACGAGCGGCATGGGTTAACGTCGTTTAATCGAGCTCAAATTTCGGCTATCTCAATATCTGGAAAGGGGAATCGTTTTGTGGGGTCCAGACGAACAAGATTCCCGACATTTTTTTTCCCTCTATGAGATCCGGTCACTCTAATATATATATATTATATATATATATATATATATATATATATATATATATATATATATATATATATAATATATGTCTGTGTATATATATATTATATATATATATTGTGATAGTTATATATATATATATATATATATACATATATATGTAATATATAAATATATAACCCTATATATAAATATATATATATATATATATATATATATATATACATAATATGTATATATATATATATATATATATATATATTTATATATATATATATATAAAGAATTTTTAATTTAAAACGAAAAATATAAAATGAAAAAAATGCTCTTAAAATAAATGTCTACCTTTACAATAAGCTATGTCTTATTTCCGTCAAAATAACTACTTGTATTTTTTAATTACTGCCTCACAAAATATTCGTAATTTTATTTATGAATTTGTTAAAATACTCGGCGTTCAACTTTTCCATTCATTTTTTTTAGGTATTTCCAAAACGGACGATGATTTTTAACCTCTGTTCTACCTCAATCCATACAAATTCAATAGAAAAGAGAGCAGAGTTTCAGATGGTCATTGCATTATATTTATTAGTTTTTCTCCACTCGTTTTCTTTTTACATATTTTTAACATAGTTTTGAAAAGTATTTGAAGTATTTAGGTTTTGAAAAAGGCTTGTTGAGAGGTGAATCTGCGAGCAATAACATTTCGCCCAGATGGCTGGCCATGGTCTTGCAGGATGTTCAAGTGCCCTTTATTTTATTTCACTAAACTGACTGGCCAACTGCCGCCAAAATATCTCCAAATCATAACGTCATCACCTTCGCTCTTAGTAGTTGCTACAGTGCCAACTTCTGAAGCCCTTTTATTAGTTAAACGGCACACAGATAATCCCCTATTATATACGAAAATTTGGAATATCAATTCATCTGTCCCAAAAAACTTGATTTTATGGTCTATCGTCCAGGTTCTATATGTTTTAGCGCATTACAATCTGTTGTATCTGTATCTGATTGTTTGCTGCTACCCATCATTCTCTGCTGCCAGCAATCGGCTTTTAACAGTAACAGTCGAGACTAATTCAACACGAGTTTCGTTTAAAGTAGCGTGGTAATTTTGGGGAGCAGTTTAAAGGTCGATTACGTCACTGTGATGAATTGATTTTTATATTCCGTTGTGGTTTTAGAAAGCCCGACCAGACTTTTTTCTATCTTCACTTGCACCGAGAAAACGTTTTCTTTACCAGGGCGTAATGTACGCCTTTTATTTTCGGACTAAACCACCATACGAACACGTTGAAGGATAATAAATTCAGAAATCGTAACGTTTGAGTACAACAGTTAAGATCTTACTTAAACGTGAAACCTATTTAATAAATCATTCATTGTAAAGTAAACAACCATTTGTTAAATCTAGTTATAAAACACATGTGGAGTCGGAAATTGACAAAAATAAAAATCTAAGGAACACACAATAATTACTATTTGCCCTTAATTTTAATTAGGTTGCCGTACTCAATAAAAACTATATCGCAGGTAATTTAATTTTAAATTTCTACAAATGATTCATTATCAATTGAAAATAGTCAACGCTTGCAAACTTTTAGACGGAAGTGTATATATAAATTTCAGAAGACATATATTCTAAGATTTACCAGTCAAATGTGATATAAATTAAATTAAAAAAACCGGTCAAGTGCAAGTTGATCTTGCGCAATTAGTATTCAGTACGTTGATTGCTTCTGAAATAAAAATTTTGGTTACGGAGGTATGAAATGACCAGTGACTTCACAAAACACAAGCCCAAATGAGTTTTTCAACAAATTTTTGTTTTTTCTATATACCAGATAAATTATTAAAGGTAATGCACTCGTGATAATTTTCGTTCAATCTACACCCCGTGAAGAATATTCAAGAATTTTTTCAAAATTTTTGGATCAGTATTTTTCGAGATAGGGGGGAGGACAGCGATTTTTTCAAAAATAATACAAAGAAAAGTGTGCGCATGTAAGACATTATATATATTTTTGAACTCGTGTTTTTACAAGCTTTCATTTGACACCCCATTCGATGACCTAGTAAAAAAATTTTTTTCACTTAAGATTTCACCCCCCAAAACTAACCCCTTAAGTCAAAATTTAACTTTCAAAACAACACGATTGATGAGGCCATCAATTTCTATATTAGTACCAAATTTCAACTTTCTACGTCAAATATTTTCGGGGAAAATCGGGTGTGACAAACGGACAGACAGACAGACACCGAAGTGATCCTATAAATGTTCCGTACCGAACACTAATATGGTCTAGTCTTGAAAGAACGAGATTATACGCTACCTCATTCCAAAAGTTTTTTTGTATTTCCAGTTTATATACACCAAATATGCTGTAAGGAAGTCCCTAAAGCGCTACAGGAGCGCGCCACGTGTGCGGAAACACAGTCCTGGCAAATTATTCCAAAGGGATGATGCTCTCCATATAAAAGACTGCTTAAATTGCGTTGTACAAGGAGTAACAAGCTGAACCTCATACGGATGTGAAGTATTAGCTCGACCTGTATTTCTAACATGCACCGCTCTGGGAGGAGTTCAGCAGGCTATATCCTTCGAACACTTTCCATGAAAATACTTGTAGAATAGGCTCAAGTCACCAACCGTTCTTCGATGCTCGAGCGAATCGAGGTCGCCGGTCAGTTCCGGTCTCCAACCAGACGAACAGCTCTTTCCTGAATAGAATCCAACAAATTCAATATATGTTTGGGAGCGCAGCCCCAAACATGGGAGCAGTATTCCATAGTTGGTCAAATTTGAGCTTGGTAAAGAATGAACAGTTGTTGTGGAGTGTAAAGCTTTCTGGTTCGAAATAGTATCCCAACTTTTTGAGAAGCTCTCCTTGCTATCCCTGCGACATGTTCATGCCAAGACATATTTGCTCCCAAATTAACTCCCACCAAATTGAGTGACGATGTTAGAGGAATGGAGTGCCCCGCCATAACTATGTCGGGTTCAGCAACGTTAACTTTTTTTGAGAAAAAACTGCCGACTGAGTTTTTGTAGCGTTAAATTCCACTTGGTTACTGTCACCCCAAGATAGAATTTCTTCCAGGTCTTTGTTACGTTGAACGACTTCCGCTGCCTGCGGATATTCGTCTGAGTAACCGATGTCCGAGCGTTCAAAGTAAATGAAAAGATAAAAAGCGTACTGTATCTGCAAGACTGTAGATTGAGTTTCCGGTCTTTTCCAGCAGAACGTTAATGTAAATGAGAAAGAGAGTAGGAGATAGTATGGAGCCTTGGGGCACAACGGCGTTGATAGTGAAGATATTAGAAAGAAATCCGTCGACTGCCACTCGTAAAGAACGCCCTTTGAGGAAACATGAGAGCCACAAACAGAACCTTTCAGGCATACCAGAAGAGCGTAGCTTAACCAATAATCCATCGTGCCAAACATGGTCAAATGCCTTGGATATATCAAGAGCATTCGCTCGAGATTCTCCAGAGTGTTCATTTGCTTTGTTCTCTGAGAAAACATGAGAGTCACAAACAGAACTTTTCAGACATACTATAAAAGCGTAGCTTAGCCAACAGGCCATCGTGTCAAACACGGTGGAATGCCTTGGATATGTCAAGAGCAACCGCTCGAGATTCTCCAAAGTGTGCAATTGCGTTGTTCCAAACATGTGTTACATAAGTTCAGAAGATCTCCTGTTGATCTATGTTAACGAAAGCCATACTGGTGATCGCTAATAATGTTGAATCCTTCAAGATATTTTAGAAGATGCTGATTGATAGCCTTTTCCATGACTTTCGATATTATTGAAAGCAATGCGATGGTCGGTAGTTATTTGGCAAGGTCTTCTTGCCTTTTTTAGGTATCGGCTGAACTGTGGCACATTTCCAACAGGAAGGCAATATTCCCTTTCTGTAGGATAGGTTGAAAAGTCTACAGAAAACTGGTGTTAGTTCCCTCGCACAGTTTTTGAGAACTATGGCAGGTATTCCGTCAGCGCCAGAAGGTTTTTTTTTTTTCGGCATCCTTGACTGCAATATGGGAATAGTAAGTGGTGTTTTTCCTTGGAAATCGACAGTAGAATGTGAAACAAAGAGTTCAGCCAACAAGTTCGCTTTTTCAACAGCTGTCGTTGTAATAGAATTATATGGCCATGTGAGTGGTAGTATGGTGGATTTGGTGAAATTCTGACTAACTGCCTTAGCGACTAACCAAAAGGACCAGGAATTGTTGGGACAAGCGAGAAGTTTGTTTCTAATTCGTCGATTGTGTGCCTCCTTGGTTTGGTCGATAATTTCTTTGCATCTATTCGGGCACGAACAAAGGTGTTACGATTTATGGTGTTAGGATTTACACGCCATTGTCGGTAGGCAAGATGTTTAGACGCAACAGCTTATTTGCATTTTTTTCGGTCAAACCAAGGCTTGTGTTGGAAGGGCATTTTTTCGAAAAATGGAATGTAGGTTTCCATACCAGCCAAAATAACATCGGAAACCTCCCTGGAGCTATCAGATGGATCGTCAGATCGAAAACAAATGTCTAACCAAGGGAAAGTTCGAAAATATTCCATGAGATCTTCCCATTTAGCAGATCTGTAGTGCCAAATCTTGCGCGCCTCTCTGTCACTGATCGGTATGATACTCGATGTCGAAAGCAGTTTATGGTAGGAAGAAGAATACAGTATCCAAGGAATGAAAAAATATTCAATTTTTTTGAAATGTGGCAAGATTATCTCGTGGTAGGCGGCAAGTTCGAGATTTTAAATGTTCGAAATAAAGTAACCATAGTCATCTAGAACCCAAATTTTTTTCTTTTAATCGGAAGATGATATTTTTGGATGAAAAATTAAAAACTGGAATTGGAATGCACAAGCTGATTTATTCTAAAGAGCTACAATCGGCGATTCTTTTTTACCTTTTCAATTACACCGTCTATGTATATAGACATGTGATGATAAAATAATCCAGTATAATACGTTTAAAATCGGAAGTCGTGGCGGCGTTGGCTCCGTGGTACAGTTCCCGCTTACCATGAGTAGGGTCTCAGGTTCGATACCCGACACGTCAGTATACTTTTATTCTGAAGTGTATTTGGCCAGGTCACATTCCACGGCATGACTGACGATAAAGGCACCGCACCCCGTATGGGTGAGGCGGGGACGTGAAGTCGGCCTTCGATAACTGGGAGCCTACTCCGACAGAAAAGCTGTTAACATCATGTGGTTAGCGCATGTTTTACTTCAGCCGGAATGCGGACAAAGTAGGCAGCGCTCTCTTAAATAAGATAACGTCAAACTGAAATGTCTGAACGCCGTTACTAACGAACATACTTCGTCGCAAACGTTCATAGAGGCTGAGCAACCCTCATCGAGGTTAGTGGCTGACGGGGAGTTAAAAAGAAGGAACAAGACCAAAAAAACAGGGGGCTGAGAGAGTACCATCTGCCGACATGTAGGTCCCATCTAGCTGACATTACCCAGACGTTAATGGGTGTCGGCAAAAATGTTCCACTTAGTCTTAATTTTAAACCTCTCCACCCATACTATTACTACTAGAGATGTCAATATTGTAACTACCGCATACAAAGTACCTATTACTCATCCGGATCTGAAGTACCGGGTAGTCGATAATAAATGTACCGGGTACCAGATATCTACAACATTGATGGCGTCTGCGGCCAACTAAACTAAAACTACCAATGCCATGCCGTTAGCGGTAGATACCTACTCGTCTATACGAAATATATCTTGTCTTCATCGGTGGCGTTCGGTTTCGGTACATTCGGTATCAATAGTAATGATTGACAAGAATGGGTGCGCGTATACAATTATAAATTATACATACATACATATACCCGAAATTAAACTGGATGATAAATACTATTAGGAATGCAAGCAAAATTCGCATGCATGAAATATTTTATTAAATAGGTACACTTTTTGTTGTTTATGAATATAGAATTGAATATGAATATTTTTTTAGTTAATAAATTAATTGGACATAATAATAAATACATAAAGAATAAATCAGGAATTTGAAAGTATTTCTTCTCAGGCTTTAGGAACAGTTTTAAATTAAAATATAAAGATATTTTTATTAATATAATACACAAATATAATACAGAAAATTATAAAAGTACCTATATACTCTCAATCCTTAAAAACAATGAATATAAGTAAATAAATATTACAACAAAAATAAACTTTATAGCAACGGGAACTTTTACGCTATTTTTCATTTCTTAACACTCAACAAAAACTGATTACAGTTGAGAAAAAATCAGTTTATTTAGATGATTTGATTTGAGTCTGTTACGCCTTTCGGTAATAATCTGGCCAGCCACCGACTAGGGTAGGTAGTTATATTGACAACTACGTGACGAGACCGGTACTTTGTACCGCGTACAATGTAACGGATACTTTTTTAAGAAATACCAGGTACCCTAAATACTCGAAAGTACCGATACTTGACATCACTAATTACTACCACCACTACTACCAAAATTTACTCATTATCTCCAATAGAACCGCAAGTGAAAAGACAATTAATAGTAGTAACAACAAAAATTGTTTTTCTAATCGTCTAAATGCAGCTCGATGCCACTAGGTACACCTACTAGTTGTCGCAATTTGATAAACTTTTGCACACCCACAAAACACCCATAAAACAATGAAAATATCTTCCTGTTTATAATTTTATTGTAGAAACGAATGATACCTTCAGAGTTTTATAGGTGCTTTTAGGTAAAAAGATTGCACATACTCATAGTGCGCACACCGAAAATTCTACAAAAACCATGGTCTCACTAGTCTTAATGTCCGGAAACCATAAGAGTTATTATTATATTATAATATTAATTTAAGTTAATTACAAATACAAGAAAAGGTGTGTATGTAGGTGGCAATTAAGGCGACAGTTGAAGCAGTTTTGACACAGGCAAGGTTTGTCATTTAATTTAGTTTATAACAAGACTAAAACTGAAAAAAAAAACAGCGAACTTCATGACGTAATTGTAAACCACTCCTAAAAAAGCACAACAGATATATACTTACAAAAAAATTAAGGTAGGTTATAATGGCGGTGACAACAAAAATTGTACATAAGCAAAACATATGAAGAAAAAATGGAAATACTGGAAGAATTACTATGTTTCTATTGTTGAAACGTCCATTTTTGTAGAAATAAGTGCCGCTAAAAACAGCAGCCGCCTAAAAATAAATCAACATTAAAAATATTAAAGTTCTGCATCATGAAACATAAAGATAAGTTTAAACAGTTTATTTTATTTTATTCATTAAAAATCTATGTAATTTATTAACAAATATCTCAATATGTGGTAGTAAAATGAACCTAATAATACCGTATTCAAATTTGAACATTTCTTTGAATGGCTTAGGTGCTAGATTTAGTTATGGATACGTGAACACACATTTAAATTGATTTCTTTAAATCAAAACGTTGTTGCGAAGTGTTTTTTTTCTAATATATATATATATATATATATATATATATATATATATATATATATATATATATATATATATATATACGAGGCATGTTTTTTAAGTAAGTACCGTTTTGGAATTAAAAAAAGACGTGCAAAGATATCGCTATAATTTTATTTTTACATGAAAGCCTGTACCTTAATCTACTTTTTCTACATAATTTCCGTGAATATTGAGGCACTTGTCATAACGTGGCACCAGTTTTTGAATACCCTCCTCATAAAATTCTGCCGCCTGACTTGTTAACCACTGTATCACAAATGTTTTGACTTCGTTATCGTCTTGAAGACGCTGACCACCCAGGTGCTTCTTCAAGTGCAGGAACAAATGGTAGTCCACTTTCTGCACCAAATCTTCATTAACGACCGAAGGACGCCCACTCCGTTCTTCATCATGCACATTTGTGCGGCCATCTTTAAATGCTCTCACCCATTTCCTTACCATTCCATCACTCATAATGTTTTGTCCGTAAACTTCACAGATCTCACGATGAATATCGATCGGTTTTTACGCCTTTAGCACTAAGAAATCGTATAACAGCCCGTACTTTCACAATCGGCGGGACTCACGATTGTCGGAGGCATCTTAAACACTCAGTAAACAACGTATACAATGAAGAATCAGACTGTAATGGCGTCAGTGCGTAGACATGAGATGTAGGTTACCAGCGCGCATGCGCGGAACGCCGACCGTATCGCTGCGGCGGCGGAATCGCAAAATGGTACTTACTTAAAAAACATGCCTCGTATATATAAATTTAGGCGGGCATTACACTATAAAAATTATTTTATAAAAGATCTTTTATAAAAGAACTTTTACGATAAATGTGATAGGGTAAAAGCTCTAGTTTTATAAAATTTGTCTTTTATAAAAGTTCTTTTATCATAGTTTGCATTTTCATCCAATATTTGATAAAAGTAGTCTCTTTCCCACTCCTGCACTCGACTCGCCGGTAGGTTGGCTTCTCTTCTCTTTGTACGCATGCACATATCTCACGTCTCGCGACAAAATCCAATCACACATATCAGTTATCAACTTATCAATCCTTGTATATTTAATTTTATTTGCGTTTTTAAAATATTATTTCTTTGAACTGTAATTTAAAAACAAAAGCTTTGAAAGTAACTGAAGAATGGCCGAGTCGAGGATTAAGTACAGGTGGTCTGTGGCGGCTACTAAAATTTTTATTTGTGAATATGAAGGAATAGATTATCTGTATGACGTTTGCCATGTAGAATATAAAAATAAACTTTTGACTGCTTATGAAGATATTGCTTGTGTATTAAAAGAACATGGATACACGTATGAGGTTGAAGATGTAAAAAATAAGTTAATGGATTGAAAGTGTACACTGAGGTATGCAACTACTATATTGAAGACTTGTGTAGCTCTCGCAAGAAATCGCAGGGTAACCATAAGCCGTTCCTCAGGGGTATTGGGTTACGCAAATGTGTCGTTTCCCGAGATATAGGTCCCACCTTTAGAAGCAAGTAATCGAATGTAACTTTTGTATCTTCCTTGCCCAGTTATCTTTGAGTAAATTCTGATTGCTATTGCAACTACAGCAGCCATACGACCTGCGGCAATTGGTAAAACGTCATCCATTACAGAACAGTCACAACTCACAACACTGTCTTGAAACGAAAAACTGAGATTTCTTCTAAAAATATTTTGTAAAATATTTTACCTAGTGTAATGCAAATTTTGTAGTCATAAAAGATATTTTATAAAAAAAATTGTAAAACAATTTCTATCCAACTTTTATAATACATCTTTGTCAAAGAACTTTAAAGTGTAATGCCTGCCTTACAAAGAAATATTTTTGAAACTGCTAAGAAAACTTACCAATATTCCACTAACACAGCTAATAGCAAGAAAAGTTGGTGAAAAGATTTTGGTTAATTTTTGGCAGCATCTCGCCATAATTTTTCCAAAAATTGAAATGTAACTACAAAGTATTTTTTAAAATCATCTGTCGATTTTGACACTTAAATCAAAAACCTAAAATTAAATAAATGAAGTCATTTTAAAGTAAATTTTTTATAGGTATTTTCCCTGCACACAACTAAATTGTTCTTACCTTAAGAACCTGTCCCTAACCGAATGCACTCTTGCCTATTTAGACTTACCTCAAATTGAAAATGCTCATTAACCTTCATATGGCAATGTAATTAAATTGAATTTAAATACTCTATTTAAAGTTAATGATTAAAAATATAAAGGCTGATATGAAATTCACGGCATCACCGTTCAGAAAAAAAACGCAAAAAGTTTTAGGATAAATAGTCAAAAGAATGAGACAAAATACTGAATTGGGGGATGGCACACCTTCTGAGAGTGTGGTCATCACTCCAGGCACTGGCTATATTAATCAAACTTATTTGTGAAAAAACATTTTATAAGCGTCGTAAAGTCAGCCCCCGAAAATAAAGTATTACTTCTGCCTGATGAAAATACAACGCATTCCAAAAACCTGGAAACGTTGAACACTGCAAAGGCTAATGTTACAACTGCCAGGCCTTACTACTCACCGGCTTCAGCTACTCAACGTGTCTTTTTTTTAAACCTATGAGCTCTTTTTATATTCGAGCAACAGAAAAATGATTGAAGGCAAATCCAGGTCGTTAAGTAACGTAATATTAAGTTGAAAGTTTATTTGCAAAAGCTCACCAAAGAGCTGCTATCATTGGCACCACTGTGAACGGATTTTATGCGGCTGAAGTTTGGCCCAAGGACAAAAACGTCTTTTCCGAACATTAGTTTAAAGCAGCTGAAAATATAAATGCTCTCTCTCATGGATCTTACAATACACACACAATTATTATCAATAATGAAAACAAGCAAACTGCTCAGTCACCTTCAAATAGATTACCACATTTAAATAGTAAACCATTTATTTCGGGATTTAGCGCTAAAGCATTAAAAAAAAAATCGTATAATTTTTATGTTCAATACTACAAAAAATACTGTATAACAAACTGTGGACATTACATCAAGGCCTTACAAAAATATATTGGAAGAATCGATAAACAAAAGACATATAATATAATATACACGAGCCTCCCCTACAGCAGAAACCCAAAGTAAATTCTTCGGCGATAATAATTTTTTGTCGACGTCTGACAAAAAAATTCTGTCTAGCCTATAATAAATAAAAGGGAACAATCCATCCCAACATTTATTTTATTATCTTTTTACAAGGAAGCAAATAAAATTTTGGTGAATTACCTGTTAAAATTTTTACTTCTTATAATATTGAAATAAGTACTTCTCACAGTAATAAGTAATTATATTTAAATATAACAATTTTATATACTATTTTTTTTTGGGTCTGGTCTTCATCATCGCAATTGTTTCTGGGAAACCTTTGAAGTGAACACAGGACATGGTCCTAACGTAAGAAGAAGAAGATTTTTTTTGTTGTTAAATTGGTTCAGGGGTCGATTTTTTCCTCTAGTATTGAAATCCACAATTTTTTATTTAATAGCTGTTTGGGGTCGGACAAAATAAAAACAGAATTTCAAATAGTTTTTTTTAGGTGAACTTTTTTTTCAGATAAATACCTAAATGGTAAAACGATTTTTTTTTATATACCTTAACTTGGTACCTTATTAGTTGGTTGGTTATATTTTTGTAATTTTATAACTACTTTATAAGTAACTTCAATTGTGCTGTGGGCAATGGGCAATCCATACGAATAAATAAATAAATTTATAAATATTAGTAAACATTCAGTGAAAAGAAAACACAAGTACCGCCGTCGCGCCATAAACGCTTTCATTTCGTTTGAAATGCGCAGCCACAAATTTCTCCGTTTTAGAACAGAAAAATATTTTTATATATTTTTTATCAAACTTATTAGAGAAAAGCCGACTGACAGGATGAAAGAAAAACGACCTTCTGTCTGATTTACGTATTTCGATATTGTGGAGTTCAGCGTTCATCAGGGGGGTGGGAAAAAATATTCATGATATTATTTCTTTAAGGTCGATTTTTTCCTTTATTACTGAGATCCACAATTTCAAGTGAATTTTCTGCAATCGATCCTATTACAAGGATCCACCAGTTCCAAAATATATAGTGAATTCCGTAACACCCGGTATTATTTTTTTACAAACATTTCTTCATAGTGCATCGTATAGTAAAATGTTAATCATTTAGATTACACATATTGACCACTCCTTCTGTTTTATACTCGCATCAAATTATATTTCAAGGATAGAAGTAGTAAACAACTTGGGTCCTCAATTTAAATTATCATTTTTTTTTTATAGATGTTTTGCTTGCTTAATGACTTTTCAAGTGCTTGTATTAAAGTTTGGTCTACGTATATACACGTATGTAAAAATAGAAATTCAAAAAAAACATGTAGGAGAGACAAAAATCAGCAAAATTTGTCAAGAGATAGAACATCATGCAAATAATGGCGGAACTCACGAGCTCTACAAAAAAGTTAAATATCTAGCCAGAGGATTTAAACCACGTATAGCCTGTCCCAAAATATAAGATCCTGCAGGTAATAAGAAATGACGAAAACGAAATCGTTACAGACAAAGAAGGAATAGCCGAAGTCTGAAGGAAATACAGTATCAATCTGTATAAAGAGAAGTACAAGGAGCAACCAAATGATTAAATAATTCTATTTCCGACAAAGAACCCCATATACTGAAATCAGAGGTAGAAAAAAGCTCTTAACACATTAAAAAGCTCAAGGCATAGATAATATAATTAAGGCCACGAGAGTTCTAGGAGTACAGGTTTTCCATGGAATTTGTACCCTAATATGGAAATCTGACAAATGCCCTGATGACTGGACCGAATCAGTGTTCATCCCACTTTTTAAAAAATGATCGCCTACAGTAATTTTACTACAGAACAGACAGGTTTCATTCCAAGGAAGGGCACAAGAGACAACATTCTTAATGTACGACAGATCATAGAAAGGACATATGAATTTAACATTAAAACTTATGTATGCTTCATAAACTACATTAAAGCGTTTAATTGTGTGAAATGGCATGACCAATACTTGAGATTATAGTTCATCCAGCTTATAAGATCCGTATATGGTAAGAGAGAGTAAAGTGGATCAAACTTTATTAGACTAAATCTGGTGTTAGACAGGAATGCATCTTATCTCCGTTACTTTTTAATGCTTCTCTGAATATATTATAAGGCGAGTTCTGGAGGACTGGGATGGAGGCATTTCTGTAGGAGGTCGAGAAGTGAACAACCTGAGTTATACTGATGATACACTCATTATAATATCTAACGACATCAACTTGGAATATATAATGAATAAGCTAAATAGAAAAAGCGAGCAATATAGACTACTACTTAACAAAAATTAACTAGTTATCGGAATACATCGAACCCCAATGAACATCAAGAAAATAGCGGACATTAATTACGAATAGAGGGATTGCAATAAAGAAGTAAAACTAAGACTTAACAGAGCTCGAAATACAGTCACTAGACTGACCAAGATTTGGAAGAACTCAGCAATACCTCAAAATAACAAATTAAAACTTATTAATGCACTAATATTTCCCATAGCTACCTAAACCTCGGAAACTTGGAGAATAAATGTTGTAGCTCGAAGAAAAATTGACGCTTTTGAAACATACAGAAGAATGTTGAGGATACCTTGAGCCCAGCACTGAACTAATGTGTCCATTCTAAATCAACTAAATATCAAGAATCGTCTATCATACTGGCGATACTTTGGACATATCTCCAGAAAAAAAGATCTAGAAAAACTTATGGTGGAGGGAAAAGTAAATGGAAAACGCACAGGAGGAAGATCTTCTAATGGATGGGTAAACCAAGTAAAGCCGCTTTTAGGACATTCCATGCACGAAACCATTCATGCCGCACAGGACTGTGATTCATGAAAAAGCATGATCCTTGCGATCGAAAAATAACATCACTAAACTCTTGCTAGAGTGATAGGACTAAGGAGGAGTACGTATGTACATGATATTCATTAAACATTTTATGGCACAATATGAACAGACGTTTTAAAATGTTATTTACAAGAATAGGTTCCAAAAAAGATAGAATATTTATCTTTTTTTATAAATATAAACGAAAACGTTATATGTTTTTCCCAAACAAATATTTATACAGATCTAAGAGACATTAAACAAAAACCTTTGGGTGATAATCGCAAGAGTTCCAGCTTTTATTCACAATATTTTCAATATAGTAAACATTTAATATTATTTTAAACGCATGATTATCTCCACATCAAGCAGCTATTTATTTTTTCACTCTTACTTGTGGCGTTACTTATACTTATATAGTTATATATCAGTAAATCCTACATAACTCGAGCTTATTGGTAACAGATTGATTCTAATCATAAGTTTGGAGGTGATACCGAAATAGAGAGACAAAATCTAAAAATGGACATTTTCGCATGGACCGTCTCTTTTTTTTTATGGGTCTAGCACACGTACTGCAGGGAAGAAGTCCCTAAAGCGCTACAGAAGCAACACGTGTGCGGAAAAAAGCGATTCACATTGTTCTTGAATCGCTGTAAATTGTACTCGGTGGGAAACACAGTCCTGGGCAAATTATTCCAAAGGGATGATGTTCTCCATATAAAAGACTGCTTGAAAAGCGTTACGAGGAGTAACAAGCTGAGGCTCATACGGATGTGAAGTATTAGGGCGACGTGTACTTCTAACATGCACCGCTCTGGGAGGAATTAAGCGGGCCACATCCTTTGAACACTTTCCATGAAAATACTTGTAGAATAGGCTCAAGTCGCCAACCGTTCTTCGATGTTCCAGCGAATCAAGGTCGCCCGGTCAGTTCCAGCTCTCCAATCAGACGAACAACTCTTCTCTGAATAGACTCCAACAAATGCAGTGTATGTTTGGGTGCGGAGCCCCAAACATGGGAGCAGCATTCCATAGTTGGTCGAATTTGAGCTTTGTAAAGAATTAACAGTTGTTGTGGAGTGTAAAGCTTTCTGGTTCGAAATAATATTCCCAACTTTTGAGACGCTCTCCTTGCTATGCCTGCAACATGTTCATGCCAGGGCATATTTGCTCCCAAATTAACGCCCAACAAATTGCGTAACGATGGAGTGCCCCGACATAACTATGTCGGGTTCAGCGACTTTAACTTTTTTTAGAAAAAACTGCCGCCTGGGTTTTTGTAGCGTTAAATCCCACTTGGTTACTGTCACCCCAAGATAAAATTTCTTCCAGGTCTTTGTTAAGTTGAATGACTTCCTGCTGTCTGTGGATATTCGTCTGAGTAGCCGATGTCCGAGCGTTCAACGTGAATGAAGAGATAAGCGTACTGTAATCTGCAAAGCTGTAGATTGGATTCTCGTTTTTTTTCCAGCAGATTGTTAATGTAAATGAGAAAAAGAGTAGGAGACAGTATGGAGCCTTGAGGTACACCGGCGTCGATAGTGAAGCTGTTAGAAAGAAATCCGTCGACTGCCACTCGTAAAGAACGCTCTCTGAGGAAACATGAGAGCCACGAACAGAACTTTTCAGATATACCATAAGAGCGTAACTTAGCCAACAGCCCATCGTGCCAAACACGGTCGAATGCCTTGGATATGTCAAGAGCAACCGCTCGAGATTCTCCGAAGTATTCAATTGCGTTGTTCCAAATATGTGTTACATAAGTCAGAAGATCTCCCGTTGATCTATGTTTACGAAAGCCATATTCGTGATCGCTAATAATGTTGAATCCTTCAAGGTATTTTAGAAGATGCTGATTGACAGCCTTTTCCATGACTTTCGGTATTATTGAAAGCAGCGCGACTAGTCGGTAGTTGTTTGGCAAGGACTTCTTGCCTTTTTTAGGTATCGGCTGAACTGTGGCACATTTCCAGCAGGAAGGAAATATTCCCTTTCTGTAGGATAGGTTGAAAAGTCTACCGAAAACTGGTGTTAGTTCCCTCGCACAGTTTTTGAGAACTGTGGCAGGTATTCCATCAGCGCCAGAAGCTTTTTTGGTGTCTATCTTCATTCAAATACGTTTTATGATATGCTGCCTGAAGACAATATCGGACATCCTCGACTGCACTATGGGAATAGTAGGTGGTGTTTTTCCTCTCATAACGCTTTACGCGGTTATAGACTTAAGTTAAAAATATAATGAAAATATAAGTATATTTCTGATATATTTATAGTAGTCTACTAAATAATATGTATATAACTTTTCTCCTCACACTCTTTATTACTTTCTGCACAGTTTAAGCTGCCACTTTTCTGTTACCCGTTATCCAGATCAAGGAAATTGTTTCATTTTTTATTAAAACCAAGTATAAATAGGTGGAGGTTGGCTGAGTTAGACAGATTCAAATTTTTAGGGAGATAGGGAATATTACAATTTGCTAGCCATTGTATTAACATTTTGGCATAATGTGCCGTTACTAAATCTAGCCAAAACGCAACTTCTTTAGTATAGTTCCTGATAAATGGTGGTAACCGTTTCTGCAAATATTTAATGTTGCAATTTTGCGATTAATTGTCTCTTCCGCAAAGAATTGTTTACTGTGAACACACGCACACATTGAAAGGTAGCCTTGTCACATGCGTTCAGTCAGAGAATATAAAGTTGGTTTGCTCGTTTTTATAGCAATATTTTTGTTTGGTAGTACGTTTTGGGATTTTCTTTTTTCTGTGTGTGTTCTGTTTCTAACTAATCTGCTAGATTTAGTTCTCAATGCACACATGCCGCTCCTCGAGCGCTTTAGGGACTTCCCTGCAGCACATGTGCTAGACCCATAAAAAAAATGCGATATCTCGGAATGATATGGTTCTATTTCGATACACTTTAGAACTTTCTTCTTTGGACCTGTTGGCCTTCCATTTCTTGTTTAGCGATAAAGAAAATAATTTTAGAGGACTTGTAGCGCACATGCGCAACAGTTTACTTCGTATTTCTTAAAATGATATTTCTCACTGGATAAAGTCAATTATCGCAAACTTGTATTAACTTGTAATAAATGTACGTGCAAAGCTTTATGAGACATTCCTTCCATACATCGCGTTATTATTACTTTTTAATCAGGTATTTTTTGGCACTCTTTAAGGAACAGGCGTTAGTCTCCTATTTAGGTATTCCAACGTTAAGTTCGAGTTTTTAAATTAGTGGCAAATTTTATTATTAAAAATAATAACATCTAAGACAGCATTACCGCGTCCTCTAAAATGTTAGTTGGTAAACTGAACATGCTTTTGTGTAATTTGAAAAACTTAAATACTTTTGATGATCACAGATTAATTTAAACCACATGTTTATTGGTTTGGTTGTTTAGAATTATAGTTAATGGTCTCTCCATGATTATTTTGACCGTATCCGTACGTTTTCCTTTATTTTAATATAACTCTGATACACAGTTTATGATTCAAAATTTTAGATTTTCAATCAACCCACCAATAAATATTCTATAACCCGAATATAATAAACCGGGACGGTTCCTGTGAGGAGGGCATCTGGCAGGGTGACACGATCTCACTGAAGTTATTCAGTTTGGCTTTGGAGGACAAGTGTCTACCCTGGAAACAGAAGGGCGTCAGCATATTCAAAAAGTGGCTCAATCACCCCCGCTTCGCGGATGATATTGGGCTCTTCAACAGTGACTCAGAAGTACTGACGACAATGCTCCAAATGCCTCACAATGACCCTACAAAAGACCAAAATAACGAGCCCAGATAATATGACCGTCACCATTGAGAACTAGAAGTAGTCAACGAATACAACTATCTGGGAAATAATATCAAGCTTAGGAAAGAGAATCAGACGGCAGGCGAATTGGCCTCACCGGGATGGCGTTAAAAAGACCTCAAAAGGAAGGTCTACGACACATGTATCCATCCAGTAGTGACATACGGGCTTGAGACGCTGACACTCACCACAAATTGTGCCAATCGCCTCTGGGTTTGTCAAAGGGAGCGGGCGATGCTCGGGGTAACCCTGAGAGACAGAATCCGGAACGATGAGATAAGAACTGGAGTCTGCAACGTCGCCCAGCATGTGCCAGATTGAAATGGCGTCGGGCAGGACACGTGGCAAAAAATGATTCTAAATGGACCAAAGCCCTAATGCAGTGGAGACCAAAGGAGACAAAGAGAAGTGTTGAACGACCGGAGGCGCGATGAAGGATTCAGACCGCAACGATCGGCACGGAAATATCTAGAAGAGGCCTATGTCCAGAAGTGGACTTCTACGGGATGAAGAAGAAGAAGAATTAATTTTATTTTTTTAACTTTCAAGTATTCAGTATTAAAGTGTGAAAAATGAACCACATGAATCGTTTTACTCTATCCTACCCTTTTCTGGGCTGACAGTCGACACCTGCACCATTATATTTCGTGAAATAATAAAAAAAAATTTGTTATAATCCAGTATTGACATAAAAAAAGTCAACACTAACTCACGCCAAACCTTATTAACCATTGACGCTTGCTTTGCACGTACTGTATTAAGGTTTTATAAGCAAATGATAATAGTAAAAATAAAACAGCATTTTCAAAAATTACGGAATTATTTTAATAGAACCATTTTAAAGCATAATTAACACAATTTTTTCCCTAAAAGTTAACTTGTGGTCTAAAATGTTTCTGCATCTTGTTATTTTTCACTCCTAATTTAGTCATATACTTAGAATGTAATCTCTTCATATAGTGAATATCTCTGGCTTTCCTAAAATAAACAAGATCATTTTAGCCACCAACCATTGTTGTTAAGGGTGTTTATATTATAAATGTCTCTAATATAAAAGAACTTGTGTATTGTTACTTGAGACAACTATAACCTCATATTATACAAAGTGTCCCAGCAATAAAGTCGAATTCGTTTGATCTATTATTCATGCGCGACGGGAAAGAAGGGCATGGTGATGGTACAAAGCGCAATCCCAGTCCTGAGAAATTTAATTCTGTGGAGCGTTACACCTGAGTGGAGTATCTGGCAAATCCAAAACATCAAATTCTTTTAACAATGGGCTGAAAAGTCCCGGGCCTAACACATAGATGGCGCTAGTTTTATTGCAGTCACCTTTTTTTCAGTTAATACTAACCTTCAAAAGACAGCTGTTAAAATTTCATGATATTCTATTCATTAGTTTGTGAGTTATTGTGCTAAGAGTGACGCTACTTTTGTTATTTTCAAAACAATGGATCAAAAACAATTTCGTGTTTTAATTTTACACTGCTTCTTGATGGGAAAAAATACCGTTCAAGCGAAGCAATGGCTTGAAAAGTGTTATGGGGACTCCGCTCCATCAGAAACAACAATAAAACGTTGGTTTGCTGACTTCAAACGTGGTCGTAGAGACACCGATGATGCAGAAAGCAGTGGACGTCCAAATGAGGCGGTAACACCAGAAAACATAAAAAAAAATCCATAAAATCGTTTTGAATGATCGAAAAGTGAAGTTGCGTGAGTTAGCTGACATCGTAAAGATATCAAAAGAACGTGTTGGCTTTATATTGCATGAGCATTTGACTATGAGAAAGCTCTGTTCAAAGTGGGTGCCGCGTTTGCTCACTGTTGATCAAAAACAAGAACGTGTTGATGATTCTGAGCAGTGTTTGGCCATGTTTAAACGTAACAAACCGGAATTTTTGCGTCGATATGTGACAATGGATGAAACATGGATCCATCACTTCACTCCGGAATCAAAACGATCGTCATCTGAGTGCACAGCAACTGGTGAACCTCGTCCAAAGCGCCCGAAAGCACAACAATCGGCTGGAAAGGTATGGCCTGGTATTTTGGGATGTGCGTGGTGTAATATTCATCGACTATCTTGAGAAAGGAAATACCATCAACAGTGAATATTATATAGCGTTATTGGAGCGTTTGAAGGCCGAAATTGCAAAGAAACGACCGCATATGGCAAAGAAAAAAAATTTGTTTCATCAAGACAACGCACCGTGTCACAAGTCAATCAAAACAATGGCAAAACTACATGAATTGAACTTCGAATTGCTCCCACATCCACCGTATTCGCCAGATTTGGCTCCCAGCGACTACTGGCGTTCGCAGACCTGAAAAAAATGCTCGCCGGTAAGAAATTTCGCACGAATGAAGAGGTTATCGCTGAAACTGAGGCCTATTTTGAGGCAAAAGATAAATCGTTCTACAAAAGTGGTATTGAAATGTTAGAGCGGCGCTGGAAGGATTGCGTTGCTCTTGATGGAGATTACGTTGATGAATAAAGCTAATTTTGAATCAAAAAAACCGTGTTTTCTTTGTTAGGCCCGGGACTTTTCAGCCCATGTGTTATATCTCTCTACGGTTATGACTTGAGCTGCAAAGTCAGCACTTTGAATAGGCACCATGTTTTTGAAGGGTGACAGATGCCGCACAAGTATTAATTAAGAGCGAACGGTCGAAAAGATTGAAAACTTCTTCACAACCGTCTTACTGGACAATTATGACCAGAGAACCTGGTCTCAGCAGGATACGATGCACTGGACAATTTTAGTAAAATAACAGAACTATTCAGTTACTCCTACCGTCTCTATTAGAATATCAATCATCAGACTAGAAAAAAGCAGATTATTATTCCTCCAACACTAGGTAACCATTTTTGACCAAAAATGGACTAAAACCCTGCGACATAACTTACTTACACCTCAAAGAAACCTCTATACATACATACAACCATACAGACAGGCAAACATAAACATATTTGGCAACACTTTTACTTTTTTGTAAAAGCCTGATGCCACAATGCAGTATTATGATGATATAATAAAGTACAGAAAAATCTAAGAAAATTTGCAAATATATATATATATATATATATATATATATATATATATATATATATATATATATATATATATATATACACATATACATATACGAGGCTGGTTTGAAAAGTCCGTGCAAAGTCCGAGAGATGGCACCACCGGCGCGTATCGAGGTCATGTTTAGTTAGTAGCATCTCTTGAATGAACGCACACCAAGTTTCAGCCATATTGGTCTATTTCTTTGTGTTTGGCATTCGTGTGAATCAAGGAAGTCGAGTGATTTTCAAGAAATGGACAAAAAAGAATTTGGTGTGGTGATTAAACATTACTTTATGAAAGGCAAAAAACGCCTCAGGAGACTAAAGAGAAGCTTGATAAACATTATAGTGACTCTGGACCTTCGATTAGAAACAGTTTATAAAGTGGTTTCAAAATTTTCGGACTGGCCATATGGGCACACGTGACGCTGAACGTTCTGAACGGCCTGTGGAGGTTACGACTCCAGAAATCATTGATCAAATCCATGATATGGTGATGGATGACAGAAGAGTTAAGGTGCGTGAGATTGCTAGGGCATCTCGACTGAACGGGTACATAATATTTTGCATAAACATTTGGACATGAGAAAGCTATCCGCAAGATGGGTGTCGCGATTGCTCAAGCTTGACCAAAAACGGAATCGTATGAAGTGTTGCAAGGATGGTTTGCAGCTGTTCCAGAAGAATCCGGAGGACTTTAAGCGTCGTTTCATCACTGTGGATGAAACATGGATACATTACTATACTCCTGAGACCAAACAACAATCTAAACAATGGGTTACCAAGGGGGAATCTGCACCAAAAAAGGCGAAGACCGTTCCTTCGGCCGGAAAGGTTATGGCGACTGTCTTTTGGGATTCGCAAGGGATAATCCTCATCGACTATCTGGAAAAGGGTAAAAAACTATTCCAGGTGAATATTATTCATCGTTATTGGACCGTTTGAAAACCGAGCTGCAAGAAAAACCCCCGCGATTGGCCCACAAGAAAGTCCTTTTCCATCACGACAACGCACCAGCACACACCTCAACAGTTGTGGTCGCAAAATTAATGGAAATAGGATTCCAACTCGTTTCATATCCCCCTATTCTCCAGACTTGGCTCCCTCGGACTACTATTTGTTCCCCAATTTGAAGAAATGGCTGGCGGGACAAAGATTTTATTCAAACGAGGAGGTGATTGCAGACACTAATGGATATTTTGTAGACTTGGACAAATCCTATTATTCGGAAGGGATCAACAAACTAGAACATCGTTGGACGAAGTGTAGCTGTTCCTGTGTCCTAAAACCCCAAACACATAAGTAGTTTTTATTTTTGCACGGAGTTTTCAAACCAGCCTCATATATATATATATATATATATATATATATATAATATATATATATATATATATATATATATATATATATATATATATATATATATATATATATATATATATATATATATATATATATATATATATATATATATATATATATATATATATATATATATATATATATATATATATATATATATATATATATATATATATATATATATATATATATATATATATATATATATATATATATATATATATATATATATATATATATATATATATATATATATATATATATATATATATATATATCTATATATATATATATATATATATATATATATATATATATATATATTCATATACATATATATATATATATATATATATATATATATATATATATACATATACATATATATATATATATATATATATATATATATATATATATATATATGAACAAATTTCAAAAAATAAAAAACTAATTATTCAGTTTAAAAAGTAAAATTCCCTTTAGATCGCACTTACGACGTTGTGTAACGTGATAAAGTAGGCCCTTCCCCTGCCCCGAATTCCTCTAACATTACCGTATGCTTACATAAAGCCGTCATAAGCCTAGCGTGTATCATCGTTAGTGCACAACTAAAGTTGCTTGCTAGAAAATTTTTGCCAAACAGAGGTAATAAACATCTCATTTGAGTATCCCCATATTAATTATAATTTTGGCTAGAAATCATTCTGAACAGTAATATTAACATATTTTGAATGACACTCAATGATTTTGTTAAACTTGTACCTAATTTTATAATTTTTTGACAGCTCTTAATCTGCAAATATTTCAAAAATATTTGTTTTATTTTGGAAAAATTCACCCCACATATAAGGTAGAATTCTAACGATAGCACTGTCCACCAGTAATTGTTAGCAACTCGCTAAAAAATTCCTCTATCGGCCTCTGGTCTTAAAGAGCCCCAGACAGAAGGCAGGAATGCCTTTAAAACTAGGCTTACAGCAGCCAAATATACAAATTATTGTATCTAAATTGGGAATGTGGAATCTTTGGCACAATGACACTACTCAGTATATATCACCACTACAGCAAACACTTTATTTTTGCACTCGACGCGCGTTTCGCTAACCATGTTAGCTTCATCAGGAGCGATAATTGACTAGTCAATTCACTACAGTCCATCATCGCTCCTGATGAAGCTAACATGGTTAGCGAGCACGTCGAGTGCAAAAGTAAAGTGTTTGGTGTAGTGGTGATATACATATACTGAGTAGTGAAATTGTTGTATCTTACTGATTGTTTGAGTTAGTACTGTGATAAATACGTTAAGTTTTCTTTTTTTTGTCGATCCTAGCTCGACTGATGAACCGGGATACAACGAAACATCTCCCGAAATCGGTTGACGGATGAGAGTCCAATTAAAACATGTACTTTGTTTAATTTAAGTAGTGATATAAGGGTTAGAGTGTTTATATCAAAATTTCACATGTACAACTTGTCACATATTCAAATGAATTAGAAAACAAAAATTATATTTTGATCTGATGAAGATTTAAGAGTACTTTAATATTGTTATATGCTTTAATGCTGCAACTTCTGCCATGTCCTAAAATATCGTACAGGGAACAAGATCCATGATAATAAACCTCTGTTAGAAGACACGGTAAAATAAAAGTGTTTTAGGATCTCCACTGTAAGAGACTCTATTTAACCGGCAGAAATTGTACAGCATGAAACTCAAACTGGCCAGCCTTCCAGTTTCAAATATGAATCATCAGAATTGAATACTCTAAACTAGCCTGTTCAGACCCAAATCTTCCAAAACATAGCAAGGATAAACGGGCTATTTTCTCCTCAAAGGCTATGTCACATTTGTTTATTTTGTGTATTGCAACAACACGTTCATTCTGTTGTTACATATATCTTTCTGTTCCTGAGATAATACATTAAATGACAAGTCATCCATGAACAGAGCTGCCATTCGCATAATATATATGACCGAAACAAGATCATTAATGTAATAACATAAACAAAGAAGGTATTAGTACTTTATGAAACTCATAAACTAATGGGGGTGGCATCTGATCTAAAACATCTCTGTCCAATTCCAAGAATGGTATGCAATATGAAACAAACTTTGCCTCCATCTTGTTTAGAAGTAGTCACTGATTTACACAATCGAATGCCCCATTAAAGTCACAAAAAATCCCAGCAAGACATTCTTCAACCTCTAATTAAAATTGTGATTAAATTTTACTTCTCTATAGAAAAGGCTAACAAAAAATTCAAACATTTTTAAAAATAAATTGACGATTGGCAACAATATCTATAATATTGTAATAGGAAGGTGATTTGTTTGTTTTCTTATAATACATACAAATTAAATACAATTTTAGGGTTGTTTTGTTTTTTTTAAATCTTCTACAAAGAATAGGTTCAGTGAACTGACTTTAACTGGTGAATTCTATAACCATAAAAATAATGCCCAACTTAAAAAAACCCTATAGATTAAAGTTATGGTTGCCACAGTGAAGCATGCAAAATTTTAAAATATTTATATAAAATCTGAAATAATTTTTTTTTACATTGTGAAACAACCTGTATAAAATCTGTAGTAAACATTCTTAAGAGCATGTACTGAAATAAAATTTTCATTATATAATATTTTGTTTCATACAAAAAAAAACTTACTTGGCTACTGCAGCTTGATCCGTAGCAGTCCATCCCAAGGCCCTATAACTTGCTAACACTTTATGTAGTTTCCTATCACCCTTGTTTGACAACACTACAGCTCTATTGGGGTTAATACTCTGTTTATAAAATCTCATAAGACTTCTATGTCCTATAGTTACACCAGATGGCAATACCAGTTGGTAATCTAAACCATCAACTTCAGGAATAGAAACCTACATAGAAATTATCGTACTTATACTATGATGCACTAAATTTAGCAATTGTTCCAGAGTATATTAAAGCTTTTGTAGCATAGATTATAGAAATCAAAATAGAATTTGGCAGTTAAACTTAGTATTTGTGATTTTCATTATTTAAATGATATTTTCTTCGATGTCAGCTTATTACTAATTGATAACCAATTTTTCCTTTTATAACAACATATTTATCAATTTTTTCAGAAACTCTATAAACATTCAGCTTTTTTTGTTTAGAAAATTACAAAAATATACTTTCTTTTTTAATTTCACATTAGTATTTGTTTATAAATGAAAGAACATTTTTTTATATTTTGTTGGTTTTTAAAAGAACTTAGCTGTCTAGGTACCAATATTATTCCTAAACAAAAATAATTATTTTTATACCCTAAGTTAGACAATGGATAAATATAACAAGTGTAATCTGGAAAAGTAAGAGCAAAATTTCATTTTTATAATCAAACCACAAAATATGTACATATAAAATTGAGAATAAAATTTTGTCTTGTACTACTAAAGTTTTATGAGGACTGATAAAGTTCCCTGTAACACCTACTGAACAATTAAAAATGACATATGTATCAATGCCAAAAACTGTTGTCTTGTAACATAAAAATTATAACTGTTTTTACCTCTTCATCTGGATTAACCCCGTCCTTGTCAGAATCAGGATACGATGAAGAATAGTCATAAAAATCAGAATATTCAGCTAATGCTATACCTTCATGTATCATTTTACAGTGACCTTTGTCTACCATATGTTTTCTTGCTGCATCAGCGGAATGAAATGTTCTCCCTTTTTCATTACACCAAAGACACATAAAACCTGAAAGAAATTAGGTATACCTCCATATATTTTTACAAAAATTAAAACACCCTTCGGAGCTATAACTTAATGTCAAATATATAAAAGTAAAAGATATAATTATTTTATATTTCTAGGTTAATATGTAATTTATGGAATAAATACTATCAGAAATGTTTCCTTAAAAAGCACAATATAACAGCAATATTATATTTATGTTCATTCCGATTTATAAAGAGGAGACAGCATTTACCTCACCATGATTTTAAAAAACAAGCTGCATTTTAAAAAAAGAAAAATTAATTATATAAACATACTTTGTGTACCTGACCAGGTAGTTACATTTTTTTTTTAACATATTGGTATGTCTAAACATCTAATTATAACAAATAATAATAAATCTAATATTACAACACCAAATATTCTTAAAATAACTTAAATATTCATTTTGTTGAAAGAAATTAAAATAAAAAGAACTTATTTGAAGAGGTGATAATATGTGCCCCGCTAGAGCCTAGTACTGACCTAGGATACGGTACTATGATGCATTTCAAATTACAAACAAGAATGTTGAATGGATTGAAAGTCACTACTCTGTTAAAATTTGTCAATTAGCTGATAACATCAAACAAGCTTTTTTTTATGTGAAGAGCAGTTAAAGTTCTCATTTTCACTTTAAAACAACATATGTAATAAGGACTATTACTAGTGCTGCTACACTAAAATTTTGCTTTATAACAATCCCTGCATTTTAATATTAGTTATAAAATTTACCAACAATTATTTTTTTTCTTAGAGATTAACAGAAAAGTCACATTTTATGGCAATTTTCTTCCCTTTATTATTATTTTTATTATTATAACTAAAAAACAAACTGTTTGATTTCAATCAAAACCCTAGCTTGTAAAGTTAAACCTCAAAAAATAACATCAAAAAAAGTTTGTTGTTTCTGTTCTCCAAATCCAGTGATTTTGACAATTAAAAATAAATTGTCACTGTTAACTAAGGTTTTAAAATTAGATATTGTTGCTACTACCTCATTAAATTTCTAATTTACAAAATCTGTGTTCACATACCTGCTGATATTTTTTCACCTAAATATCTTAACAAACCCTCAACATCTTTGCAATACTCAATATCAGGTATAAAGAAGGAATGTTGAACAGTCATATGTTCCAAATTTTTAATAAAATTAGAACTATGCTCCATACAGAACAAGCAATCATTGTTGTCAATAGGATTGTCAATATTATTTTCCCATTCATCAGAATCTAACTCTTCAACTTCCGAGTCTATAGACATGCTTTCATCATTTTCGACAGAAGTTGATCTATCTGGTTTAGCAAACATGTTACTGTCTTTGTTAGTTAAAAATATCTTCTCATTTTCTTTATGTCTCTTTGAGTTTAAATGATTATCATATGCATTTGCATTTCCAAAACTTTTTCTGCACGCTTGACAATAAACATTTTGATCTTGCTTTGCCAATTCATCTGCATTTCTTTGATTGTATACCCTTTTTTGAAATTCTTCACTGGTAACTGGAGGAAGTTCAGCTACTTTACGCTTTAAATTGTATCTAAATAAATAAATAATAACTATAAATAAAATATAATAAATCATATTTTGGTAATTATATAGTTATCCTATCCCATGACAAATTAATTCAGGAAATAGGGGCTGTACATTATGAACATGAATTTTGAAATAAGACTGACTTTCCAAAACATTAAAAAAAACTTTTAGAAATACTTTTGTTTTATTACCAACCATTTTATTTTTTTATCGGTTACCTCCCCACCTGAATAAGATTACCCTTTTTAGATGGATATCCGCGAGGATGTTGTTAATACTAAATTGTCTAATTTTGTTAGTCAAAACATGGAAAAATTTAAATCTGTAGTTTCCTGGATAAATATTAAAAAAAAAAAGTTTCTTTTGTCAAAAAAAGAAGAGTGAAATGTGTAACATTATCAAAAAATTAGATAGAGATATGGCATAAACACAAAAATTCAAAATAAATAAGTAAATAAAGTGACAAGTTAATTTCAAAGAAATAAGTAATTTTTTTTTTTAAAGTATTGCAACAAATAAGTCTTACTTTTATATTTAATTCGCATAATCGTAATTTACGGCCCAAAATATATGTATCCTAAAAAAATTGTAAAATCTGGCAAGGCAGAGAATAACTATAAAATTCCCCATATTTTTAGTATACAAGCAAATAATTCATAATATTGTTATAATGTAAATATTTGTTATATATATTTAGTGTAATATTGGCTAACATAACAATAAATTATGCCTGCGAACCTACTGCACAATATATTACCAAGTATCAGTATGTTCTGCTGATTCATACCTACTTAAAAAAGAGATTACGATTTAAAGAAAATGGTAAAAGAAAAAACTGATTTGTAATTATAACTAGTCTTTCAATAAGAAAGAGATACTGAATAAAAGAAGTTACAGACTAAATACATCAAATAGTTACCTATGCCAATCTGACTTGTAATGCAGTCTTTGTATTTCTGGATCCTTAAATGCGACTCTGCAAGATATACAAGTAAACGCTTCTACACTAGGATTAACTTCCGCCATTTTTCTTACAAAACTGGTAATTATACTGTTTCTTCACTAAATAATTTAAAAGAATTAATCTATTAAACAAAACAGTGTAACGTGAAATATCAATTCTATCCATCTGTCATCATGCGATGTTTTATGGTTAGAACTAGAAATTCTTCTTTCCCTGTAAGAAGGCATATATACGTTTTTTTGGACGATAGTTAAACTAACTAGTGGCCAAATTTCACTTGTTAAACTAACCATTAGTTAAAAAAGGCTACAATCAGTTGTTTCATTGGTAGTTAGCTAACTAATAGTTAAATTTTTCGACTATAGTTACAAAATTTTAACTACTCAAGAAGACTGTGTTAACCTTGACTATTAGTTTGTTTGTTTGTTTGTTTATTGGCTCGGCTCCATCAGTGCCATTCGCCAGCTCCGATCCTTCTCGTGCTTAGGCAGAGCACCGGCGACCCATCGGTGATGCATTACACAATCTCGAGTTTGGATCCTTTGCCCGTGGAGAGCAACGTAGACTCGCTCTAGGCGATAGTTGCCCTCCCGAATCAATATATCTAACTTAAAAACTTCTTTCGCTGTTCTTTATCATTTTCTTGGCATTGATAAAGGATCTCCTCGGGAACTGCTACTGGTTTTGGATATAATCTTTTCTGTTAGCGCGCCCATCTGGTTACGCGATTGATACAAAAAACACGGCCTCACGTGTTCGCCACCTGCACAAATCACCTAACCTCAACCGACGTTATAGGAATCACCCCTCACAGCGCATAGTAACCCTCTGCGATTAGAACCCCTACCAAGCAGTTTGTGGGCCACCGATCCACACTTCGAAGCCCCAAAACACCCGAACTACGCCTTCAGAAGCCCCAACCAGGAAAATGTGTCCGCGTGCTACGAACTGTCGACCAGAAGTGGACTATTAGTTATTAAAATAAAATAAAATAGACTTTTGTTCCAATTTCGACAATTTTGAGGTTAAATAAAGACAGTTGTCATTATAATATCAGTGTTGCCAATAAAAAAAATAGTTTACTGGAGGAAGACATCCAGTTAGTGGATTGCGTTTAATGCCGTGGCAACTCAATTAACTATAATTGATTTTAACAACAATTAACAAATAAATGAAACAACTATAACGTTCTTTAACAAGAGATTAACGGTTTAACTATAGTTTATAAACTATTTGTTAAAGTAACGATTGTCATTATTTGACTACAGTTCAAACAACGGGTCCTAAATCACATAAATAACAAATGTGCGGTGGCTTAGCTGAACTTTTTCTTGTAAATTTTATATAAACACGCCCTAAATCTATACCTAATACAAACGTAGGAAAAAACGTCCTCTAACGACGACGTTGTCCCGAGAAACAACCAAACACAGGAACGAGACAACACTCAGGCTAGCAGTAAGCCAACTTTTGTTACCTCTTTAAAGCCCACTCAGAAACAATGTTTCTGTAGCTTCTACTGAACCTGTAGTTACCCCCCTACCCACCCAACTCAACACTTCTAAACCACCCGCCCCCACCACCCAAAATATGGCCCTCAAACCCCCAAGACCCGGCTACCAGATCAGCCACATCCAATAAGATGCCTCCAATTGTCCTTCGTGACAAGACGAGGTACAATGTACTCGCAGCCGCGTTCAATGAACGCAAGTACGACTACGGGCACGGGGTCACCATGCCTAAAGGCGTTAAAATCCACCCAGGTACTCCAGACGATTTCGCACACATCACAAGGATCCTAGATAACTAAAAGGAACCGTACAACACATTGCTTCTTCCTGAGGAAAAGTCTAATCATATCTTACTTAGATCCGTCCTCGAAACGACGTTCATCGAAGACATCCAGGCTGACCTTAATCATCAATGGCACTTCCCTAAGCGTGTTCTCTGTTGGTATTACAAATCGGAGAATTCCATGGCCATCGTCCTAGTCCTAATACCCAAACAGGGTAAGGCAATCTTCTCCATAAAATATGTATGCAATACCACTGTCAGAGTTGAAACACAAAGGAACTCAGGTATAGAGCCCCCCAAATGCGTTAAATGTGGCTTAGGATATTTGTCCTCCGCATGCACGAAACCCAGGGATGTCCCCTAGCCCGTGGCGCAAACTACCATGGAAAAATCCATCCAATTATCGTTGATACCCCAAATACCCTAAGCTGCAGACCAACGTTTCGGCTCCCAAATCCACCTTCACCTAGGGCAAGCAAGACAGGTCAACCCTACCTTCACCCCCCAAAACTTTGGTGAAGCTGTCCAACAGCTCAATTTAATGAATGCTGCCATTCAGCAGCTTTTCAAAAGTATGGCGGATATGCAACGCCAATACTCCTCAATCATGCCAATTTTCAACACCCTCGCCTAATAAATAGATAAACGACCCAACAAAATCAACCTGCAATCCTTTGAAAATCCCAACTTAGAATGCCAATGGCATCATCCCCAAAAAACAAGAGCTCCCACATTTCCTTCAAGAGCATAGTATTGACCTAGTTCCAGAAAACTTTTAAAACCCTTCCACCTCTTCACAATCCCCAACTACATAGTCTACAGGGACAATAGAATCAGGGCCCCCACGGGAGAACCATGATTCTAATCAAACAATCCCTAAACCATCATCAACCACCGTCTCTCACGCTAACTGCAACAAACTGAAGCCACCACAATAGCCGTTTCCATTGTTGATAATGCTTCTATCCATTTCTCTTCTGTCTGGCATCAGAATAAGGACAACCACCCGATTGAGCCAGTAGATTATCATATACTTTTCGGCTCCAACAACCAAAGGTCGGTTCTAGGCGGCGATTTCAACGCCAAAAGCGTTCACGGGGGAAACATAGTGACGAAAGCTAGTGGCGCTGTTCATGAAGCTGTCCAGAACCCGCTACTCTTCAACATGATCACCCCAGACGAACTCACTTTCATAGACTATAGATGTCTCGATTTTCTTGATCTTTTCCTGGTCAGAAACGTCGACCGCCACCACAAAATCAATTTTAAGTTTCATGAAATACCTTAAGTTCAAATATCTTACGTTCTCCCAATACATTTATATAAATTCCTTACCTAGGCTAAGTTAGTTAGGTCCCTGACATGTATATATCTTAAGACCCAATATGTAAACACATTTTTTCATGTATAATAGTTATAGCTCAGAGTTACCTAATAAACCAAATAAAGATATTAGATATCAGATAATCTACACCTACGAAAACAAAATTATATATCACAGTTTAAAAAAGGACTATGGACTTGGGGTGTAGCCTAGGGGTTTAGGAACGGCACCCCTAACTCTACATATGAAGAAAATAAGACTTTGCTTGGAAACAAGGCTTGATTTTTGTAAGAGAGGAGAATTTTAGAGTTCTTAGGATATAAAGGGATTCTTTTCTGTAAAAAAATCTTCGCCTCCAGTCACCGATTTTTAAATTGGGTGTCAGTTTTAAGAGTTCCACCATATGAGAGAGTTCTTTTTTCTGAAAAATTAACACTCTTCGGTCATCGATTTTTAGTTTCCTGTGTTTGGAAGAGCCTAACCTTTTAGAGTTCCAGTGCAAGAAGTTTTTCTAATGCCTAGTACACACTAGTAGACATATTGCGCGATTTGTCTATAGACCGTCTAGAGACGGTCTATAGACACGGTCTATGGACCGTCTAGAGACACCGTTCTTTGTCTCGTCTAGCGTCCACACTACGAAGTGAATTTCTCAGTCTCATCTTCGCAGTCCACCATGGAGGACATTGTTTTGTGTGGAATGAGTTCCTGCTTAGTGCTAATTACAAGTGAAACAACACGAAAACGTAAACGTTGGTGGATGCGCGAAGTGCTCGCAGAAGGACCTGGGGTCGGTAATGCATTATTAAATAAATTAAGACTGGAAAACGCCATGGGTTTTCGGAATTTCACCCGGCTCACGCCTACTGATTTTGAAGATTTACTTCTGATGGTTGGAGGGATAATAATGAGGCAAGATACAAAATTTAGAGAAACCATCCCAGCTTCTCTTCGACTGGCAGTCACACTGCGTTTCCTAGCAAGTGGAGACTCATTCACGAGCCTCATGTACACGTTCAGAATATCTAAGCAAGCAATATCGAAAATTGTACCACAGGTTTGCGAAGCTATTATCTCATCATATGTAAAGGTATGTGTAAAACAATTAATATTATTTAATATTCATTTTAATTACAAATTTTTAATTACAAAATTATTATTAATATTCAATTTTTAATAACCACACCAATATAAAATTAGACGATGAGGATTAAATCAATGCAAAACATTTATAGATTGGTATAGTTCTGTACAAAATCACGAATGTCATTGCTAATTTCATCCCTCGACTCTAATTGTTGCTGAAGTTCAACATCTTCAACTCCTTCTATACTACCTGCAGTTGGTGTAGAAGGATTTGAGTAATAACTGTCTTGCGAAACGTATGATGATGGGGAATGTGATGAGATGGAGGTGGAAGGTGTATGTTGCGCCTGAATGGACGGAATTTCAGCAGCTAGCAGACCCATGTCCAATCGAAATAAAACATTAATATAGCGCTGAGCCAAAGAGACCTCCACCCTAGGCCTGTTACAATTTCTCATTCTATTCGCAACATATTCCCCAAATACCGAATTCTCGTCTGTAGTAGTAACAATTTCTGATAGAGACTTCATGTAGTTGACAGCTTGTTATGCAGGGGAGTCCTCATTCTTTCGGACGCGTTTAGGAGGGTTTTTCTTGGGGTTTTGAATGGTCGGCGGTTGTCCTCACGTTCCGCATCTACATTTAGAGCTTCTTCTTGTTCCTGATTATCACCAGTATCCAACAAGCTGTCTTAAAACAAAAAAAAATTTTGAAATTAAAAGTTGTCAAGAGCTTAGCAGAATTATTTCTTTATTAAAAATATCACATCGTTTCCTCAGATTCCACCAAAAGTTAATGTAAAAAATATATTCAGAATTTGTGATCGTGATTTGTATTTTATTTTTTTTTTTTTTTTTTTCGTTTCTCAGACCGACTTCTGAAGCTACATGGAAATCTAATTCAAAGGAATTTCAGAGTATATGGAATTTTCCACACTGCATAGGCAGTATCGATGGTAAGCACGTTCAGATGGTGGCCCCACAACACAGCGGGAGCTTGTATTTCAACTACAAAGGCACTTTCAGCATTGTGTTCCTTGGGGTTGCAGACGCCAACTACAACTTACTGTACGCTGATGTTGGATGCTAAGGACGTATTTCTGATGGGAGTGTTTTCAAGTTCACCTCACTGTACAAGGATCTAGAAAACAATACTGCACACGTACCTAGAAGCGAGGCATTACCAGGGAGAATGGAACCGGTACCATACGTTATTGTGGGACATGACGCTTTTGCTATGTCTAATTATTTGATGAAACCGTACCCTGGTCGTACATTATTAGACATTCCGGAGAGAGTGTACAACTATAGACTGAGTAGAGTTAGAAGGATAATAAAAAATGTTTTTGGAATCATGTCTTCCAAATTCCGGGTGTTTCTTAAACCGATAGCTTTACAGCCAGATAAAGTGGAGTCTGCCGTGTTGGCTTGCGTCTATCTACACAATTTTTTACGCAGGAATTCAGTTTCAAGACATGCCTACACCTCATCCGGAAGTTTTGACTCGTACGATGGTGATGGAAATGTAATTGAAGCATTCTGGAGAAGGGAAATTAATGAACAGAGTCGTTTGGTGGATCTCCAGAACACTCTCCGAAAATGTTCAGCTAACTTGCATAAAATTCGTGATGAATTTCGTGATTACTTTGTTTCTCCAGAGGGAGAGGTAGCTTGGCAATACGATTTAATAAAGTAATTTACTTATTTAACTTATGCTTGCCTTTCAGCCGAAACACACGTAAATGGGGATGTTTAGTTTAAACTCAATTAATATAAATGTCTATCTGTTACTAAATAAGGTGATTTTTTTTCTAATAGTTACATTTTGTTAACTAGTAGCATATATTGTTCAGTTAATGACATATTTGTTAGATAGATTTAGTTATTTAATTAATTATAAGATTTAGTTAAATAATTATACGATTTAGTTAAATATAAAGCAGCCAATCTTGTACCACTAGTTAAGCAAAGAATTTGAGTAAAGGTTAATTTAAATTAATTTAATAAGGAATTAATGTAATTTAATAAAGAATTTAATAGAGTAATTTTTACTTACTCCATCTCCATTGTTTCCCCTCTGTGTATCATCCAAGTCTGTGTTTCCTGCCCTTTGACTCGTTCGCTGGTAGCAGGAATTCCAAATACTCGTAAGCAAACCATGTGGACTTTTTGGGAGAGGTCCCATTTATCGGGGTTGAATGACGTTTTTAAATTATGGATTTTCTTTTCTATCTCCGCCACTGTCACATTGTGCTTTACAGCCAGAGATTCCAGGGCCACTTTTTTTTTACCCGGTTTTTGTAGTCGGGACTCGTAACATCCCACAAACAAGACGCATGGTAATCTTCAATTAGTTTTAAAACTTTCTCGTTAGACCACATGTTTTCAAAAGAACTGTAAAACTTTGGAAAATAACTGTAAACAGCCGAACCACACCATTCGGTAGCTGGAGACAGACCGGGACGTGTCTCGCCTCTAGACGCAGAGTGACGTCCACACTGTCAAAACGTTGCGCAACATGTCTAACGTTGCATGCGGTCTCCCATTCCTATCGGGAGACTTTAGACCTGCGATTTCTGGTTTCGCAATAGGCCCGTAGACGGGGATTGGTCTATAGTCATGTCTACGTAGATAACCTGAGATACGTCTCGGAGACCAAAATCGCGCAACATGTCTATTAGTGTGTACTAGGCTTTAAGGGATTCGCCGCTCAATTGTGCATAAGCAACACTTCTCCATCAGTGTTCTCTTTTTTTTTCTTTAAAGAAACGCCCTTTGTATTAATATATTCCCCGTGCCCCTTGAACTTCATCATGCTTTTGTTACGGATATATTCATATACTGAAATGACATCCCGAAATAATATATTGATAAACAATACTTTGAATGCTGCCGAATTTTTAAAAATCAATTCAGAAAAAAAGTTAAACTGCTTTGTACAGTTTTATTAAAATGTATGTTGATTTTTAGATCTGTATTACGTTAACAAGAAAAATGGTAGAGGGAAACTCAATTGATTTTAGAAACAACTAGAAAACCAGTCAAGGACGAGTTGGACTTGCCCAATTAGTGTTCCGTACCGTGATTACTTTCAAAATAAAATAAAATCCTTACCTAGGCTAAGTTTATTAGGTTCCTGACATTTCTTAGTCAATAATAACAAAGTTATAACATCTTAGCTTCTTAATAGCCAATAAATCAATCTAGCTCAATCTAGGATCTAGTTATAAGTGTAAAACAAATATTTACTACCTAAATCTTTGTTTAATTATAAACAAATAAAATAATATTCTTTAGCCTTGATACAGAAGCGACGTGCGAGGAATAATGTACTGAGAAATATATTAACAAAACCACCATCGTGTCGAGGGACAGAGTTTTCATAGTGTTTTATACCAGAAAAATTATTAAACTTAATGCACTCGTGATAATTTTCGCTCAATCTACACTTTATTTAGACTATTTCAGAATTTTTTCAAAATTTTTTAATCAGTACTTTTCGAGATAGCGTGGGACAGAGATTTTTGCCCATTTTTTTTAAAAGTAATATGAAGAAAAGTTTGCGCGAGTATTGCATCATATATATTTTTAAACTCATATTTTCACACGCTTTCCTTTGACACTCCACTCGATGACCTTAGATTTTTTTTTCACTTCCTCCCACGAGCTACTTAAGTCAAAATTTAACTTTCAAAATTACACGGCTCTGATTGGTCCCACAATTGCTATATTTGCGCCTAATTTCAAATTTCTATGTCAAGTAGTTTCGGAGAAAATCGGGGGTTACAGATGGGAAGACATGGAAGTGATCCCATAACACTATACTATACTTGCCTACTCTGGAAGTTTCCTGTATCTTAAAATTTGAGGTTGGTAATGGTGGGTCATAAAGTATACTATCATTAGTTGTAGTAAGTGTCAACGGGGGATATTGTAAAGTCCCCCGCCTTATCTCGAAAAGTACGTATCAAAAAATTTTGAAAAAATTCTGGAATATTCTCCACGGGGTGTAGATTGAATGAAAATTATCACGAGTGCATTACCTTTAATAATTTTTCTGATATTTAAAAAAAACAAAAATTTCAAGGTCATCAGATTTCACTAAAGATTGGAAACAAACTTTGTTGAAAACTCATTTGGGGTGTGTTTTTGTGAAGTCACTGATCATTTTATACACCTGTAACAAAATTTTTTATTTTAAAAGCAATCAACGTACGGAACACTAATTGCGCAAGTTCAACTTGCACTTGACCGGTTATTCATATTAGGATTACTTCATTTAAAATTTTAATGCTTCCATAGAGCTAAGATAAAGATTGTGACAACTGTTATATGATACACTGCACTGAGAGGTCGCAACCTTTGACCTTAGATAATGTCCTTGCAAAAGACAATTCAAAATGAAAGTTAAGAAAATATTAATCAAAAAAATAAATTAACTAATATGTTAAATGCTTCTAGATTATGTTTTTGTTAGTAACGTTTTAAAGGTTTTAAACAGATTTGAAACTATATACAACATACTATTCAAAAAAAAAGTTCGGTAATTCCATTTAGGTATCAATGTTTAAGAATTACAGTAGAACCCCGATTAACCGAGTCGCGATTATCCGAGCTCCGGATTAACCGAGCCAATCTAACAACCTGATTATCCGAGGTACGCGCGTCTATGCTGCGTATTATTCAATTTATCCGCGTACGATTTCTTACGCAACTGATATTCTTTAATTACTCAACATCTTTGGGGAAGAAGAAAAAACTCACTTCCGGCGTACTTTTTGAATTAACATTACAATTGTCAACGGTACAACAATAACCTCCTTCCGTTATGATTATATAAATTGTTTGTCAACCTTTTCGATTCTCTTCACTTGCAAACGTTTTTTAATTCTCTTATTATAAAAACTCTCTCTGTGTTGGGTTTACTGTGGTATAGACGATAGTTTCTCTCTCGCTTTCTAGCTAGGACTTTCGCACGAACTGTGCATGTGTTTAATTATTATATGATATAATTATTATATGATAATTATTATTAGTTTAACAATAACACGTAGGCTGAAAAGTTTTTGGTCTAGCTACTTAAAACACATTTTTTTGCAAAATTCGACTTAATTCATCAATATAGTCTCCTTGAGCGATACAATCAGTCTAACGCTTTTCTAACCTTTCTGGTAGAAGGATTTATCTTTGCCTTCAAAATAGGCCTCAGTTTTGGCGATAACTTCTTCACTGGAGCCAAATCTCTTTCCCGCCAGCATTTTTTTGAGGTCTGCGAATAGATAATAGTCGCTTGGGGCCAAATCTTGAGAATACAGTGGATGAGGAGGCAATTCGAAACTCAATTCAAGCAATTTTGCCATCGTAACCATTGACTTGTGTATTGACACCGTGTATTGTCTTGATGAAAGAGCACTTTTTTCTTGTTCATTTGGGGCCCTTTCTTTGCGATTTCCGCCTTCAAACGCACCAATAACTTTATATAATATTCGCTATTAATGGTTTCTCCCTTCTCAGCATAGTCGATGAAAATTATTCCATACGCATCCCAAAATACTAAGGCCAAAACCTTCCCAGCCAACTGTTATGTCTTTGGTTGCTTCGGACGGCTTTCACCGGCTGCTATCCACTCAGCTGCCTACCGATTTGATTTCGGTGTGTAGTGGTAGATCCATGTTTTATCCATTGTCACATATCGCACAAACAAATCCTTTTTATTGCGCTTAAACAGGTTCAAACAGCGCGCAGAATCATCAACACGTTATTGTTTTTGGTCCACTGTGAGGAAACGCGGTGTTGTAACCCAACTATTTTTACTATTATTATTTTATATTTTATTAGTATTATTTATATTTATAATTCATGAGCTCATGGATAACTTTCCTTTCAAAATATTGTTATGACTTATACCTAAATAAACCAAAAAACCCTTCTAGCAATACAACTATTTATTAAAATGTCATTTAGATAAAGTTAAGTGGCACCAAATATGACTAAGAAAAGCTTAATTCTCACAACCATAAAGACATAAACAGTAGTTGTCGACGATGGAAAGTTCCGCCATAAGACGATCTTGTTCAGTAGGTAGAAGGGCTATTATATTATAAAATACATTTTAACTGTTTAGAGAAGATTGTAAAGTTTACATCTATGTGTCAAACTAAAAACTTCAGCCTACGTGTTTATATAATATATATATATATATATATATATATATATATATATATATATATATATATATATATATATATATATATATATATATATATATATATATATATATATATATATATATATATATATATATATATATATAATATATATATATATATATATATATATATATATATATATATATATATAACGCTTATCAAGCCACTGCATTGCTTGACCGGTATTTTTCCCTACAAAAAACAGTTTTTAATCAACAGACGAAATTCGATTTTTTCCATTGTTTTTTAAAAATATTAAAAGTAGCGTCACTAAAACCATTGTAACTAATCGTCGAAATGTCATGAAATTTTGACAAATATTGTTTAAAAGTTGGTACTTCTTAAAAATCATATGGACGTTTTGAAAAGGGCGACATCTATGTGTCAGACCAAAAACTTTCCAGCCTCCTTGTTATTATATTAATTCATAAAAATATTCCATTCGCTTTTTTCCTTTATGCATGAAATGAATGCATTATATACTACATAGTGTATATAAGAGGCGCTCATGCGCGTTAGGAATCTTATCCTTTTAATGGCACTTGCTTTGCTTACATGCGAAGATAGGGCGCTAGCTATATGGGAGTATTACATATTTAGTTTGGTGTAACGTGAAACGATTGCCGCTTATGTGCAACCATGTGGTCGTCATCTGAACTAACAAAAGTTTGACAAAACCACATATATTCCCTACATACTCAACTAACCTCACACCAACAAGTTAAATACTGATATTCAAACCAAATACATATATAAAAAAAAAAAAAAAAAAAACTGGAGATCTAGTAGAACGAAAATTCGTCAATGCTGGATTTCCCTCGGGACCCGAAAAGGGGAGATCCAAACTCGGGAACGTGTAAAGCATCGTTGAGGGTAGCCGGCGCCCTGCCTAAGCGCGAGACGGATCTTGAGCTGGCAAATTGCCTCAGCAGCAGTGCCAATAACAATCAAGCCAAGCCAAGCCAGTTTGACAAATAGTTACGACGAAAGTCTATTTTTATAGGTAATTTTTGATATTATATTCTCCTTTGTCTATTACAGACAGCTATATACAATACTTCCAATCTTCTATCTTGTTTTAGAATTTGTATCCTGTGTCCTAATTTGAAGTCAAAATTTTTATTCTTATTACTCAATAGTCTCTTGTGTGTTTATTAAATTAATACAAATATTATTCGTTTATACCGGTTTATTTAGTATATATAAATGACTATTTATTTTCGTGGCATTGTTAAAAGATAAAAATTATAACCTTTCTATTACTTTAAGAATGAAAATGACTGAAGACATTAAAAAGCTACAAAATAGTCTCTATAATTTTTTATCCACGAATAACATGAAATTTCTAGTAATTGAAAGTGACGAGCTTAACAAGCAACCACAACTAGCATCTATAAATGTCAGGAACTTGTTAAGACATTTTGCTGAAAAATATGAAAAAGATCAAGTATTGAGTAGGTATTTAATTGAAGAAAATCAGCTGCATCTCGAATGGAGTCATTTTGTAAATACAGTGATCTCTTCTGACAGTGGCTGGAAACTGAAACCTTTAGTAATTCTTGAATGTCCTGAAATAACAGAATTAATTACTGATGACAAAGAGGTACTGAACAAAATTACTGAACATTTTAATTTAGGAGCTGTAGAAAAACTTATTTTTGTTTCTTCTCGAACTGGCCTTTTTAATGAATATCTAAAAAGTTTTGAAATGGGTGAGTTTCTGAAAATTGACGAATTTGGGAATAAGCTTTCTTCAGTGTTGTATTTTAACGACAATAAATGTTTAATAGAGAGTATGGTACAGGGCCATTTGTATCACGTTGAAGAACTAATTCACCATGGAATAAATGTAAATCAGCCTACTGATCAATATAAACACACTGCTTTACATATTGCTGCTGAAAAAGGGTATATCAATTTGGTTGTGCTTTTATTAAAACATGGTGCAAGAATGCTGTGTAATAAAGATGGAAACAATCCTTTGCATCTAGCAGCAAGATATGGTCACAAAGAAATTATTTCCACTCTTTTCAAGAATGAGGATGATGTTAATGTCAAGAATATTAAAGGAGAGACTGCTTTGCACTTGGCTGCTCTTAATGGTCACCAAGATGTTCTTTTATTTCTTTTACAAAATAATGCTAACATTAATATACAAGATCATAAAGGCCAGACTGCTTTACACATGGCAGCTGCCAATGGTTACAAAGATATCATTTTGTCACTTTTAAATAATACTACTAATGTTAATATTCAAAATGAAGGTGGATGTACTGCTTTACATGAAGCCGCTTGTGAAGGTCATCAAGATGTTGTTTTGGCACTTCTAAAAAGTAATGCTAATGTCAATATTCAAGACAAAGGAGGATGGACTGCTTTACATGAGGCATCTTTTGAAGGTCATAAGGATATTGTTTTGGCGCTATTAAAAAATAATGCTAATGTTAATATTCAAGATGAGGCAGAAGAGACTGCTTTACACCAAGCTGCACTAGAAGGTCATAAAAGTATTGTTTTGGCACTTTTGAAAAGTGGTGCTAATGTTAAACCTACAAAATGATGAAGGAGAGACTGCTTTACATGGAGCAGCTTATGAAGGTCATAAAGATATCATTTTAGCACTTTTAAAAAGTAATGTTAATGTTAATATTCAAGATGTATTTGGGCAGACTGCTTTAAATAGAGCAGCTTCCACTGGTTACAAAGATGTTGTTGTAGTTCTTTTACACAGTAATGCTGATGTTAATATTCAAGATAATATCGGATGGACTGCTTTACACGAAGCAGCTTATCATGGCCACAAAGACGTGGCTTTGGCACTTTTGGAAAATGATGCTGACATTAGCATTAAGACATCAAACAATACAAATAATGTACAAATAGCAATGGAATCATGGGATGGCAATGTTCCAAAACTTGCTCACGAAGTGCATTATGATATGTCATTTCAGAAAGATACTGCTTTACACTTGGCTGCTTCTGAAGGACACTATGATGTTGTTTCAATACTTTTGGAATATGGTGCTAATGTTAACATCACAAATGATAACGAGTGTACTCCTTTACAGATAGCAATCATGAAGAATCATAATAATATAGTTAAGATTTTGTTGAAACATGTTGACAATATTAATGAGCATGATTTTTATGGTTCTACAGTTCTTCACGAGGCTACTTACAAAAATAACAAAGAAGTCATCAAAGCATTATTAGATTGTGATGCTGAGATAAATGTTAAAAATGGCAACAATGACACGCCACTCCATCTTGCAGCTTTTAATGGATATGCAGAACTTTTTGAACTATTGCTAGGCAAAGGAGCAGATGCCACTGTTAAAAATAAACAAAATTTAACACCTTATGAATTAATAGAAAAAAGAAATAGTCTCTCACCAGAGCACATAAAAACAAGAAAAGAATATCATACAACATGTTGTATTTTGCCTCTAAATGATGTGCTTAGTAGTTTTATATATGTTGACCCTGACTTTAACCTATCAATACTGTCTGATCCATATTTTCTTGAAAATATGTCCAGGAAAAGAAGAACAATATATGAAGACAGTACTAAGCCACCCAAGGAAAAAGGCAGTATCTCTTACTATATTAGTAAGTAGTTTTAACACAGATTTTGGCAAATATAATTTAGTATTGCTTTCTATTAAACATTTAGAATCATAAAAAATGTCTTATTTGTTAAAAGTTTAAACTACTTTATTTACATAATTTATGCCCTCATTTATTATGACAGAAGTACAGTGTTACTGGCTATAATTAAGTCATCCCTAATAAAGGTTTTTATTATAGAAGTTTAAAATAAAATCGGTAGTTATGAAATAAATTGGTAACAAATATATATATATATATATATATATATATATATATATATATATATATATATATATATATATATACATATACATATACAAATATATACATATACATATATATATATATATATATATATATATATATATATATATATATATATATATATATATATATATATACATATATATACATATACATATATATATATATATATATATATATATATATATATATATATATATATATATATATATATATATATATATATAATATATATATATATATATATATATATACATATATATATATATATATATATATATATATATATATATATATATATATATATATATATATATATATATATATATATATATATATATATATATATATATATATATATATATATATATATATATATATATATATATATATATACATATATACATATACATATACATACATATATATATATATATATATATATATATATATATATATATATATATATTTATATATATATATATACTATATATATATATATATATTATATATATATATATATATATATATATATATATATATTATATATATATATATATATATATATATATATATATATATATATATATATTATATATATATATATATATATATATATATATATATATATATATATATATATATATATATTATATACAGTAATACCCCGCTTTACGCGAGGGATACGTTCCGAAAAAAATCGCGTTAACTGAAATTCGCGTATATCGAGGTTTATGATTAAACATAGTCAAAATTTAATACAAAAAAATACAAATCATTTTAATCAATCACTTTAATTCTAAGAACACTTTATGCAATACATACTCTTATTTTTTACGGAAAAATACATCTATTGTCTTTTGGGTAACGTTTTGTTTACGTTCTTGTAAAATACGTTCATAACACCCAACACTGTTTTTTAATTGTTTGACACACGGTCAAGACACGGTCATCATTATTGTCTATACTCTGCAATATGTCCAAACCTGAATAAATTTTTGAAAGTGCATTTTGTATTTCCCCTGAAGATAAAACTTTCTTTTCTACTTGTTCTTCCTCATCGTAGATAGGATTATTCTGTAACTCGATCAGATCTTCATTGCTAATAGGATCGTCGTGCGTTGCTACAAGTTCTACGAGATCTTCTACCGTGACATCTTCAAGTTCAGACCCCTCAATCATTGCAGCAATGTCTTCAAGCACTTGTCTCTGCATCTGGACAATTCTTCTAGGTGCTTCCACTACATCTGGCCAAAGATTACGCCACACCCCATTCATACAACTCATTTTAACTTCCTTCCAAGCCTCTTCTATGTTGTGAATAGACTTCATAATGTTGTATGACTTCCACCACTCTCGCATAGACTGTCTTCTTTCCCCGTCAGTTTCATGAATTAGTTGGCTAAAAGTGCGGCGATGGTAATAAGCTTTGAAGTTTGCTATTGCTCCCTGGTCCATAGGTTGTAATATTGACGTAGTGTTTGGTGGAAGGAACTTTACGTACACTTTTAAGTCTCTGGGCGTATCAAGTGAGGTTGGATGTCCTGGGGCATTGTCTAAGAGTAATATAACTTTAGGTTCAAGCCCATTTCTGTCACAGTATGATTTGACTGATGGGCAAAAACTATTAGAATACCATTCTTGAAAAATTTCCCGTGTAACCCACGCCTTTCTGTTTGATCGCCACACAACTGGTAGACTTGTCTTGTCTGTGCCTCGCATTGCACGGGGTGTTTCTGAATGGTACACTAGTAAAGGTTTCAGTTTGAAATCACCAGTGGCATTACCACCCAGCAGAAGTGTTAGTCGATCTTTCGCAGCTTTGAAACCACTGGCTTGACGTTCTTCCTTAGAAATGAATGTTCGAGATGGCATTTTTTTCCAGTAAAGTGCGGTCTCATCAACATTGAAGATGAGACAAGCAGGAATTTTCTCTCGTCTAACGAAGTCTTGAAACTTGTCTGGAAACTCAGCTGCAGCTTGAATGTCCGCGCTGGCCGCCTCGCCTGTTATGTGGATATTGTGAAGATTAGAACGCTGCTTGAACCGATGGAACCAGCCTCTGCTGGCAGCAAAAGTCGGAGTGGCACTCCCTTCTCCTTCTTTTGTTTTCAGCATCTCATACAAAGATTTTGCTTTTGTGCATATGAGATCTTGACTTAGTGGTGTGTTCTTCTTATTCAAATCTTCGATCCAGACTGACAGTAATTTCTCCATTCTTTCTAAGATAGATGATCTCGAACGAGAAAGTTTTGTTGCACTTATAGGTGTTGAACCTTCGCTGGAGATTTTAATTTTTTCCCGATTTTTATAAATCGTTCTCACAGTCGATTCTGAGAGTCCAAAATCTCTCCCAACAATTGTTGCTTTGCCTCCATTTTCCATTCTTCTTAACACTTTCATCTTCAATTCCAAAGTGACGCTTTTACGCTCTTTTTTCTTTACAGGCGGCATTTTTAACGTAGGGTTAAATTATGTATGTATGTATCTCCAATAAATATTAAAACAAAACTGCCAGCCGACCGAACTAACATTACGGAACAAATGAACACACGAAACGAACGAGGAAATCCCCATAGAACAAAGTCGAAGGACAGGGAATTCCCAATTCTTCAAAGAGAATATTCAGAGAAAGCGGGGATCCCCCCGCGACCATAGAGAAGTTAATGACTACATGAGCGCGAAATTTGAAATTCGCGTTATAGTGAAACCGCGCGTAACGGGGTCGCGCTAAGCGGGGTATTACTGTATATATATATATATATATATATATATATATATATATATATATATATATATAATATATATATGTATATATATATATATATATATATATATATGTATATATATATATGTATATATATATATATGTATATATATATATATATATATATATATATATATATATATATATATATATATATATATATATATGTATATATATATATGTATATATATATATATATATATATATATATGTATATGTATATATATATATATATATATATATATATATATATATATATATATATATATGAAATTTACTTTATTCGAAAGATAATCTTCTGGCATTATAATTTAAATATGACTTCTGGCATATGACCGCCACGGCTGGCTCGGACGTAGTCTAATCTGGAGGTCCAATTTTCGATGACTTTTTCCAACATTTGTGGCCGTATATCGGCAATAACGCGGCGAATGTTGTCCTCCAAGTGGTCAATCGTTTCGGGCTTATCGGCGTAGACTAGCGACTTCACATATCCCCACAGAAAATAGTCTAGCGGTGTTAAATCGCACGATCTTGGAGGCCAATTCACGGGTCCGAAACGTGAAACTATGCGGTTACCAAACGTTTCCTTCAATAAATCAATTGTGGCACGAGCTGTGTGACATGTTGCGCCGTCTTGTTGAAACCACAACTCCTGCACATCATGGTTGTTCAATTGATGAATGAAAAAGTCAGTAATCATGGCTCTATAGCGGTCACCATTGACTGTAACGTTCTGACCAGCATCGTTTTTAAAGAATTACGGACCAATGATTCCACCAGCCCATAAAGCACACCAAACAGTCAGTTTTTCTGGATGTAACGGTGTCTCAACATACACTTGAGGATTATCATCACTCCAAATACGGCAGTTTTGTTTATTGACGTATCCATTCAAACAAAAGTGAGCTTCATCGCTAAACAAAATTCGCTTAAGAAAATCGGGATCAACGGCAATCTTGTTTTGGGCCCATTCACCGAATCTGTAGCGTTTTTTGTGTATTTGTGTCCGTTTAATCTGTTTTTTAGCAGTTGGCTTGTCATACCTATGTACCTTTTTGGACAATTTTCGCACGGGATAGTATATACTACGTTGGAGTCTTTTGTTATGGGTGTTCTATCTTTTAGCTTAGTGAATAGGAAATTTAATTTGTTGTAGGATTTGTGGCCGACAGATATGTCGTATTTGTTTAATGTGTATTTTAATTTTTCGGATAGGTCTCTTATATTTAGTAGTGATATGTATTTGTTTTGTGTTTGGTTGTTTGGGTTCGGTTTTGTGTTGTTATCTTTTGTATTGTTATATAGTCGGTATGTGCGTTTTTTTTATTATTTGATTTATGACATTTTTTTTTCGAAGCCGTTTGATAATATAGTTTTTTTTACTTTTTTCAGGATAACCGGTCTAAATTGCGGAGAGGTCAATGTGATGGCACGATCGGTCAATCCCACTATTACACTTATTTTTTGAGATTTTGAGTGGTTTGAGTGGTAGTTCAGATATCTACCTGACCATGTTGGTTTAGTGTACCACTTAGTTAGGATTTTGTTGTTCTTTTTCCCGCGTATGAGAGTCATATCTAGAAAATTTATTTCTTCATTTTTTTCTTTTTCTATAGTGAATTGGAGTTTGTGGTGGAATCCGTTAAACTTTTCGTGGATTTCGTCCACCTTATCTCTAGGTGCTGCCATGATGCAGTCGTCGACATAGCGTTTGAAGAATGCAATTTCGGGGTTTAGTTGTTTCATCACATTTTCCTCTAGGTATTCTATGGTAAGCTGTGCCATGGTGGCAGATATGGGTGATCCCATAGCACAACCATCCAGTTGTTTGTAGAAGGAGTCATTAAATTGAAAATATTTTGTTGTAAGCGTGGTATTAACTACATCTATGAAGTTTTCTTTGATAAAGTGGTATGCTCTTTTATAAGATTCCATTTTTCATTAAGAATTTTTATTACTAGATCGTTGGGGATATTTGTATAGAGTGACACTACGTCGAGAGATAGAAGGATGTAGTTTTGTGGTAAGTTTACGTTGTCGATGAATTTTTTGAAGGTGAAGGAGTCTTTGACAAAAAAATTATTTTTTCCTATTATATTGGAGATACAGATATTTTGACAAGTTATAGAACGGAGATTGAATACGTGAGACGATAGGTCTTAGTGGAATACCTTGTTTATGGATTTTGGCTAGACCATAAATTTTTGGAGCAATAGCATTATGTAGTGTTAAGTTTTTAGCTAGTTTTTCATCTATTTCTTTTTTGTTTAAATTTTTTTTTATTAGAGCATTACTTTTCTTTTCGTTGATAGTCGTGGGATCACTTTTATTTTTTGTAAGTGTTAGTGTATGCTAATAGGTTGTTCATTTTTGAGTCATAATCTGTCTTGTTCATTATGACTGTTTTATTACTTTTGTCAGGTCTTAATATTACTATTTGGGGATTTTCTTTAATGAATTTCTTCGTTCGACAATTTTTTTTATTAATGTCGTTTTGCAGTCTGTTAGTTTTTATATTGTTGTCTGATTTTTTTTTTTGGTGATTTGTAATTATATTGGTGGTTACGGCTCTTATTTTGTTTTTAATTTCGTCTGGAATATCTCTTATCCCAGATTCAATTGACGCAATATATTCCGTTATCGGTAAGTCTTTTTCTTTATAAATGTCTAGAGAGAAGTCAGGTCCCAAGGATAATACGTCTGCCACTTCATTTGGGATTGGGGTATTTGATATATTATCGATCCAGTTGGAATTGTTTTAGTTGTGGGGGTTGTTGGTTATTTTTTGTTTGGAGTAGAGAGGATATTTTTTTCTGTTGGTTTTGTTTATTTTTCTATGTAGATTTTCGTATTTTTCGGTTTGATAAGTTAAAAAGTTGCTTGGTATGATTTGTTTTCATTGGTTTATTTTGTGGCTTTTTTGAGCAGTTAAATGATTTATATTTTTTGTGGTTTCTGTTATTGATAGATTTAATATGTTGTATTTTGTTTTTTTAATTATATCATGTAACTTATTTTCGAAGTACTTACCTTTAAATGTTATGTGTGAAACAGTTGGGAAAATATCTAGATGTTTACATCTTAATAGGAAAATTCGTCGATTTTTTTGGATTGTTAGCTTTCTATATGTATTAGACACTTCTTTCAACTGGCTTGTGACTTCCTACAACAAATTAAATTCCCTATTCACTAAGCTGAAAGATA